>JBBYHK010000020.1:633226-644556 GCA_038382065.1 Adansonia grandidieri | reverse complement strand
TAAGAGATCATATAATTTCATAAACTATCTTAAAAGTTAATAAAAGTAATTTTTATGATTCTAATTATAATTACTAGATTTTTAATGTAAATTATGTAAAATAAAAAAAATAATGACCATGTTAATTGCAATGATCATAATAACATCCGTTACAACGTAATCGTAATAAATTTGATGCGATTAAAAATATATTATGCCTGCAATTTAAATACCAATTTGCTATCCATTACCTCCACCAAACTTTTTGAGAAGTAGTGCTATATATTTTCCTAAAACATGAACTGCTTGAACTTAGACTGCCAACTCATCAAATTGAAAACATATAAATAAGTTCAAGCCAATCTGTTTTTTCTATCAGTAGCAATGACAGTGCGACCAAAATTCATTGAACGTAGTGGACTTAAATTAATGGAATGTTTAATTATGTAATGGTTTAATATATGCTTTTACCTATACTGAAATTATATTTTAATTAATCAACTATACGAAGTTGCAGTACAATTTTTTTTCTTCTAAAGTGGGGAAGGGGGACATGCTGTGAACTGGAAAGAGCCCCCCCAATCACAAATATATGCTTCTTTAAGATGAATGCTATGGTTTTAACTTTTAGGCATGTATGATAATATTAAATAAAAGTATATAAATATAATATAAATAAAATAATTAAAATATGATATGATATAATATTAATATATATTTTAAAATTATAATATAAATTATTATTATATTAAAATTTTTATAAATATAAGATTATTTTAAATTTAATTATAATACATAAAAAAATTTTAAATTTTTAAATTTTTTTTCTAGAGTCTTTGGTGAAGAAGAGTACTAGCATGAATCATGACAGATGAGTGAGAGAGCCAAACCTAAAGGCAAAGGCCCCCAGCCCCCGTGCAGAAAAACATGGAAATGACCTCGTGTGGGGGGGGGGGGGTTTGGGACTGCTGTGAGATACTGAAAATCTTCATGGGGATCGAAGCCAGCCCACAAGACATCGTGGTCCAAAAATAAGACATTCAGCCTGAGCATCAGCCTCAGCAGCCCCCCCCTTCTCACCCTCCTTTGCACCGCCAAAAATCTAAATGTCACGTACAGCAATCATTTCTACCCATGCGTGCATGAAAATAAAAAAGGTGCAAATAATAAAAAGCAACTTTCTTAATTATGTTGTTTCTTGTTTACGCAACATAAAAATTGGTCTGTATAAAGACCTCAAAAGTCCTTGTTTGATGCGTACACTGCTAATCCATTATAAGTAGTATTATATTTTTAGACTTTGATTCACAATACGTACGAGAAAAGAAAGTAACTCACCATCGAGAAGATCAAGAAGACGTGAGTAGTAGGAAGATGGCTAAAACAAAGTCTAAGTCTTTTGATTGATGGGAGAGAGAGAGAGAGAGAGAGGCCGCAGGTTTTTGAAGTTTGCATTTTTGTCTTTCTCTAGTTTTCTCTTTCAAATTCACCGTGTATATGTTGTTATCAAAATGTCATCTTCGCTTTGGAAAAAGTCTGACAATGGACCATCCTAATACCTCAACGAGGATATTTCCTGATAAAAGCCTAAAACATGTTAAGAACTCAAAACATGTAACATAGTCACAACATTGTCGGAGAAATTTCCAAGAAATGGATTAAATCAAACGATTTGATTCAAAACGGTTGACGAATGACAATGTATATATATATATATAATTATGGCAAACCTATTACGTAGGTAGTTAAAAAAATAAATAATAAATAATAAATGAATAATTTTTTAAATAAAAAAGACATAGTTAATGGTGAAAGTTTGGTTATTTTTGAGTGAATGTCATAAATAACTACAAGTAAACTTGGGGTTATGAAATATGAGTTAACTTTCAGAACTTAATTTATTTTTAGAGTTGTAAGATATTTGAGTTTATCTTTTCTGAATTTATTAAAAAGAGTTTTATTTCGTTTATTTTTAATGTTTTAATAAACAATGGTGGCATCAAATTCAACCATACTTTTTATGTTGGTAAATATATATATCATCCTGATTAATGAAAGGTTACTTAATTGGGGGAGTGTTTTACTTTTACACGATGCGAAGACTGGAGGTGGGGACGTGAGGTGTGGGGGTTAGGTCGGGAAATTTTGGATTGGATGACCGGAATGTATTAAAATTAATTGGGCACCGAAGGTAATCAAAAGTTTGACAAAATTAACGTCCCCACTTTGTGAATGCAACTTGGTCAGTTTTAACATGAGGTCGTGCTTTGCCGCTGTCTGTATTATGGAGTGCTTTACAGACAGAGATTTCGAGCAGACAAGATGGAGGACACGCCCTAGACTAGAATAGGAGCCAAACCCACTAATCCCTCCCCCCCCCCCACCTTTTCCATCCCTAGCTAGTAGCTAGCTCTTGAAGATAAAATAATATTGCTGCCCCCTCTAAGGCTGTGACATTCATCATCTCCCAATAATTTCTATCCCAAGTTTGCATGCATCTAAATGTAGGGATTGGATTGCATGGAAGATTAATCCTCTTGGTATATGATGATTCAATTCTCCCACAGTGGAGATGGTTATGTTTTATTATATAATTAAATTTACATTTAATCAATGGTACTTGTTATATTTTACCATCCGATAATTCAAACAGTATTTTGAAACATCATTTGGGTCCAGTTGTATACATATTTTAATTGGATAATTTTAAAATTATAGAAAAAAATAATGTAAGTGAAATGCTTTTGAATCTTCCCTTGATATATGGATAACAGATGGACTTCTATGTACTTTTTAGACTCTACCATCGTCCAACTGAAAGAAGACGTAGTCTTCCTTAGCGACAATATAATTTACCTAAACTCCTAGAGAAGGAACGATTTGATCCCAGATTTCGAGCTTATTCTGGACCCTAGCATTGAACTGGAGTAGCAGGTCTTAATCAACAATAAGTCTATCCATGTGCATGGAACAAACCAAGAAAAAGCGCCATATATATCCATATCTCCATTATTAATTTTATCTCGTCTGATCTTGCTGCATTCCTTGGTCAATTTTTTTTTCCAGTGTTGCAAACGTCAATGCTCCTTTCCCAATATCTGCTATTGGATCTTGGATGCGAAATGGGGTCCCAGCCCCAATATAAATCAAAGATAAAAAGTACTATGTATTCGGATACTCCGAGTCTACCTCAATCTATTATGCAGCCGTACTCCATCGATAGTGTGTTGTTTTCTTAGCAGAAGCTGTGAAGCTGATGAGTTAGCAGATTGTATTTATTTTCCTATTGTGAGTCATTTGTACTTACATTTGTTCTTTAGTGACCATTGCCATTGCCAAGTCATTGTTCAATCTTACTTCTACTGTTTTTAAAGAATCATGATTAATGATCCCAAGGATCATTCAAGATATGAAAATGGCAAAGCATCCAATTCACAAGATTTTGGAGGCACGTACGAGGGGCGTGAAACTTTGTTGTACTGAGGCAGAAAGAGCTCTAAACAAAACATAGAATATGGGCAGAACTCAGATATTTATCAAATACTACTCAGTAGAGATTTAAATTACTGTCATGAAACTGTTTTCTATCATATTTTATTTTAGTTATAGGTAAAATAAACGTTACTATAATTAATTATAGTTAAACAAACATGTTGTAACATCACATGCAATGTGAAAATTGCATGTGAAAATGGCTGGCAAAGTGGACTTGTGAAAATGGGATTTCATTCAAGTCGAACTTTTTTTTTTTAAATGGTGTCTACTAACTACTAACTACTAACTAGCTAGTTCTGATTAAAGTAGTAGTTGGTGATTACTGATACGTCTACAACTACAATTCCAAGGTGGTCTCTACTCTAACAAGTGAATTTCAATCATCTAATCCATTTCCTGGGCCATTTTTGCAGTGTCCAAACGAGGAAGGTAAAAGCCAATGCCAAGCATAATGGAGCCATCATTTCATCTAATAAATTATTTAGATCTTCCTCCCAGCTGTCTTAAATTACTAATCTCCAAAGGAGTTTGTTTGCACATAGGGGCACCGATTTCCATGGAAAGACACCGACATTTGCCTACTTTTCGGCCTAATAACCAAAAGAAAAACTAAAATTTCCTTTTAGTGTCCGCAGAGAAAAAGGCTTTACATCAATGTTTAAGATTATTTTTTTTAATTTATTTTTAACCTTAGTGAGCTGACAATTATTCTCATTTTGTCACGTATTGTCAGTAGGAACAAGCCTAAACGTGCTTTTGAAGCTAATGAAATGATTTGCTTTTCTACTTTGAAGTTAAAGAAAAGGGCAGCCTCTATACTATATTATATGCTTCATGAGGTCATCTATTTGTGCAGCATTTTTACTCTTTAGAATTTGAGTATAATTCGACTAATTTATATAACTGTTAACAGTTAGTACTTATAATCTATCGGTCCTCGAATCAACAGAAAAAATCTGCTTAGTGATACTTTGATAGTTATATGTGATAGGAGATGCGATGTCTGCAAGGCTGTCGTCTTGGCATCAGCAAACAAAATCTAGTATGATTCGCAGGAAAATGTTAGGATCTGACTGGCAAATAATTCATTCAGGGACCGTCGTGAACTTTATTGACAACACCATCCTTTCAAACAAATAATTATAAATTTTCCACCTAATTCAGCTTTAAGACTAGACAAAAATACCATACAGATAAAAAAAAAATGGTGCTTTTAATGCTAATTTGCTCACAAGATTGTTTAATATTATGTAGAAAGAAAAGTATTACTTTTTTGTTTATCTTATATATATATATATATATATATATATGACCACGTTAACCGTTTATAGACACCAACTAAAGATTATTTAACTATTAATTTAAAAAAATTATTTACATCTAATATTATTTAATTATATATATTTTTTGTAAATATCATATTAACCAATGCTGCCAGAGACACTGGTTAATATTATATATATATATATATATATAATTGAAAAATAGATTATTCAATCTTTTATAGAAAAGAAAAATGGTAGAAGCAAGTAGCACATTCCCTTTTCAGATAATGGACGAGGCTGAACCCTTAATTCTTGACATATAGCAGAAAAAGTGTGATGCTTTAAAAAAAATTTGAAATGACATAATTTCAAAAGATTCTGTGGTGCTTTTAAACAAAAAAAAAAAAAAAAAACACTGAAATGACAAAATTTCAAAAGATTCTTACTGTGATGGGACAGAGAGAAATAAAATTAAAAGCCATGATAGAGACAAAAAAAAAGAAAAAAAAGAACTGGAATAGCTTGATGTGTGAGGGACAACTATGGTGTTGAAAATGCTGGCCTATTGGGACGCATTTTGAAATGTGAAAATGATCAAGCTCATTCGAGGCAGAGCTGTCTCCAACATGCTTTCAGCTTATTTCATAATATCTCTCTCTCTCTCTCTCTCTCTCTCTCTCTCTCTCCAGAGAAAAGGAGAGAATTAAAATGGAAAAACAAACGAAATGTATTCACCACCGGTAACTAGCCTACTGAGTGTGAAACACAATGTTGGCTGGTTTGGACCAGGCTACTAGTCTAAAGAGATGATGATGATGATGTCGTGGAAGACCATAATAACAAAGATTGCAAAAGGCTGGCCGAAATGGCGAAAATCAGCTCCATGATTAGACTAAAAATTCCCCAAAACATCAGCTTCCCTTTCTAATGTATTCACTCATTGCAGCAATGTAGGAATCATCAAAAACAAAACAACAAAAAGACAAAAGGTAGCAGAATCAGATTTGACAATTTAGTCACTTCACAGACAGCTAACGCATGATGAGATTGTTAGCTCCAACATTTACTGATCCCAAAATTTTGCCCACATTATTATTATTGCAATCAATTACCTTTTGTTTACCTTCTCTTTTCTAGTTTTGGTTGATGTAATTCTTGGGGTGAAATTAATCTCTTTATGTCAGCCATCTGTTCCTAATGTTAGAAGAACCCGTTTTATGAGGTTTCAAAATAAACTTGCTAAGAATAAACTGTCGTTTGCTAAAAAATCTTATTCATAACATCAGTTTCCAAGTCTAGAGCTCAACGAATCTAGGAATCATGAAGAGTCGCCAAGCAAATTAAGTTGAAAAGAGTCCCGACCTTCACCATACAACACTGCAGAATGAGATCATCATCTCAGTTTAATCTTTCGATCAAAGTGTACAATATACAAGGTACTGTAGAATGAAGAAAATCCTCTTAGATATTGTACCCACATCAACATATCTAGAAAGCTAGACAGTCCAACTAGCCAGTAATATAGGCTTATTACACTACTTTATGAACAGTTAACCCCAAAAAGTATTGCAATCTCAGTGTCATTGGAAATACTGCTCCAGAAGTGAGTTTCAATGAACCCAACTTTCATGAACATTACTCTTAATGTTATCCATGACATTCAAAAGACATGGCCAAGTGCACTGAATATATGTTCCAAGTCTTTTTCACCCTGATAATTTACCTTCAAGCCATTAATAATTGAATCCTTGAGACTAGCTTAGAGCCAATCGCAATCAAACCAAATCGATAACATCAAAGCAGGCAGCAGCAAATGGCACAAAACCCAACCATTCTATCCATACACAATGACAGCCCATGCCACTACCACCTCTACATCATATTGATAATATCCATCTCCACTTGTGCTTGTCCACCACTTATGCAGAGAGACCTTTACTTTTATATTCCTGTTTTGTTACTACTCAAGACTTGAATGATGCAGACCCATAATCACTTTTCAATCATAATATATCAAACTCACTTCCCAGGTTATTGAGAAAGTACTTATTCTCTCACATACACGGTTCCTAGATTTATTATCATAGTTCATATAGCAGCATCTTTGCAACCACTACACCTATGTCTGACTGCAGAGTCTCCAAATTGTGCCAAATCTTGATTACAATTAACATTAAGAGGTTAACCCAACTAGAAGATAGAATGGTAGGAAACTACATAGAAATCATTTTGGTTTACAGAAAACTCTTATGATACACAGAAGGCACTGATATTCCACTTAAGGCACAAATATGAGCAAAACATCAAAAGCACAACAGCAAGAGCTGTATAAACTGTGGAAAGCAAGCTCAACAGAAACAAATTAAAATGGCATCTTGTTAAGGGAACTCTAATCTAAATGCCAAATAGTGTACACCATTTATAGTTGCCACTATACAGACCACGTCTATTGATTAAATGCACATAAATGTTCATTTCTACAGCAAAAACTATACTATTTCAGCCAAAGAGTAAAATATGACTCTTAAAGAAGGAAAAGGTCTCACTGGCTGTTGAATTTCTCAAGCAGCACTTCTCAGTTTAGTAGGATGATATGTCTTATAGAGTCCCATTCAAAGGGAAAAGATGACATTGCGATCCCTATCATGTATCAACTTTCCTTGTAAAGTCAAGCAGCTGGAACCTTTTTCCCATCCTCAATAAAGAAAATTGCAGTTTCCAGGACCTAAGGAAGAGGGGAAAATAGAAGTTGGTTAATAATGTAACTTGATTACAGATTAGCATTCAATAACTTTGTAGAAGAAACTTGTAGGCCATGTAGATAAACTTATCCCGAAAAAACTGAGGGCACTCAAGGAAAAACCATAATGAAGATATAGAATCACAGGGAAAAAAAAAATCTCAGCCTTTCTTACAAACTTGAGTACTTGACCAAAGAAGAAAAACTTTTTTTCTGCTACAACCGCACAACCATTGACCCATGAGTCCATGACTCTCAACAACTCATTTAAAAATCAACATTTTCAAATTTTTGTATATTCGATTTATAAAAGAAAAAGAGAAAACAAATAGATGAGCTTCTAATTGCTTCTCTAAAGAAAATATTCAGTAAATACCAACTTTTATTGAGCCAGGGCAATTTGAAAAAACATTCACAAGATAATTTTTATCTTAGCACAAAATTCCAAACCAGTATAAACGACTTCAAAACATTCACAAAATATAGGCGTTAATATTATTCAACAAGTTATTATATCAAGGTTTAAGACGACTTCACAACAGTATTTCTACTTTCGATGCTTTCAAGTTCTTTAAACAGAAGAAAAAACACATACAGTAACAAAAGGAGTACACTTAACAGGATTCAGTAGCAAGAAAGGTGTCAGCGGGTTCACATGCAGAAGGTACATCCATTAAGAACAGAAATAAGTAATGTGAACAATTAACATGGCATACTAACCAAATGCAAAGTTTCTGCACCATTTTTCTCTAGTTTTCCTCTTGGAGGCAATGTTTACTTCATGAGAAAATGGAAAAGAAAGTAAAGGGTCTCTCACATAGTTTATGTTGACCAATTTAGATGCCACACTAGCTTATTTTGGCTGAGAGTCAGATATAAGGAGGGATAGCCTGCAGTGTAGGATAGAATTTGATTTCTTAAAGAGAGACAGACTGCTTTTATTTATTTATTTATTTTGATATATATGGCAGGATGCATGCTTAGTCTAGTTTGGATGAACTTCTTAGTATTAATTGGAATAGCCTGCTTTAGGAAGTTGACCATTGAATTTAAAACAAAGAAAGCGGATAAACGCAACCTAGCATAGAACATTAAAAAGGACAGACTGATTGGAGTATTACATCAGGCCAGGTTTCTGTGATGAATTCCACGATGTCATATGATATGTCTCCTTGGACATCAATCTGTTCCTTGTCAGTTGGCCCCTGAAACCAATCAGTTGGAAAACAATAGAGCATGGAATGATGCGATATTACAACAGAAAAGATTTAATAGATATTTTCTGCAAAGTAATGCACCTTTACAACAGAGGCTCCTGTAGCAAACTTCTTTCCAAGTTTCTTTGAAGCATCACTTAATTTTACACCTGAACCAAGCTAAGCTCGATAATGTGATGGGAACATCAAATTAGACTTTAGAAAACAAGGACTAGCATGTGGCTTACCAAAGAGTTCAAGGCCTTTTACAGTGGTTATACATTTGCGCTTATTACGTACAACCTTTTCAATGACAACTTCTTTCTTCTCCTACACAAGAAGCAATTCAAATTTCAATTCTATTAAACTAGCTTGGCATCTCCACTAAATGTTATGTGATCCATTTCATGTGAGTGATGTTTTTATGCATTGAAGAGTTTGTGATTGTACTTTCTTTTTAATCTTCCCGCCAGGAAGACGCTTAACGTCCTCTTGCTTAGGTTCTGAACTACCACCTGCAACCCAAGTAAGAAAAAAAAGGAGTGAAGAATGCCATGCTATTGAAAATTTAAGAAAAAAAAACATTAAGTATGAAAAGTAACAAAACTAATGACACCGAAAACGTGCAGAAAATAGATTATCAAGCATGGAGAAAAGGATTTATGTTTTGACGCCATGGACCATGAAGTGTTCATGACAAAAGAAAAAACAACTACCTCAGAAAATATTCTTTTGCATGCTGTATTTAAAGCACTTTGGGCAATATGTAGGCACCAGCCACCCTACATGCTACAACAGAGATGCCCGATTTAAACTTTCCCTTGCCCCCAAATTTTACAAGTTGCCATAAGATCACCTTTTTTACATCTTAAACACCCACCTGGCCCCAATTTAAATTACCGTGTACCTTACCCACTAAATTCACTTTCTCTTTTCTTTCACTGACCCATTATTAAGAATCAGAAAGAATTGAAAGTACTTGATAAAGAAAAAAACTTAAGCATCTTGTTATTATAATTTGCCGACCTAAATATTCAGATACAGGCTGTCACAGTTGAGCCTTGTTAACACACAACAGCGAAAAACAGAAAGTGTTTTAAATTCCTGAAGGATCAAACCAGATTGAACCAAGTAATAGTTTACTATTCCAGAAAACAAAAAACAAATTACGGTGCTCATCTAATCCAACCGCATTACCATATCATTACAGCTTCATCCCCCATCTTACAAGCTTTAAGGCCAAGTTCCATAATCAAATTACTACATTAAAACACTCATAATCTCAACCTGGTTAGTTCAGAAAGAAAAAAGGCCTACTCACAGGCATGAAAGATTTCGGATAAACTGACACATGGTCGACCGGAATTACTATTTTCAGTAAATGCGAATCTTCTTCTTTTTTCAAAAATTATTGGAATGCGATCTACAAAAATACGTTTAATCAACAGGAAACAGGGAAAATAAATTTCAAATCAAATCCGATATTCAAATCAAAAAATATATATAACTTTAGGTATGTAAAAGAGAATTAAAAATAAAATTTACCTGCAGTAGCATCAGCAGAAGAGAGGCCAGTGGATTGTAATTGATCAGCAATATTATCAGCTTCTTTAGCATTCGCTGCTGCAAATAAAAATTGAATAAAAAATTATTTACAAGTCAAAAGATTGGTTTCAACTTTCAAGTTTCAACTCAGAGGCGGTGGTTAAAGGGTGTTACCTTTAAGAAGATCCGGGTAAAGTTCAGGAGCGTTTTGGATCAACCAGGGCTTGCACTTGTCAAATTCGGGTCCAAATTCGCAATACTCGGGGGGCAACCCGCAAACTTGGCAGTATTTTACGATGACTGGTTGGGGTTTCTCCGCCATTAGACCGCCGCCTCAACGATTCAATTCTTCTCTCGCTTCACTCTAGCCGTGCGGCTTGTAATTGCAAGAAGTTGTCAGAACGCAGCGTTTCGAAATTCGCAAGCACTCAGAAGAAGCGTTTTCAGTAGAGGTGTTCACCTGTCTGGGCCGAATCTAATCGACATTTTTTAAAGGTTTCGATAATTAACTCAGGCTCAGCCCATCAAAATCTCTTTTAGACAATTATTTATTTAAACTATTATTCTTATATTAATAATTTAAATATTTTCTAAAACCAAAATTACTAAAAAAAAATTATTAATAAAATAATATTTCAAAATAGAATAAAACTAAAAATATTGCATTAATAGTAATTTTTTTGTTTGTTTTACCTAATTACGAACTTTATCTTTTAATTATATTTAACATTTGAATATTTATCAGATTATTATATTTATATAAATTATAAAAAATTAAAATTGAATATTTAAAATTATATTTTTAACTTGTTGACGATAGAACAATTGAAATTCATTTAATTCGATTACTGAAAATTAATACTAAATTTTAAATAAATCAATTCAATTAACGTTAAAAATTAAAAAAATATCAATTAATTCACCTAGTGCTCATTGATCTCTGCTGATTTTTTATTTGCATTTCTTACAACAAAATTTTTTAAAATTCTGAGATTCAATGTCTCATTATTAATATTTACACACAAGGTATAAAATTGATTTGTTCAGGTTCTTTTTTTTTGGTTAAACGTATATGTTTCTAGTTTTATTGAGACAGTAAGTGGGTTATAG
>JBBYHK010000020.1:601702-618283 GCA_038382065.1 Adansonia grandidieri | reverse complement strand
ATCCTATTGGACAACTTATACACATGCAAGGCTCATTTTTTTTTTTTTTATACTTTATGTTAATTATATTACTTAATTGTCTAGTGTGATTGTTTTGCTACTATTATTTACTTTTAAGCACCCTTCCAGAAAGCTAAAAGCTTTAAGCTCTCATCGAATATCAAAACAAAGATAAACAACAAAGTGACAATGAAGATTTGTTAGATTGAAATTCAATGGAGTCAGGCCAGTTGGGTCCCCTTTCTAGTCACATGCATCATAGTTTTTTTGTTCGATTTATCCTCTCAGTAATCGGCATTATTGCGGTGCTACATTCCACGCAAACTCTTCGCCCCTCTTCTTATTTTAAATCGCGTCAAATTTTTTTAAATATTTTATTTATGATGAATTTAATAATTTATTTTATTATTAATTAAATTAAAATATTATATTTATGTATTTTATAATTAAATTTAAATTATATATTTTTAAATAAATAATAATTTAAATAAGCTAAATAAATTCGATCACCACCATTAACCTATCCTGTCTTCGAACAGTTTTGCTCGCCACTTTTTTTTTTCATGGAGCCTGTGTGGCTGGCTATGGTGGTAGGGCAATATTGAGTTGAGACCCCAATAATAGCTATTAAAGTGTTGTAGTTTCTTTCTCCACTAAGGCTTGGAAACTAGCTTGGTGGGTTCCATGTTGTCAACCCCATTATCTATCTTTCTATAAAAGAATGATTTAAAATTTTCTAATTTACTGGTATTTTCTGTTGGATTCAACTCATAGTTAAACAATTTCAGTTTCGTTGTAAAAATGCAGTCAAACACTTTGATTTTTCTCCCTAAAATTCATTTCGGTTTTTTTTTTTTTTAGGCACATCTTTAATTACGAGCATTGGCAGCACGGGTAAGGCCTTGTTTGGAATCTCTAGTTTTTAATTGCCACCTAAACTTATGTCAATTTAAAACCTGTCGGTGCATTTAAAAAATAAAAATACATAAATCAATAAAAACATCCACACAAAATTAAAAAGAAAAGAATCAAGAAAAAGGGAATTTTCTGATATGCTTTGTTTGAAAGATGGTTTAATTCATTTTTCAAAGTTAAAAACAGATTAAAAACAAGTTGATTGACATGAACAACGCCATGTTGATTTGGGAATTTGTTCTTCTTTTTTATTTGGGGTGGGTCCATTGTCTTATCTAATAATAGAACGATAGCCTTTAGATTTTGTTTGAAGCTTCAAAGGTCCCTCAATGAGAAGCAACTGACCAAAAACAAGCTGTTCCCCTGAATTCATAAAATATATATATATATATATGTATGTATACATACATACACACAAGGATAAATAACCCAATTTGAGAAAGAGACTCGTATAAATCGATTACCGCTTACTCCTGATTTTGGCAATTGGCAATGAACCACAAATCAGAATGTTTTTAAGACTTATTTTTTTTGGTGGGACCTTTACTTTTTTCTTAAAATAATTCTGTTGAAAATATTTTATTTGATAAATTTGATTTTAAATAAAATATTTTATAAATTTAAATTAATTTGATTTAAAAAAATTAAATAATTATTTTAATAATAAAAAATATTTTTATTTAAATTTAATTATAAAAATATAAAATATTAATATAAAAATAATATTTTAATATAATTATAAATAATAAAATAAATTTTTAAAATGATTTTTTAAGTAAAAAAAATTTTAAGAAAAAAATTTTGAGTCATCGTACGATGTAACAAGAAACTTTGGGTGATGTGTCAAAGTAAAAAGTGGCCAAATGCCTAATCTCACTTCACTTGAGTCACTATCTCTTTGCTGGCCAACAGGATCAACTGAAAATCAGCAAGGAAATGAGTTTAAAGAGTCGAGCAAAGCCTAACCCATTAAACAAATACTTATCAATTCCAATCCCGATGTTAAAAAGAAAAAGTTGGTTCAATCCCCATTAAAACACCGCTTAAATCTAACTCTCCCCACTTAAATTACATTTACTAGTACTAAATTAAAGGGTCTTTTCCTTTTCCACTTTTTTTCTCTCTCACATGCACAAATCCACCACCAAACTGTCCAAATCTTTTCTTTTTATATAATATATATATATATATATATATATTTCTCATCTCTCTTGAAAAAGTTTCTGTCAGTTACTTGGCACTGTGACTCTATGAGGTGTCTTTGTTTCTTGTTTTCATTAAATTTCTGGTTTTTTTTTTTTTTCCCTTCTGTGTCAGTTTTATTTTGTTTTCAACAACTTATGGTAGCAAAAACGGTTCTTTCAATATCTGAAACTTTGTAAAGTTGAGAAATTTAGTATCGAGGGGGGAAAAAAAGATTGCTTTACTTCTTTTTACCAAACCCAAATCTGGGTTTTCCCAAATACAGCCAGAAAAACTAATAAAACTAATCCTTGCTTGTTTTGCACTGTTTGTGGGGTATTGGTTAATCTAACTACCCTTTTCTCTTGCTTCAAGTAATCTGTCTATCTCTTATTATAGTACAGTTTCATTTTTTTTTATTACTTTATTTGGTGCTTAATTTTCTTCAGTATCATCATTGAAGGAGCTTGATTTTGAGATTTTGTGAGAATTGGTGCTTTATGGGATGGGGATGTTGATGCCACTGATTCTTCAGCTTGCCAAACTCTGCATCATTGGCTTTGCTTTGTTTTTTCAAGGATCTTCGGGTACTCTCTTTATTCGAAGTATGAGATTTGATTATACAAGTTGCTCAAAGTTATTGATTTTACCCGTATTTAATGAGTTTTTTTTTTTTTTTTTAATTTGTGCAAGCGAACGGTCTTTTGATCACATTTAATTTTGCAAATACTGTTTCTAAGACTGCTATCAACTCTGCCTGCAAGCTGTTGCTTGTCAACTTGTTTGCTGAATTCTGTTTGCAAAATTTTAGTTAGAAGCTGCTCTTCAGAATAACATTCACTTGTAGACTTTAGATCCACTGAATTTGGATTCAGCATCTTCATGGATCTGCATATTCCATCATCTTATAGAATAAATGACAGTTTGCCGAAACAGAGACTTGAAGCATTGTAAGGAATATTGATCCTCGAGGCTTTATCTAAGAAATGTTTTTATAGAATAATTAGCAATTAATGGTACTGTACAGTTGCCTTGCATTACACATTCATTTATCAGTTGAGGTATGTTCCTGAAAAGAAAAGTTTGATGACCTTGAAAGCAGCAAACAAACTATTCTAATTCAAAGGCTTTCTTTGTTAGAAATATTTTTGTTGAGAGCAACAAAGGTCTTTGTACCGATATTATGGGGATTTAATTGTTCTTTTGACATTGTCGATTTTATAGATCTTGGATGATAACCTATTTGATCTCATAATTACGCTCCTCAGTCATGATTCTGTAATAAGTAAAAACAAATTATTGCCTGATAAAATGCATTTTGTGTTTACCTAAGAGGATTTTGTAAATTTCTAAGACAGTTCTCAATAATATAAATCACAAATGGGTGTTCGAGATGTATGCCTCCTTTTGAATTTATGCAGAACATATTCATCTTTTCTTTTTTCTTGTTTTAGGGCACAATGCATCCCCATCTCCAGCAGAGTTTTCTAGGTTTCAACCTACAGAAGGAATCCCTGCTGCTGTTGAACAACGAAGCTTACCACCGAGCACATTATCTCAGCCAAACGGTAACTTCCATTTTCCAATATCAAGTGTTCTTGTTCTTGAGACTTTTTATTGAAGTTTCTGGCTTGACAATCCAGAGTCAGATTTACATTCCCCTCCAGCATTACGACCACTTATGTCTGCCCCAGTGCCTGAAACGGCTGAAGGGCATGCACATTCCTTGTCGCCAACTAAATCAATGGAACCACCTCCACCTAATACTGCTCCGCCACCGTTCCCTATCGAAGAACATGTACCATCCTTGGCACCAAGTACTCCAGTGGTGTTGCCACCATCTCCTCCACCTGTGCCTGTTCAAGTACACACACCATCAAAGTCGCCAACTGCTCCTCATGAAGAGGAACCAGTTAGTAAGTCTCTGCTCTCAGTGCCAGATGCTCCAGGAACATGACTAAAAGGATTTCGATTGTTTTTAAATTGTCACTGGCTCTAATCCTTCTCTTTCGGCTTCGATATGCAGCTCCAGTTGCATCTCCTTCAAGGGCTTTGCCTCAAAATTCACCGGACATCCACCCATGTATGCTTGCTAATCAAAGTAATGCTTCAAATCACTGGGTAAATTTGAAGTTGAGTATGGTTCTAATTAAAGGATGCACTTGTTCTTACTTGCAGATCCATTTATAGCTCCATCACTGAATTCTCCAGAAAATTCACCAGTCGTCCATCTAAGTAAGCCAGATGTTGTGCAAAAGGCATTCCTTAAATGATTAGACTATGGGTTGAGTGTGGTTCTAATACGGCTTCTTTTATTTTAATCTATAGCTCCATTTGTACCGCCATTGAGGAATTCTCCACGAAATCCCTCAGCCATTAACTCTAGGGGGCCAAGTGCTTTCCCCCCAATTGATAATCAAAGAAATTCACCTAACAATAAGGCCCCTGTCCTGGAGCCAGGAGCTCCAGGTATGTTATCAGCAATTTGATGTGTCATTTCCTGATAGATTTAAAACAAAATTTGGTTCTAACACTGCAGCTATTACTCTACCTTGTTGCTCCAGTTGCACCACAATTGAGGAATTCACCACAAAATTCCCCAACGATGCACTCCGGTAGGCCAAGCACCTTGGCCCCAACCCCAAGCACTAATCAAGGAAATTCTTCAAATAATAGGGCACCTGTTATGGAGCCAATTGCTCCAGGTATTGCACCACAATTGAAGAATTCACCACAAAATTCCCCACCTGTGCACTCCAGTAGGCCAAACGTATTGGCCCCAACCTCTAGTGCTGATCAAGGAAATTCATCAAACAACAGGGCACCTGTTATGGTGCCAATTGCTCCAGGTACGTAAATAGTAGTTTCATGTGTCATTTGTGTATAGATTTAACACCAGGTTTGGTTCTGATGTTGTTGCTTTTACTCTATTTGCAGCTCCAGTTGAAACACCTTGGAGAAATTCACCGCGAATTCAAACACCAATTCACTCCCAAGGGCCAACTGCTTTACCATCTCGTGCTCCAATTCCGGAGCCTGCCACTCCTGGTACGTAATTCATGGCTTGAGGTGTCATTTTTAGATCTTCAATAAATGCTCTTTTGGAACTTTTCTACCTTTTCTCATTCTGCTTTCCCTTAACGATGCCATCTCTACCTGAAACACAATATCAGCTGCATCTCCCCCAAGGAAATTAGAAAGGACCCCGCCGCCATCCATTTCACCCGGTAGGCATAGTAACTTTCTGTTTTCTGTGAAATTTCAATCAAAAAGGCTGTTAAGAGTTGCTTATTCTGTTGTATAATGCAGTGTCAGTTGTATCACCGCCTGGAGAATCACCTCATAATTCACCAACTGTCCGCCCAAATGTGCCAGGAGGAAACCCATCTCCGTTATCAGGTTCCCTTTAGGAAATTATATCAGTTCCATTTTTGGAAGTTGAACAAAGGACTTATTTTCCATGTCTATATATTCTCCTCACTTTTTTTTTATCATTATTTTATTTGGTTGGTCTTGTGAGTTTGCAAATTCTAATGTCTATTTTCCTCTTTGGTAATCTTGATTGCGTGGAATGCAGATCCTGATATTTCGCCTGTTTCAACTCCACCCTCAAGCAATGATGGAATGCCCATTGTGTCACCTACAAACGAGATACACAAGCCAGTGCCACCTGTGAACCATACCCCAGAAAATGGTGTATATTGTGAATCTGCAAATATCAAGCTAATTTTTCATTTGGTTATTACTACCAACACCATTGAGGTTCTGATGATATTTTATGCAGGTTCTTCCCAAGCCATATCTCCTGCACTGACAGCTACGAGGCAACATAGTAATTCTCTTGTTCCATCCCTTGCTCCTTTGAATGAAGGGTATAAGTCTCCAGCTTTGTCACCTTCAACCTCCTTTCATAAGCATCAACATACAAGAAATAAAAGAACCAGTCCTGCTCCGGCATCCTCATACCTCATTTCACCTCCTCCTTTGAAACAGCAAGGTGTAATATCTTATGCCCAAGACATGTCCCAGCCATACTAAGATTATATAGGCTTATCATATCTCGTCAATGTTTCATTGCTATATTTATGTAGGTCCAGTCATTTCTCCGGCATTTCTTCCCGGAAGAAAGCGAAGACACAATGCTTCTGCACCCCGTTATTCTGGTATTGAAATAGCAAACACTAAATTGATTTTTTTCCAGAACATAGTCTGTGAAGTGGGTTAACATGGTCATATTTTGATTTCTAACATCTTTCTACATCACTGATTCTTCAGTTTCCCCATCCCATTCTGCTGTTCCGTCATCAGAAAGCACTGTTTCTCCTGTTCCTTCCCCATCTCCAGTGACTGCATCTAGGCAGACCAAAAGTAAGAATAAAATGTTACTGTGTTAAATATTTGTTTGTGATATATCCCTATTTTCTCTATTTTCTGCTTACCTATCCATGATATGTTTCTTTTTCACAGTGCCTCTTATCTCCCCAAGAGTTTCTCCTTCTGTCTCTCCGAAGATAATTCCCAAGGTGCCACCACCAGCACCAGTTATGTCATTTCCACCTCCGCCTCCTAATGAGGGTTAAAGACTAAGTTCTTGTTTCACTTTTCAAGTTTTCTCTACTTCTATTTCCAATATAGTTTATGCTGTACTAATGGTTGATTGTATATCTAGATTGTTCAACAACTATTTGCACAGAACCTTATACAAATACACCTCCTGGATCACCATGTGGCTGTGTCTTGCCAATGCAAGTTGGGTTACGCTTGAGTGTTCCACTATATACTTTCTTCCCCTTGGTTTCTGAGCTGGCAGAGGAAATTGCTGCTGGAGTTTTTATGAAACAAAGTCAAGTTCGCATCATCGGAGCTAATGCTGCTAGTGCGGAACCAGACAAGACAGTTGTCCTTATTGACTTGGTACCTCTGGGCGAAAAATTTGATAACACAACAGCCTTTCTAACTTATCAGAGATTTTGGCATAAACAAGTAGCTATAAAAACTTCATTGTTTGGGGATTATGAAGTATTATATGTGCACTATCTTGGTATGTACATCTCTCTCTCTCTCTTCTTTTTTTTTTGGCTTTTCCCATTTTTACTCTTTTGGCATATATTTTCCTCGAAATATGTAGTAATGGTGGCTTTCTAGGTTTGCCTCCTTCTCCACCTTTGCCACCTTCTGATGCTGATATAATTGATGGTGAACCATATTCTGGTAACAACAACAATGCAAGGACTATAAAGCCGCTGGGTGTTGATGTGCACGGGAAGCGTCATAAATATGTGCTTAGTGGTGGCGTTGTTGCTATAATTGTTGTGTCCATTTTGGTGGTTGTGGTGTTATGTTCTGTCATTGCATGGGTTTTGCTTTTCAAACGTAGGGATCACACTAGTCAACGAGCAACCACTCCACGTCATCCGCTGGCATCTGTTGCCAAACCATCAGGTTATATTTACCTAAATACATTCTGGCCTATTAGTTTTCTCAATCAATCAATTTACTGAAGAAAATGATAAGCATGTAATCTAATACATCAAATTATTTACGAATATTAATATCTGTCTTCACATTGCTTCTGACATCTCTTAAGTTGCATTAGTCTGTAATCATTTTAGTTTTAATGTTTCGCCTAAACTTTAATTGTAGTTATAGGAAGAATGTATCCATCGAAACTTTTCATTTATTTTTTCCCCTACTAAATTGGAAAAAAGTTGGTGAAATTTTCAGGTTCTGTTGGGTCAATGGTTGGAAGTGGTCAAAGCTCCATATCAATTTCATTTGGCTCTAGCATTGCAGCTTATACAGGATCTGCTAAGACCTTCAGTGCAAGTGAAATAGAAAAAGCCACTGACAATTTTGATGCTTCAAGAATACTCGGCGAAGGTGGATTTGGTCGTGTTTACAGCGGTGTTCTTGAAGATGGAATTAAAGTGGCAGTCAAAGTTCTGAAGAGAGATGATCAACAAGGTGGCAGGGAATTCTTGGCTGAGGTAGAGATGCTTAGCCGTCTTCACCACAGAAACTTGGTGAAGTTGATAGGAATATGCACAGAGGAGCGTGCCCGCTGCTTGGTTTATGAACTCATTCCAAATGGCAGTGTTGAATCTCACTTGCATGGTAGTTAAGCTGTGTTCTTTCTGTGGATTTATTCCAGGGTTATAATATTCAGCATTCGTAGTGTTCCATTCTATAGAAAATTGTTACATTTGCATCTGTTTTATTTGTTTTAAGGAGTTGACAAGGAATCTGCACCACTTGACTGGGATGCCCGGATTAAGATAGCCCTTGGTGCTGCTCGTGGACTAGCTTATCTCCATGAAGATTCAAGCCCACGTGTCATACACCGGGATTTCAAATCCAGCAACATTTTGTTGGAGCACGATTTCACACCAAAGGTCTCTGACTTTGGTTTGGCTCGAACTGCCATGGATGAGGAAGGCAGGCACATATCGACACGTGTCATGGGAACTTTTGGGTATGAAACCTCTCTACTATAGTGAATTTAGCTTTGACAGATCCTTATTATTGTTTGTGCCAATCTGGCCTGTTTATGCGTGAGGCATGAACGTCGAACAAATCTATAATTGATATGCTTTGCTGATTTTATACTTTGATTTATGCATACTAGTGGGAAAAGTCTTTCTATATAAGAAATGGAAGCTACTCGTTATTAACCTAAGGAGATGTATATTCTTTGAGGATATCTTTTTTAACAGAGGAGCACTTTGGATATTGATT
Source organism: Adansonia grandidieri (assembly GCA_038382065.1). Lineage (NCBI taxonomy): Eukaryota > Viridiplantae > Streptophyta > Magnoliopsida > Malvales > Malvaceae > Adansonia > Adansonia grandidieri. Next base: position 609,451 of record JBBYHK010000020.1, on the reverse strand, counting down.
TATGTTGCAGATTTAATTCGAGGATTCTACCGCAACTTGGAATTCCTTTTTTTTTTTTTTTATCATTTAAAAGTTACAAGAAACATAAATTAAGGATTACATTTCATGCCTTCATATCAAAGAAGCAGACAATAACGTTATTCAATGCCTTCTTGGTATGTAAAATCAGTTTCAGAATATAATACCATATTAGTAATATTTTAAAGATAAGGTCAAAATATTTTGTTTAGCATGACCTAGTGCTACTGCAATCTTATCTTATTACTTTAAGAGAATTTATTAAAGAAAGAAAGATCATTAATGGAGCTCAAGACCATATTAACCATCTATCGGTTGATCAATTGGTGTTGTGCTATGCAACTTCTTAGCTTATCTTTAGAAATCTTTTAGTTCCTCTTATAATTTTTTGTTGATTGCTATTTGCAATTTGACATTTGCTCCTGATGAATCATTGGTCCAGGTATGTGGCTCCTGAGTATGCAATGACTGGCCATCTTCTTGTGAAGAGTGATGTTTACAGCTATGGTGTAGTCCTCCTTGAGCTTCTGACTGGGAGAAAACCAGTAGATATGACTCAGCCACCTGGTCAGGAGAATCTAGTTGCATGGGCTCGTCCGCTGCTAGCAAGCAAAGAAGGCTTAGAAACAATTATAGATCCATCTCTAGGTTCTAATGTCCCTTTTGATAGCGTGGCCAAGGTAGCGGCAATTGCTTCTATGTGTGTTCAACCTGAGGTATCACACCGACCTTTTATGGGTGAGGTTGTTCAGGCTTTAAAACTAGTATGCAATGAATGTGATGAGGCAAAAGAAGTGGGCTCAAGAGGTTCTAGTCAAGATGATTTCTCCATTGATTTGGATGGTAAGGTTGGCGCTGGCTCAGGACAGTTGAGTGATCCCTTGCAAAGTCATTATTCGATTCCCAACTATGTCTCTGGTCTTGATACTGAGAGAGGACTATCAGTGTCAGATCTGTTTAGTTCATCCGCAAGATTCGGGAGGCAATCATCTGGGTCATTTAGGGGGCACTGTAGTTCAGGTCCATTGAGAACAGGGGGCGGCAGTTGTTTCTGGCAAAAAATGCAAAGATTGTCTAGGGGCAGCATCAGTGAACATGGTGTTATGATCAAGTTCTGGCCAGGTTCGCATTAACCAAAGTAAAAAAAAAAGGAAAAACCTCTTCCATTCATGCATATGATCTCGCCCCTTAACTTTTGATTGCCCAATATTTATTGGCAAGCGACAGCATGTGCTCCACATGCTGATGAAAAAGTTGTGCTAGGTTTTGAAACTGGGAAATAAACAAGGAAACTCTAATGCAACATTGTGCAACAAGATTCCTAATTCGGCACTCCTGATGGATCTTACTGCTAGTTTGTATCAACCTGAATAAGCGTCAGATCGGCAACTGGAGAGCTTTCATTATGCGGCTGCACCATAAGCATAGAATGGGTTCGTTCTTTGTTTTTTTTTTTTTTTTTTTTTTTTTTTTTTCCTTCTATAGGGTAAGAGTTTGATGATCCACACCCCAAATTGCACAATATGGAAATTCCCATTTTGAGGCTCAGAATCTTTCTGAATTAATCTTTTGATATTTTCATGTAGAAGAAAAAAAAAAGGAGTGCTTGTTTTGTATTCCCCTCAACACACCCTTTTTTGTGCTGCGAATTCCCAAGCCAAAGCCAGCCAGCCACCCATTCCACTCAAATCAAATGTACAAAATATTTTTGTATGATGAAATGCATCTCATCTCTTTTCTTTCTTAGCATGAATTGGAAGCAGTAGAATTCCAAAGAAAGCTTTATTTTCTGTTTTACAAATGTAGGTTGATATGAATATTATATCATGCATGTATGTATATTTGAGGGGCACACTGATTGAGGGTATTTAGCCCCATGAGTCATGAACAATAAAGGTTATCATAATAAGAGGCCAATATTCATTTTTGACACCGTCAAAGTCGGACGGATGAATTCGGAACCTCTTCACATGTCGGCATGTCCTTCTATCACCAAAGATCAAACCTTGATTGGAATGTTCGAACAGACAAATGCTAGAAATTTTCTGCAACTAAGGATTCGTCACTTTGTTCAACTGATTTGAGCCAATGCATTTTATTATCTCCGAAATGAAAATTTTCTTATTGGACTTTTGGGAACGAGACAACATTATAGCCGGTGGCCAAAAGTAATGGCAATCGGTCGAGACAAAATTATGTAATATGATATATATGGAAGTATCCATGTTTATCAAAATAAGAGAAGTTGCTTTGATCCAAGTCTTGGCGCCTCCAACTGGATACAAATAGCGTTGCCATTGAAAAAAGGGCCGTTAATCATGAATTCTTTTCTGTAATCGACTCCTTGAAGTTTGCATAACCATGGCAAGTAAAAGAAATAGCAATGGCCGAAGCATCTTATCAGGGCTGGCCTTTCTCTTTCTCTTAATAACATTTACGATGACGCTTGTATCAAGGTCCTCTTTAATCTCTCTCCGGACGCTTGCCCCTGGCGATTTCAACATTTTAATTTTCTCCCTTTTTTTTTCTCTCTTTAATGATTGGTTTCTTTGTCACTGAACTTTTTGTGATATTTATGCAGGGAGATCCACTTCAAGTCGAGGTTTGCAATGTTACTTCTTCAAAGACACTGCTTTCATATGACTTCTATCCCCTCGGTTATTGTAAGCCTTCCAAAAGTATAAACCCTGTCAAGACCTTGAATGAATTTCTTCAAGGGGAAGGTTTTCAGAATTCTGTTTACACTGCGAGCGTTTTTTTCGCACTGATTGCTTTCTTTTCTTGTTTGCAACCACAAAATGCCTATGTTACGGTGTTCGACGCATATACGGAATGAATATAGGATATGATAATCCAAGAACATTCGAAATACATGAAAACTTTAGAAAAATTGAATGTACCCCTATCCGAGTAACATAGGCAAAAGCTATTTTTCTGCTTTGACTTATCTGAGTTTTTTTTCTTTCGTCCTTTATCCCTTACCCTTTTTCTGTTTTTCGTGTGTTCCTGTTTGATATGAGAAAAGAGAAGTCATACAAAAGTAGCCTGCCGGGTAAAACCGGATGCTGAAGCTGCAAAGAATTTGAAGGAGAAAATTCATGATGACTACCGAGTTAATATGTGAACAATAATAGAAGTCCTTTTGTTTTAATCATTCTGATTTGATTTCAGTTTTAAAATTTTCTTTCTTTCCCGCATAGTGTAATCAAGCTGATGGCTGGCATTCCTCAAATTTGTCACCATATGTTGCTAACTGCTATGCAGGATTTAGGCAATCTTTAAGTTACATACCGGGATGAAGGGTTTCCTGTCGGGTTTAAGGGAACGTGTCATCCTGTAAGTTTATTAATGTCGTTTTCTATTCTTTCATTTTACATTTTATATGATTCCATCTAGATTTTTTTGTGCAACAGAAGTTGCAACTTAGAAATAGAGAAAATGACTGCAAATGTTAAGATTTAAATTTCAATCTAGATCTACTTAATATTATCTCTCGAGAGTGGCTGCATGAACCGAGCTATCTCGTTTTTTTTCTTGTTCCTTTTCTGATGTGTGCTAAATTGCATGATGCAGAGCGGAAAGGAGGCATATTTCATCCATAACCACCTAAGATTCAGAGTCTTGTATCATCGTAATCCTCAGATTGATTCTGCTCGAATTGTTGGCTTAGAGGTTGATCCCTAGAGATGCATGAACTTGCTTGCTTCTTCGTGATTCAATTGCTTCCTGCAATATATATATATATATATATATATATATATATAAATTTATATATATGGCGCCAGATCATGTTGGCCCTAACCGAAAATTAGACCCAGACAATTTTAAATGACTCGAATGCAAGGAAACTCTACCCAACAGAGCCAGTATACAAAACATATTAAAACCATAATCTAAATTGCAATCTTATGTATTAGACATATGCAAATCATGACCTACATTGATTTGGCTTCGCTGTTTACCATTCTCATGTCTTGTTCTTTACCGTTGAAAACCAAAAACAGTATCAATCACGAGTACGAGGTTCCTTGGAATGAGAAAAACCCCTCAGATGTTAACGTGCAATCCAAACAGCAATGGCGCAAATCAAGCTTTCAACATCCCTCTACGTGTTGAAACCGATGCAGAAGTTGTTTTTACATATGATGTCTCCTTTAATGAAGTAATTCCTTCAATCCTTTTCCTTCCCACTTTCTTCCATTATATATATATATATATATATATATTTGAATGTATGCATTGATTCCCTTGGCAATACGATTATAAGCAGCCGCGTATCAGGAGTATCTTGTTTCCAGGCCCCAACTCAACTTTCTTGTTCCTTTTCAGCATGATGGCTGCTATTACAACTATGTATGACAATATGGTTAGCAGTGTCTGTTTAATTGTTTCGCTTTAAAATCATGGAAATTTAATCTATTTTTTCAGAAAAAAATATCTTACGCTTTTGATCCCTTCTTAAAGCAAGTAATAAATGGATCCATCTCCTAGCTATAGAGATTGATCATTTAAAATTAGAAGCTGATAGCAAAGTAAAATAAAATTGATCACTTTTAAGTACAAGATTAATTATTTTTATATTACTTTTGATTTTTCAAAAACAATCAAAATAACCAAAAATATTTAAACAATATATATAAAAAAAATTAACTCGTCAAAAAATAAATATATTTTCCCAGAATGATTTTCTCTTTCAAATAATAAAATCAACAACAAATAATTTTTTATTTTTTATTTTTGCAAAAAAATTATGATAAGATATGTCCTATTTTACAAAAACATGAACCCTGCATTTGCATAATAAAAAATTAATTGCTCGTAAATCGAACTTTCCTCTTTTTAAAGTTAGATGAGGCTGTTTGTTCTGTTTAAATTAAGTTGGATCTATGATTTTTGTAATTTAAATTGGTTCAAATTATTATTTAATTAATAAAATTTTTTTTATTTATATTTAATTGTGAATATATATAAAAATTATTTTTAAAATATTTTAAATAATAAAATGATCTTTAACATCGGGTTTGGATAAGTATTTTTTTTCAATTTAAGTCTGACTAGATCTTACACGACTTATGAACAACTTTATATAAAATTGATACATGAATTATACGAAAATCGAACTCTTTTATTTTTTCAGAAATGTGTGTAATTGTTTTAGCAAGTTTTGTGTGAGTAAGATCGCATGCTTTGTTCTTTTAAAACGATAAAGTGGATAGAAATAAATTTACCCAAGGAAAGTGTTGATACAATGCCGCTACATAAATTCAACCGCGACACAGCAAAAACATGTTTTAAGTATTAGTGGCAAAAGCATACCTAAAATTCTTGTTAATGACTATCGACTAGAGGCGTTCTAACTAGGGTCAATCTGAATTTTTTTTTTCAATCAATCTAAATTAACTCATTTTATTATGTAAAAAATAAATAATACATTTTTATGTTTTATAATTAAATTAAATAAAAAGTATTTTATTAATTAAATAATAATTTAAATCAAATTAATTAAAATAAAAAATTATGACATGAAAATTCAATACCAATATGAATCAAGCCGGCACAAGTTTACTATCATCCTAATCTATATCTAATGCCTATTTGCTTTGGTATTCTTATAAAAAATAAAAATTTTAAAAATTAAGATAATATTATTTGGTAATTTTATTTTTATAATTTTTTATATATATTAAATTTATATTTAATAAATAAAGATATTTTGAAATAAAAAAATATTATATAAAAGGCTAACTTATTTTTTAAAATCTCCTCTTTTTTAACTTTTTTACACTTTTTTCTTCATTTTGTTTATGGAAAACAAATTGATTTTTTTATTAAGAAAATATAACCTTACTTTCCCTTTTAAAAAACTTTTAAATTAAAATAAAAAATTATATAAAATTCATCACTCATAAATATAAATTTTATATTTTTTATAAATTTAATATAATATTAAATATTGATTAATTAATAATAATATAATTATTATAAATAATTACGGCTTGCCATTTAGTTAAAATTTAGACCTTCAGCCCCTGTTTAGGTGGCCGTACAGTATTCCTTACTCTACCACCCAAAACAAAAAAAGCATCGGACAATCCATATTAAATTTTGATTTACACGTGCCAAAGCAAAGTTTAATAACACGTTTGATTGTAAGTAGGTCCCGTCAATTGAGCGTATAGAGTAAGATAGGCAACCACCACCAACTTCACAATATGATTTTTCATCAGCCTCTTTATTTTTCTCCTCGGCTCTTTTTGCCCTCTTTGCAAGGTTGCAGTACTTGTCGTTGCTAAATGCCAAACAAACCAACCACCAGCAGCCAACAGTCAAAGTGTTCTATCTCTATCCTGGGTAGTTGTATGTTTATGGTTTAGGTGGAATAATAAAGAAAATTAATCTTCCAAGACTTAATTTGATCTATTGATTTTGAAAATTTTGTTTTATTATTTAAAATATATTAAAATATTAAAAAAATATTATTTATATTTATATTTTTATAATTAAATGTAAATAAAAAATTATTTATTAAATAATGGTATGGGTTAGTTTGAATTTAAAATATTGTATCTCAAACTCAACCATACTAATAATTCAACTTTTAAAATCATGTGATTATTTATCTCATAAAATAAATATTGTGGGAAGAGTTCCTTAAAGGGGTTTGGTTCGGGAACACATTGAAATTGAAATAGACAAATGGTAGTGCCAACTGAACTTAGCAGAAGGCGAACAAAGAGCTTGAATGGAAACTGAGGGCTGAAGTAAACCAAATGTTGGTCGTAATGTCAAATGGAGACTTACCAAACAAATACAATCATTTTGGTATTTATAGTAGATTTTTTAATAATAAAATTTAAATTAAATGTATTTAAGTGAACGAATCATAACTTAAATATATATATATATATATACACGTATATATGAAAGTATAGATCGAACATTATCCATCACGATCAAACTTATGGATTTATTTATATGTAAATGTAGAAGGAAATTGAAGAATTAATGTACGAGATAAACTAAAGGCCATGCCAAAGAAACCAATTTTTAAGTTATCCAATATGGCTTCAAAGTAATAACACTGTCAAATGGTTGACTATTATCGATAAATAGATAATGAAATTTTTTAATTTCATAAAAGTAATTAAAAAATTATTATGTATCTTTAATGTATATTTAAAAAAATTTAAAAATAAAATATAATTTTATTAAATTTCATTTATGTAAATAAAAAAATCAACTACTAATTTACTTAATAATAATCCATCAAATTCTTCCTAATTAAGCAATAAATCTCGTTAATGTTATGTAAGCAAAGCTTTTTAGCAATTCCAAGCTTTCATTTACAGGGGAAAGTGAATTCTATTATTAAAAGGGGTAAAAATAAAAGAAAAATCAAAATAAAGGGCATATCCGTAGTTTTACTGGTCAAAAAAGCCATCGCTGTTCTGTTAATTCCAAAACCTGCGCTGTAAGTACTAAAAGAACTGACACGTATGCAGTATATGCTTCCCAATGTCCACTCACCGGCAACACAAAATTTCCCGCCACTTTCAGGCTAATTCCCCCTGCCACGTCACTCTCAAGCTTCCACGTGGCACTCTCTTTCACCACCTGGCAACTCCCATCTAAATAATATAGATGAAGATGCTCCGCCACGTCATTGAAAGCATTTAAGACCTACCAATCTGACGGCTGGCATTAAATTCATCATTCATCATATCAAAATTA
>JBBYHK010000020.1:552946-564502 GCA_038382065.1 Adansonia grandidieri | reverse complement strand
AATTATAGGTTCAAACAACAATTTCACATCTGACACATTTTCGTTAGAAAATAATTCAGACATTTTAAATTATCTGCAATTCTTCTTAAATTATTTCAAAACTCATATGGTTTTGAGAAGTTATTCTTCTTAGATATATTGCACTCTTTTTTTTTTTTTTTTTTTTAAAAAAAGAAGACAAAATGGACACCAAAGATTCCTTAAATTAAAAATAATAATTTAATTTATCATTAGTAAAATTTAAAAACTTTATACATATATATATATAAAATAAAGTGACATATGTCTTTGTAAAATATAATAAAAAATAATTAGAATTGTAATATAACAAAATAGTATGTTTGTAAACTTTGTAACTAGTTTAAAATTTCAGCCGAATGGATTCTAATAATAATTAAATAGGTAAACAAATATAAATGGCTTTGGTGGGCCTAAATATAAATAAATCAGTTTTATGGGGCGTAAAGAGTCCAGTTGACAGAAAGCCTGGAGCTCGATTAAAACCTTGGATCTCTCGGCCTTTAATTCGATTAAGGTCGAGGATTCAAGAATCAAAGACCTAGCCAGCAGCGCTGGCTGGTTGTCTAGAGTCTGTAAGATTGACGTTTACTCGCAGTTGCATAAAGCCAAGCGGCCAAAAAAAAGAGTTGGAAGTGCAAAGTTCCCCTGAAGAACAAGTGAAGAAGAAGAAATAAAGAAGAGAAGCCTTTGTTACTTACAGCAAAAGAAGATGGAACCTTCTCATTCTCATCTGGAAACTCCTCCTTTCTCTTCTAAGGCATCCCGCATTAACCGCTACAAGCCCATTTGGCGCATTCTCTTGATTTCCAATCTCGCCCTTGGAGGTATTTCCCTTTTCCTTTTAATAGTGTATCTGAACTTTTCTTTTTGGCATTTGTATTCTTTAATCTGATATTAGTTTCTTAACAGTGGGTTAACGTTCTTTTAGTAGTTCTTTTCTTTTCTTTTCTTTTTTTTTTTACCGTTCGGTTTCCGATGTGTTTGATATAGTGGCTATCTGAAAGAGACTATGTTAAAATATGTTTTGGGAGATTTATTCAAATGGGTTCAGAAAACTTGTAAGGAAGGCTGTTGTTATGATATAAATTAGAAGCTGAAAGATTTGATTTCTCATTAGTTTGTTGCTAGACTCTTTATTTTTAGTCGCTGATGACAATTTTATCCTTTAAATCAAAGAGAATATCTGCATAAATAGTTTTTAGGTGGGAGGTTGAAATCACCAAAACTTTTGGCTTGATGAATTTTATTTTTGGTCACTGGTCTTGTTGTTAGACTATCACATCGATAAGTATTAGCTTTTACAATTGGTAATCCCGATTGCAACTCCATTTTTCTGTTGCCGCCCCTCGAGCATTGAGTCATTAGTTCTAACATTAGTGTTGTTGTTAAGTTATTATTGCAGAATATTTGTTGCTTAGTTGTGTTGTCATACTTGAGGATCAGAATTCTGAGCGGAATTCGCATTACATTTGTTTGTAATGATGATAAGTGATAATCAATGTAACATCGGGTTATACCTAGTAGGCCCGGATTAGCTCAATCCTCCATTCATGCACCATTCGCTATTTTGTTTAAATTTTATGAAGCAAAATGACCTGAATTTTAAGGTTTATGGCTCTAGCATGGGACATAGAGTTTGCTTCATTATGAGGGATCTTTTGGAGTTAGCTGACAATCATTCTCCCTTTTGCAGCATATATGTTTGCAAAGGCAAGAAAGAAGAGTTCAAGCATTGTAGATAACAAGCCTGCTAAAACAGGGGACGAGCACGGAAAGAGTGAAACTGAAGCAGATGTTTCTTCCGATCCGGTGACAACTACCTTAATTCATGAGGAACCACCAATCCTTCCGGTTGTTGCAAAGCCCGCAAAGGTTTTGGATCCCATTCCCGAAGATCAGCAGCGCGAACTTTTCAAGTGGATGTTGGAAGAGAAAAGAAAAGTCAAACCTAATAATCCTGAAGAGAAGAAAAGAATCGATGAAGAGAAGGCTGTTCTCAAACAGTTTAGTCGCGCAGAATCTCTTCCCAGAATTTGATTCAACACTGTCTCGATGTACCCGACAAAATTCATGCTTTCGTGAAGAACAAGTTACTACTATGGATGGTTTTGAAAAATCACATGCCAAAGAAGGGTTTTGTTTTTTCCTTATACCCATCTTTTATGTGATTGGATATTGAGAACTTGTATTAGATTTTAACAGCAGTTCCCATCGGACTGGACTAAGGCTTTCATCACCCCTGTTTCCTCCAAACTAATTGAATCTTCTCGATTGGCTGACACCAAAACATTTCGGTGTAGTCAACGTAATTTCGCAGTGAAAGTGTATTTTTTTTTTTTTTTGCTTTAATTGACGACAAAATGACACACCTGTTTAAAACAACAGAAGGCAATAGACAAAGGTAGTTAATTAAATCTCTTTCAACCAATATATTTGATTCATTAAAATAAAATAAAATTACAATAAAATAATTAATTTATAAAAATAATATATTTGATTCACTAAAATAAAATAAAGTTATAATAGAATAATTAATCTATGAAAATAGAATAAGGTTAAAATGAAATAAAATAGTTATAATAATAATTTAGTTTATAGAAGAAAATATTATGGAATTTGAATCTTATACAGTAATTTGTATTTCGTTCAAAGTTGGAATAGCTATTCAGTGGAGGAAATGTAGAATGGTTATTTTGATCTTAGGCAAAATAAGGCGAGAATCAATTATTTTACAAAATGAGCATTTAATAAATTAAACGATCGTATTATTGTAGCACACTAAATCAAACCTGTAATAAAATAACTATTATAATAAATCAAACACCTTTCGTACGTTTTAATATAAACATATTTTTTTTCCAAATCAAAGAGCATTAATAATTAAGATCTTATAAAAATATCAAAATATGTTTTATTGTTGGTTGAGAAAACAAAAAAAAAAAATGAACTTTATCATTTTATTACGATAAATCTTTATATTTTTATTATACTTAAATAAGTTATTAATTTTTAAATTATATATAAAAATCTTTAATTTTTAATTTATACCTAAATAAAATTTTAATATAAATATATATTTTATTTAAAATAATAATTTAATTGAACATAAATTAAAAATTAAAACTTATTTAGATATAATAAAAATATAAAATTTAAAATAATTGAAGGATTTTTAAAAATATTTTAACCTTTGATTATTTCAAACGAGTTTATAGAAGGATTTCTTTTCGCATCGTCAAGTTATTTTTTAATTTTGTAAAGTTTGTAGATTTAAATATAATTTTAAAAATAAATAGGAACATTTAAAAAATAACAAAAAAATCCAACCATTGAGAGCCTATAAATTCTTAAACCCTAGCGGCCACCGAAAACCCCTCATTGTTCGTCTGCTTAATTATCCCACAAAAAGGGGAAAAAATGGCTCGCACTCTCAAAAACCCTAAAAAAGCTAAGAGAAAGAACAAGGTTCGATTGCGAAAATCTAATTCTCAATCTAATTTCAAGTTCAGCTTAAAGTTTTTTTTTTTCTTTTACACTAAGGTTGTTATGTATTTTGTTTCTTAAAAAGGGATCAAAGAAAGGAGATGGAGCATCGACGTCTTCGGCAGTGCCGAAAGTTCAGCCAAGGGTTTGGCAACCGGGAGTTGACGAATTGGAGGAAGGAGAAGAGCTTCAGTGTGACCCGTCTGCTTACAATTCTCTTCACGCTTTCCATATTGGGTGGCCTTGTTTGAGGTAGTTTTCAATTTTCCTCCGTTACTTGGTATTTGTTTGGTTAGAAAGTACTGGGAAAAGTTATACAAATTAAAAAGGTTTATGAAAATTGTACGAAGGGCATTTGAAAAGTGCTTAATTTGTATTTGCACTGTGTTTTAATTTGGATAATTTTTGACAGCTTTGATATTGTTCGTGATTCGTTGGGTTCGGACCGGAAAGATTTTCCACATACAGTGTATTTTGTTGCAGGGACTCAGGTGTGATTCATTAATTTTTAACTAATAGATGGGACTAAAGGAACAACATTTGCCTTATCTGAACCACTCCGAGGAGATAATCTATTTTTTTGACTTTATGTTATGTTCATGTGATCTCTTCTTGTCATATTGCTTAGTTTTATCGTGTATGGTCTTGTTTGATTTCGTAGGCAGAGAAAGCTTCTTGGAACTCTGTTGGAGTGTTTAAAGTAAGTAACGTTTCGGGTAAAAGGCGTGAGCTAGTTCCCAAATCTGCAGAGAATGATCCTGATATGGATGCTGAAAGTAGCGATAGTGAGGATAGTGAAGATGAAGAAGAAGGTGGATCTGGTGCACCAATTTTGCAGGCAATTTCACATTTCTTTCAATTTCTAGTTATATCATCTCGGGGGTTTGTTATGAGACTTATATTATGCCTTTTTTCTGGTTCTAATTTAAATCGTGCAGTTGCGAAAGGTAGCCCATCATGGATGTGTTAACCGTATACGTGCAATGTCACAAAATCCTCACATATGTGCATCCTGGGCTGACAGTGGTCATGTTCAGGTCAGACTTGTGATCCAACCATATCTCATATTGTTCATTGTTATTTGCATTTAATGATTGGGAATATGTATATCTGTGTATCAACCCGGGGACATAATCTTTATTTATTTATTTACTTCTGTTTGTTGCAGGTATGGGACTTCAGTTCCCATCTGAATGCCTTAGCAGAATCAGAAACGGAAGGTATCCAGGGAGGTTCTTCTGTTTTTAATCAGGCTCCATTAGTCAACTTCCGTGGCCACAAAGATGAAGGCTATGCAATTGATTGGAGTCCTGTTGTTGCTGGAAGGCTTGTAACTGGTATTGTCGAGAAATAATTGTGACAAAACTCATTTTACTTCTCAGTATTCTTGAGCTGTCATCTGCTTTTTGGGTTGAAGAGGGTCTATTAAGGTGATGTTCTTCATATTTTCTAGGTGACTGCCATAACTGTATTCATTTGTGGGAGCCTACATCTGGTTCAACATGGAATGTTGATCCTACTCCATTTGTTGGACATTCTGCAAGTGTGGAAGATCTACAAGTGCGTAATTGTGTTGTGAAGTAATGCTTGAATCTCTTTTAAATCTATACATCTTGTTAAACATTGTTTGCGGTATCTTGATCTTAGTAACACCATTTCTTACGACACCTCCTTGTATGCAGTGGAGTCCAACAGAACCTCATGCATTTGTCTCCTGTTCTGTGGATGGGACCATTGCAATTTGGGATGTTCGTTTAGGAAAATCACCAGCAGCTTCTTTTAAGGCACATGATGCCGATGTGAATGTCATCTCTTGGAACAGGTATTTCATTCTTGATATATTTACTTACTCTTTCTTTCAACACCAATCTTTCTATCATCAAACTTCTGATATTTGTGTATTGTTAAATCCTTTTCTGTCTTGATATATTTACTTTACTCTTTCTTTCAACGCTTTTCTTTCTATCATCAAATTTCTGACATTTCTGCATCCTTGAATCTTTATTTAGGCAGGCTAGTTGTATGTTAGCATCAGGAAGTGATGATGGCACATTTTCAATTCATGATTTTAGGTTGCTCAAGGTATGTCTATTATTACATATGATAGAGTGATACTTTATTTTGATGAGAAAGAAAATCTGATCGTGGACTTATACATTTGTGGGCTAATTTTTGTTTAATCTTAAATGTGATACATCTAATTTTGAAGGTACTTTCTAGATTTATTAGCATTTCGCATCCCATTCTGCTCTTTTTATTTTAGGCTGGAATCCAAGCTTTTACTTTCTCATTTCTAGTTTAAAGGATCGTTTTCTAAGGAACTCTACCCAAGCCATTGACTGCTTTTCTGTTGCTAGTATCTATATTACCCAGACTCGAGATGAGTGTTGGATAGTGGTATGTGTTTAACACATATATGCTCAATTTTTTCTAAATTTTCCAATATTGGAGGCTGATACCCATACCCTTGTCCGAGTATATGTTGGACATGGGTACTTTAGGGAAATGAAGAGTCGATGTAACGGAGGCTGTTACTACTGATGGTGCTGATCTATATTTTTTTGGTGTGGGCAGGACGGAAACACAGTTGTAGCTCATTTCAAGTACCATAAATACCCAGTGACATCCATTGAGTGGAGCCCACATGAAGCCTCCACTTTGGCAGTTTCATCATCTGATAATCAGTTAACGTAAGTACGTGTAAAGCACTAGAATATCAAGGGTAACAAACTCGATGTGCAAGATGCCAGGAATAGAATGTTGGACATTTGTCTTTTTCTTACTCTCACAATTTGGTTAATTATTTTCTTTTGCTTCAATCTCCAGAATATGGGATCTTTCTCTAGAAAAGGACGAGGAAGAGGAAGCAGAGTTCAAAGCTCAAACAAAGGAGCTAGTAAATGCCCCGGATGATTTACCGCCGCAACTTCTTTTCGTTCATCAGGTACTTTAATCACAGAGTATTGAAATTGAAGATGATTTCTGATTTATATCTTTTAAACACACTTTTCCACCATGAACAGGGCCAGAAGGACTTGAAAGAGCTTCATTGGCATGCTCAGATTCCTGGAATGATTGTGTCAACTGCTGTAGATGGTTTTAACATCCTAATGCCTTCAAATATACAGAGTACTCTCCCCTCCAATGGCTCTTGAAAAATGACTTTGGGTCCATGCTGGTAACAAATGAATCAGCAGCTGATTCAAAGCACCTATCGGTACATGTGTGAAGTATCGAGTAGCTTTGTCTCTGTTTTTCTCCTTAGTGTTCTTTTTTTCTTTTTTGATAAACTGGAGGCTGCTGTCAATGTTTTATTTGTTATGGATTTCATAGTGTCTTTTGTTATGAAGAATCTCACATGTTCGAACCTAAGCCACTTATGGGGATGAAGAGAATACTCGACTGTTTGAGAAAAAAATTGGCCAATATTAACTTTGATAATAACCTGTCTCTATGCCTTGTGATATATGGCGAGCACTTGATGTTGTTTTAGCTGTTTCAGACTAATCTGAATACAAGCTGTTGGGAAAATTAAATTCGTCAAGCAGCCATAGCCTGTATTATAGAAAAGAGCAAAGAAGCTCTGTATTGATGATTCAGCCAAGCCTAAGTAAGAATCTGTGTGGACTAAAATAACCTAACAACTCAATTTGGTTAATAATCTTCCTGAAAAAGAAGAGGGGGTGCTTAGTGAACGCGGACATTGGTGTATGGTGGTGTTGATGGGTTAAGTTACAATTTTCGAACATGTTTGAATTTAATTGGGTTCAACCATTTAGGTTGTTTATATTTATTATTTATAATTAATAAAAAATAAAAAATTTATTTTTATTAATATTTATATATTTTATAATTAAATTTAAATAAAAATTTTTAATTATTGAATATTAATTTGAATCGGATAAGCTTGGATTTACAAAGGCATGTACAAATCTCTACATGGAGACGTACACTGGTAACACCAATAATGCTGTGATACATTGTTGGGTTATACATTCAATATTTTTCTCTTATGATCTTCCCCCATGAAATTGTTCTTGGATAAGCACAATCTTTTATGTATTACTTTTACATATAATTATTTAAAATATTATATATTTATATAAAATTTAACATATTAATAATTAATATTAAACATTTAATACGTTTATATATTTATATTTTATTCATATTATTCTTATATTGTATAATATTTTAATTATTTTTTTAACAAAATTGTCAGCTTCGAAAACAATTTAGCATCTCTTGAAGTACAAACAAATATGAAAACTATAAACTGAAAGCTTAATGAGCATCTCGACGTTGTAAGTTGTAACCCTGAAAACACTTTTGTTTCCCAAAGCACTACACCTTTCATCCCTCATCTTCTTGTTTCTTTACATTTATTTTTTTAAATTGTTATTATTTCTATTTATCAAATTACAAGAAAATTTCAGAACATCAAAAAGGCATTTATTCCCCCGTCGGTGATGCCGTTGCTTTTTCTTTTCCCCTTATTACGTATTTTAAAGCTTTTCGTAAGTGCGTGTTCGTGCATGTCTATGCGCCTTAGAAAAGGGTTGCGCCACTCTCCCAAAAGATTGTCAAACATTTCAACTATTCCAAGAACCTTGTATGTTTGTAAACACTTTGCAGAAAGAAGAATCTTATACTCGTGATAAAAGCTCATAATTTGAGATTCTATTCTCGTTTTCTAGATAAAAAAATAGAACATATATACATCACATATTCGATTCTTTTCATCATTAATATTTATTATAATTAATTTCAATAAAATTTGTTATATTTATAATTATGATAAACATCGACCCACTGAAAATACATGTACGACCAAATAGTTTATATCCTTCATGACACATTCAACAAAAAGATAGAAAAGGAAAAACTAACCAAAGACCAATGAAAAGTAGAAAATGAGGTTTTGAGAAGAATTCACTGGTTTTTTTTTTTTAAGTCCAACCCCATTTGTAGCGGCGGAAGAGGTCCTCGGTTTGGGCGTTCCTGAAGGCACTGCAGGCAATGATATAGACCCATATCAGAACCACCACTGCCACAATGAGAATTATGTTGGCTTTCCTCCATTCTTTCCTCAGGTTCCCTAGCAGACCAGCCCTGCACGAGTTGCAGTTATAGCAGAGTTGGGTCTGGTCATTGCTCCATATATAGCAGTCAGGGTCCCCTGTTGGGTTCTCCGGGTTCGACCACAATGTTGGGTTCACAAAAGTGTAGCCACAGATTGTTGGGGGCTTACAACATCCTGACTGTCAAACACAAGAACCAAAAAGAAAACAAACAAGAAAAGGGCAAAAGGGAAAAGAGAAATTATTAATTAACACCTTCCCACTACACCAAACAATGTCCAATTTGTCACCATAATAAATTGCCAAAGCTGTCAACCAAAAACTTTATTTAAAAAAAATTCTGCAAATAGTTTTAGAGACAAAGCTATTACCTAATTAAAAATTGGACAGCTTTTCATTGGTTCAAAATCCTGTGATTTCATGCTAATGATTCAATTGTTAGGTACTTAGAACATTTGCCCTGAAGCCTACTTTTTTTCTGATGCATTATCAGAAGCCATGATTTGAGCTATGATGAACATAGCAAAAGAGTTTTTGCTGATAATCTTGTGTGGATCAAATTGATCCATCCATGATCCAAGGGGGGCCAAATGAAAGCGTGGTATTATTTTTTACCCTAAATAAAACATCAACCCCATAATGGGGGTCCCTACTTGGAATTATTTAAGGTGAAGTGGGCCCTGCTTTAGGACCTTAAGCCATGTCCTAATGTCTTATTCCAGCCACTTCGCCTGAGATTAATGAAAATTCAATCACCATCTAATAACACCATCAAGAAATGGACTAACATATTTCGGATTTTCATTATTTTAAATTTTTCCGTCCTAAGATTTCAATGAAAATCAAAGAATAGTAGTTAATTATGACAAAGATGCGAGAAAAAAAAGAATTAATTAAGATATTGCTCACAAAAGATTACTGAACGAAAATGACATCTCTGTAGTTCTAAGTTTAATAAATAAGCTCAATGTTTATTGTTGAAAACTACATGAAAAAAATCATATTCAATAAATAGTTGACACTTGACATATTTAACGGATATTAATCCCAAAGGATAAAGAAGGCAGTAGATGCTTCTTAAAACCAAATTCCGCCTCAAGACTTGGCAGCAACCAGTGAGAACGTGCCACATTATTTTGTCCAATATTCTTACAGTGAACAAAGTGAAGTCTAAAGACCAGTTTGGTTGTCTGAAAAACTACGCTCCTTTGTTTTTTCAGGTGAATAGCAATGAACATAATCTGTGTAATGGGTTTCCTTGACCATAACCCATGAAAACCTTAAACGGGTACTGGTATTTTCATCAAAGCATCATAAAAAAATCTGAGAAAATATGACCATAATTGAAAGGAAAAGATCTAAAAAACAGAGCATGGACTTGCCTGAAGAGGAGAGATATGGGCGGCAAAGAATTGATCAGCGGTGATGAGTTGTTGAGTCAACTTAGGACAAACATCGGTGTCAGCCAGACAAGCCCTGATCTTATTCCAGCTCTTGGCGTCAACAACATGGTCTCTAAGCCAGCTCGAGTACCCTTCAAGCCTATACTCCTTGTAACCCCTCCCAGGCACAACGTAGCTCCCATCAGACCTCGTAACCACGAAAGCAAAGACCAGCAAGATGAGGAGGAGACCAATGAGGATGGCCATGCAGCAGAGGTAGAAGGCCAGGAGGGTTTCCTTGTACCAGTAGGCACCGACAAATCCAGCAAGGGAGACAAGGAGGATGAGGAAGCCAAGAAGAACGACAGGCCATCGGAAGAGGTGGATACAGGCGTTGTCAGGCTTTTGGGCTAACCATATACCAGCTGCAATGATTGGGATGGAGCAGAGGAGGGCTACGATGTTGAGAACTGCTGTTATGTTATTGGCTACTCCCATATTTGGGTTAAAGAAAGAGAAGAACAAAGGAAGAAGAGAAGTTAGGAAAATGGCGTATAGTAGTTTGAAGATTGGGTTTTTAAGCTGTTTTGGCCTTTTTATCACTTTGATAGTTTTTAACTAGTTGGTGTTCGAACTTGGAAAGGGGGGAAATGGTAAATTTGCTTGGATTAAGTTACATATGTTTCTTCACATTATTGTAGTTTCTAAGATGTCAAAAATAGAAGCTCGTGATTCTTTTAATGGCTCAGAAGCTAGAAATCAGTATAGTTCTTAGGCCTAGTTTAATATTAATGTCAGAAAAAGATTCAAATTAAAAGAATTTGGTTGATTACAACAAAACATACAAATATATATATATATATATATATACACACTTAAGAAACTTTACCGACCGTGATTATAAAAAGATCTTGATCTTAATTACTACTTACATTCCCAACCCATCTTTGATGTTACAATATGATCAGTTGCCAGCAATTATCTCCATCTTCGGCTTTTATTTTTCTCTTTTTAAACAGGAAAAGGAGTTAAAAGTCAAAATTATGTTCCACCGGCCCATAAGAAACGAAGCTGCAAAAAGGGGATTAGAGAAAAGGGAAAATTGAGGTTTGATTGAGTTAAAGGCCAGGCCAGGCCCTTCTGTTCAATTTGGTAAAAGATAAAAGAGCCTCATGTCTCCTTTGACTCTCACAAATCACAATTTAATCTGCTCTGATCCCACTGTTTAAAACATTAAGCAACCTAATTGAAAGCTTATATCTTCAATTTCAATGACAGTTTTTACTGATTCCCGCAAAATTCCCCCCAATTCCAGTTTCTAATGGACGTATTCTACTTCCTTAACAAGTGAAGTTTGACCCATTAACGTATAGACTGTCGCTTGTTGGTACTGCTCATGCGCCGGGTAGACCAGTCATCTTGACCCGATAACAAAAATTTTGTATATAATTTTAGTAACATTTATAATAACATATCGAGACCTTTCATTCCACTAAATCCTGACCGGAGACAATGTTTCAATCTTCGGGCAAAAAGCGTAAAATAATGGAATAAAATACAACCCGTAATCAATATCATGATTGAAAACC
>JBBYHK010000020.1:518813-530899 GCA_038382065.1 Adansonia grandidieri | reverse complement strand
GAAATAATTATGAGAAAAGAATGTAAGAGTTAACTTTATTTGTTTTATTAAAACCAAATGATAAAAATAATTTGGATTCGAATTTATGCATCAAAGTAATAGTTTTGTTTTTCTTTTTTCTTTGAGCTTTTTCATTTTGACTATTTTCATCATTTTCTCTTTAGGAAATTCCCTATCTCCCGTTTAAATAAAAAAAAGAAAAGAAAAAAAAAAGAAAAGGAAAAGCAGAAAGGGAAGATGCTACTAGAAGGTAACATTTGAATATTGTCCTATTTGTAGTTGAAGCAAATGATTCTTATACTAGCACAAATTTGTTGCATCCTTTCTTTCCCATCGCTCTTCAATAGCTAGAAATATCCTTTAGCTTCATTTGTTTACCTTAAAGTTTAAACCATCACCCTTATCCTTAATTAATCTTAACTATTTAATTTATATTAATTATAAAATAAGTAATTGAATTTGATGTTGTGAATTAAATAATATCAATTCAATTGAAATATTTATTAAAAATATTAATTTAATACTAAAATAAATATAAAGTCGAGTCATTTTTAGATTTTTAAGGAAGTTAACACAACAATTCTTAAAAAAAAATGCATGTTTTTATAAAAAATAACTTAATGTAGTATTTTAAAAAACCACAAGGTTGATGTATTGAATTTTAATTACTATATAAAATTTGTATTATTAAATCAAATGAAATGATAAAGGCTAACCAAACATTATTTTATCATGTTAATTATGATCTTTATTCAATGGCTTGCAATGTTTTTTATTTGAAGTTATCAGAAATTGAATTTAAAGAACAAGAATCAATCACATTATTCCTTACTTATTTTTTTTCTTATTGTTCATGTTGCTTTAGTTCGATGAGCAAAATTAAATTAGAATATTCCAAAGGTGCATGTCAATCTATTTAATAAGGACAATCTTATATATAGCAATCGATGGATTATATTACGTAACTAATTATGGAAGCCCTAACTTCTAAAAGCAGAAAGAAGAGAGGTAATTCTTTTTGCCATTGCCTCTTTGTGCAATTTTTGGAATATCCAAGGAGAAGATTTAGATCTTTTTATTGTGTTTAATTCATAAGAATATGAATTTTATTACACTCATATTCAGCATGTTATAGTAACATAGCCGTTTATTTTGCAGAATGGTTATTTCGTGAAATAGTCGATTATAGCCTTAGTTCACTAGTTCACGAAATCACTGAATAGCTATTTAGTGCTCCCTCCACTGAATGGCTATTTTAAGGGATTCAAATCCCTTTTGTCGAGGATTCGAATTCTATACCGTTCTATTTCACTGAATCAAATTACTGCTATAACTACTCCAGCTCTATTGCATTCTTACAGAATAGCTATTTCATTATGTTACATTTGGTTCACTTGAATAGAGTGTAACTGTAATGGAATAAAGTAGGTAATGAAATGAAACAAGTTATTTAATAAATTGGTTTGATGGAATGGAATAATATGAAATTCGGATCCTCAAGAAAAGGGATTCGAATCTTCTAAAATAATTTTTTATTTTGTCTAAAGTCAAAATAGCCATTCAATAGGGGGCACTGAATCGCTATTCAAAGATTTTATGAAATTAGGTCATAATAAGTTAATCCGCAGAATAATCATTCTACGAACTAAACAATTACATTATTATAATATACTAAATATGACTATAATAAAATTTCTAATATAATAAATTAAATACATTGTTAGAATTTTATTCGATTTTTATGAATTAATGGTAACGTTAATGCTTTTATTTAGCACAAAGCAAAACTTTTTCTTTTCTGTTTTTGTTTGTTGCCGTTGTTAGGATAGCAGTCTCTTCAAGTCTTTGCAAGAGTTTTCCAACAGAAAGTGTAGTTAATTTCTTTTTCTTAGAAAGGATTTGTCAAAACTCGTATCATCTGTCATATAACCAATTGCATTAGGCTTGGATGTTGTCAAATACTAGGCTTGGATGCATGCATATATTTATATGGTGAACTGATGAAAACGAATGTATTTTTTTGGCAATAAAATATATAAATAAAAGATGAAAAAAATTAAACAATCAAAGCATAATATAATAAATTTGATAGATTTTTAAGGATTGCAAATGTAAAAGGATTTAGCAGTTTAATATTCTATTGAAATAAATTATAAAAATTAAAAAATTATGATTAAATAAAAAATATAAAAAAGAAAAACCTAAAAGCAATGAAAATGGCTTTGTATTCTTTCCTTTTTCAGTAATGCTAGCAATAGGGTACCAGAATGATATAAATAATTAATCTTTTGAATGATACTGGAATCTAGTACATCCATTTTGTTAGCGTTTTTTTGTTTTTTTTTTGAAAAAGGTAATTTTATTAAGATTTGATATTTTTTATTTATAGACATATATGTGTTAAAATAAATTAAAATAAAATATTTTTAATTTTATTTTATTTTTAAATAATTTTATTGATTGATTATTGATATTTGATTAAATAGATTTGATTTTTTTTAGCCGCCCGAATAAATGGATTTAGATTGTTAGATAATTCTAAAGCAACATTCTCGGGAGGGGAATGAAGTCAATCGGCCATTAAACAAGTCGACGACAGTCACGTGAAGTTATCTAAAACCAGAATCAGAACAGAACAGAACCCAACAGTCCCAAAGCAACAAGAAGGAAAAAAAAAAAAAAGCAATACGTGGCAATTCATAACGGAAATCATCTCGCGTCCCGACAAAAGACAAACGTGAGCTCGTCGTGCGAGAAAAAATCCACTCCCCCCCCATGCCCTGTCCATCTCTCAAGGGAATGCAATGCTAAACCTTTATTTTATTTTGTACGGACGATTTCAACGTGTCTGGTTCCTTATTTTGGGATTTTGCCTTTGTAACAGTATGACCGTACGCGTGGCCTTGGGTTTGGGTTGTCCTTCTTATTTTCTTTATTATGGAGCAAAAGAACGCCACGACGTCGGTGGAACGACTCGTGGCATCATCTTCATGTCTTCCGGCCTTTTAACCTTTTTTCTCGAGATTCGTATGATTTATTATCTCATTTATTATTATTGTAATATAAATTAATAAATCATATATTTAAATTACATAGATTCTAAAAAGATAGTTTTTATATATATATATATATATAACTGAATAATAATCGTAAAATTGTACCAAAACAAACTACAGATAAATGCTTTGACGCTGTTTCTTTTGATTTTTTTTTTTAGTAGTATTAGAATATATGATCGGATCATGTTGATGTTGATGCATGAATGAATGATTTTCATATAATACTGTTTTAAGTCATTTGCCGACAACTTTTTTTGTGTGGTGGAATATATCGGGTTTTCAAATGAAACTTTAATAGTTTAGGGTTTTTTTTCCTTTTTTTTTTTTTAATAATTTCGAGCATTGGATAATTGGATTAGGTGTGTACTAGCAAATTTCTAGGGTGAAAAAAAAATTATTTGGGTTGTAACATAGTCAAAAACTTTGAATTTATATCATTTAAATTTAAAATTAATTCAAATTTAATTATAGCTTGAATTAAAATTATTTTAAAAAGTAATTTAAATTTAACTTAATTTTATTTTAGAAAGTAAAAAAATTTTGATTTTAAATTATCAAAAATAATATTCAAGTATTAAATTTGAAACGACTTAAATGTGAACGATTAAATTGACTTGAGTAAAATTCAATGCATCTGCCGTAATTACCACCTATGTGTTGTATTCTTCAAGTTGTTCACCTATAAAGCCAAGGGATCGGGTTTAATTTAAAAGAGTCCATCCAAGCAATAAAAATTATATCATGAGTCTTTTTTATCACATCATTTATAGTTTTGTCTAATTAAATTTATCTATATTAGTTATTTTTTTTAAATCAGTATTTTTTAAGTCATTCTCATCACGTCATTTATGATCTCATTCAATTAAATTTATCCATTTCAGTTATTTTTTTACATCAGCTATTTATTAAATAATTTTAAAGATTTTTGTATAATATCAAAAAATACTGATGTAAAAAAGATAACTGACATAGATAAATTTAATTGGATGGGACCATGAATGACGTGATGAGAAGAACGCGTAATATAATTTTTCTTGGAGCAGATATGTAACAAAAGGTAGAACAGCAACTTTAAAAATTAAGTGCTTAGCATTGTATCAAACAAACCTAAGCAGAATTTTTTTTTATATTTATTACTACAATTGATTTATATAATCTTTCTAATTATTGATTTTTAGTAAAATTTAAATTTAAATTTCAAAAATTATAATTTTTTTTGTCTTGGGTTACAACCTCCTAAGAAAAAAAAATTACACGAGGTGCAACGTTAGCTTAAGAAGGAATTGCCATGTTGAAGTGTTGTATTGTATATCCAAATAAATATATAGATAATTGATTTATAACCTATATTATTATAAAATGAATAATTAAATTTAGTATCACGAGTCAAATAAAATTAATTTATTTAATGAATTTATCTAAAAATAATTTAAATAAATTTATTATAAATGTAAAACTAATAATATATTCTTTTGAATGTCATGTAATTCATATAAATTTAATAATAAAAGATACATTTTTTATGTTCTCACTCAACTTTATTGCTCATGAGATTATGCTTTATGTTGATATGCTTTCGGAAAGGGTTGAAAAAGAGAGCGGAGACATGATTTGTAATACAAAAAAAAGATTAGAAGAACACCAGAGTTAGGATTCCATGACACATTTGGATAGTCATGTTATTTTTCAAGTTTTCGGGGAGTAAAGGAAGGAGAGTGAAAAAGAATGAAAGAGTCCTATCTTACTTGGAGTCTGATCGACCATTTTATAAGTATCATTGGGAAAACATTATCAGGTGACGTTATCTAAATGCTGATAGCTGTTAACCTATCATGTCTTTCAGTCATATTTATCAGGAAATGTCGGTGACTGCTCAAAATGAGGTATTTGACTCGAGATTGTCTTAGAGGTCATTGTTAGAAAATCCTATCGATGTTTGGAGTGCACTTTGGGCAATCAAGACCTGATCATCTCTATAAATATTTGAATCGTTTAAGCAAACATCCCATTTAATCGATTGATATGCTTGGGATATAATATTTTATTTAATTTTTATATTATTTTATTTGAAAGAAACAATTTTACATATATTTACGTGCGTTATAAAATCTAGTTAATTAAAAGGCGTCACGTGAATACTACAATGTCGGCACCAACCATAGCAAAATAACTTTCGGAAAGCAACAATCTCAGCATTAATATTACCATATTTCCAAATGTTAGTTATTTTCAAAGCGTTTCCGACAGTTAATTTCTTCTCTAAAATTTCAGAATGAGTTGGTTATAGCGATATCAATCACAAGTAATTAATTATTATTAACGGTAACTCAAATACCATTATTATTTTCATGATAAATGCTAACTTGTTTCCAATTTCCATGTTTTACTTGACTTTAAAACAGTAAAATAAACACAATTTTTTTTTACAAAAAAAACATGATTGTTTCGTAAATCCTAATTTCAAATTAACTTTATAACAAAATTTTAAAAATAAAAAAGTTAAAAAAAAAATGGTACGTATGCACTACTTTTTATCAATACGTAAATTTTAAAAACAACTTAAAGAGCACATGATATGGTTCTAAATTTTTAAAATACATTTTAATGAATCATTTTTCGTAAAAGCATTTCTCGAAATGATTCTTTGACATTGCTTAACAAACTAAGCATTCTATTGAGTTCTAATGCCAGAATTCTTGTTAATTCATTAGGTCAAAAACCGTTACTACTACTCGCATTAAAATTTTATAATTATTTAATTTTTTTTTTAAGTAAGATCTCATCTTTTTATCTTTAGATTTGTATCAAAATAAGAGTTTTTTTTTTCAAATGAAAAATTGATTTATTTTCAAAGTTTATTCTTGTACAAATTAAAGGTTAAAAAAGATTTATTTGGCACAAAGTAATGATCAAGAATTTATTTCAATGCAAATGTTTATTTGTATATGTTAACATTACAACATAAGAAATTTTTAGGGATAAAATAATAAAATGAACAAAAAAAATGTTGATGTTACCTTATTGAAGATAAATATCATTTTTAATTTAATAATATTAGAGATGAATATTATTATTAAAATTTTTCAGAGGCATAATTTTAAAATATAATTATCAGAGAAGACTTTTTTTTAAAAAAAACTTTTAAAATGATTTCTCTATCGGTTGTGACTGAATTTTTTTAAATTTTATAGTGTAAAAATATATTAAAATTATAAAATTTAAACATTATTCAACCAATTTTATTTTGATGATAAATGCATGTATTAATCTCCCGATTAATCGATAAATGCAATCTCTTTCTCCATCATAATAATAATAATAGTAAATATTGCTCTCCTTTCGTCCGAGGTAATTAAACACATGCACAATCTCTCATCACGTGAATTGAAGAGGGATTGTTAGACCCTCAAAAAAGTGCAAGGATCTATAAAATGGAGTTTCACTGTTTCTGCCTTCCCTAATAACAACATGGGTAGAAACAATGAATTTTTATTTGATTTTCAGGTGAATAAATAAAGATGCGCTACTGACGATGGCCGAAAAAAAAACATAAAGATGTGTGACGAAATACATGCATTCGTTGGTGTTCTGGTTCTCAAAACTCAAATTACATGAAAAGAGATAGATTTTTCTCGTGATGTTTTGTTTTTGTTGGCGTATGGACACCGTCATTGCATAATAATAATAATAATAATAAAATCTTCTTTTTTGATAATGAAACTATGTTTTTTTCTCTCCACTCAAATATGACTTTCTGATTATCTATATATATATATAATGATATAATTTAACTTTACTTAAAAGGCGTGATGTATAGTTGTCTAGCCACTAATTGTAGATTAATTTTCTAAAACTTAAAATATTTTATTTTTTATATTGTAGTTTAATTTAATTAATCTTTATCCTGTTCGGATGAATTATTTATGTACCATGAATAGTTGTTACTTCTTCCTCGTAATAACTATATATTCTCATTCCGTCAAGTACAATTTCAAAAGCCAAAAAATAAGGGAAATCCCAATCTTAAGTGAAAATTGATCCTTTGCACTTTAATAAGAGATTTAGTGGAGGAGGGTGTTGTAATAGTTCATGAATGACTTTTCAGAACAATGACATGAAAACGAAAGCATATGGGAGTCCAAAAAAAAAAAAAGGAAAAAAACCCTTATAATCAAAGTAAAAACCCATTTTCATGCCACGAGTCGAGGAGCAAATTCAGATGGCCCCTCTCTGGTCAACAACTTCCCAATCAAGGTTGAGGATTGAGCGATTGAGCTGCCCACGTTAACTGAGCACCACGAGAAATAAAGGAAATTAATTGCATTTTCTTCACTGCAGATGGCAGGGGGCTGTCAACGTTTCTAGGATTTGCAGGATCTGGTGGGGTACGTGGATTTGAAAGTGAACGGGTAGAGAGGAGGATAATAAGTAATTTACTAGTTAGTACTATAGGCTCTTTGTTTGTTTTCTTGATATTCTGGGAGTCCCATAATATTTGCCTGGTGAAATGGGAAGTGAACATGGAAACTGTGGGGATCATGTGTCAAACATCAAGAGGGACTTTCATGTATGTATGTATATATCTATAGTTTTAGTTTTTTAAAGTGAAAGATTAAAAAACATATATCTTTTGTTAATTGAGGATTAGTTTATATGACAAACATATCGATAAGATTTTCAAAAGTTGCGGACCTAGTTAAATAAACAATAGTTAAAGGATTTAAGGTAGGTAAAAATTTCGAAAAAGTAATCATATATTTTAAAATTTGGGTAAAAGTTTATTATAAATTTTTTATTAGAGTGAGTAAAATATTTTAATTTTTATATTATTAAATGTAATATTTTAATATTTAAATTTTTAAAAAATAAAAAAATATAGTTAACTGTGTTAAAAAAATTATTTTAATGTTAATAAAATACTGATATATTATGTAATATGAAATTTTAAATTTTATACAAAAATAGATTTAAGCTTAGAGTTGGGTTTAGGTCATTTTTATATCAAATTTAAAATTTTAGATCAAATGATTTATTAATATTTTATTAACATTCAAACAGTTTTTATTAACATTATTAATTATTTTTTTATTTGATACAATTTCAAAATTATATGAATTAAAATAATAAATCTAATAATATAAAAATTAAAATATTCTTTTCACTGTAATACAAAACTCTTAATAAAATTTTACCTTTAAATTTGAAGTAATTTAGATGGTACACAAATGTAATAATTATCTTTTATTTATTGGCGCATGATTTTAGTTTCGATGTACACTTTAAAATTCATCATGATTTTAAAGTTAGATACCTATTATCAATTGGTTTAAATCGAATATCCCTTTTAAACTTAAACATGCTGTTTTTGTTCCTGTTTTTGTTTTTATTCTATGATAAATCATCTCTATATCTGAAGTTTATATCGTCTGATAAATTGATTGTCTTTACCAGTGAGATAGAAGCACTTGAATTGAGATAAAAAATATCTCATATCTACTAAATTGAGAAAAAATTGAATATATATATATATATATATAAATAAATATATAACTTTATCAACTGTGAATTGATTTTAAATAAGATACCCATTTTAAAATTTAATATTAATAGTACTAACTTTCATGTCTTTCTTGCATTTCATGGTTGCCCTTAGAGCAACGTAATTACCAAATATTTTAACAGTTTGCCAATGAGATCAAACTCATATTTTTATTCACGGCATGAGATCACTTCGTTTTTATTTTAAGTTATCACCTCTCCTTTCAATTTTTTTTTTTACCGAAAACTAATCAATTTGGTAATTAAAAATTACGTAAAGGAAAACAACACATCATGTAGATGTTGACACCAATTTTGAAACTTTAAACCTACTAAAAGTTAATTTATCTCATTAAAGAAGAGAAAAGACATTATTTTTTTAAAAAAAGTTGTTAATTAATTTAATTTGATCAGATTCTTCATTTTATTTCAAAGGGGAAGGTTAGATTTGTGAAAAGTTTCCATATATGGGTTGGTTCATATGTTTCAAGGGATTCCTATTTCTCTGCATGATTTTCTTGGCTAAAAGAAGCACGAAACAAAACCCATAATTAAAGCAATTATCAATATTATTCAACAATTGAGATCAATGGATAAAAACATATGAAAGTGTAGAACCAGAAACTTTGCTTTTCACATCAAAGGAATTAAAATTTTTCAGATGAAGATAACGATGCTACGATGTGATTGAAGATAAAGCTACACGCTACCGCATCTTGTCCTTAAGGTAAGATGCCTTATAAAACCATATGTTTAGATGTATATGTGATATATGATAATATCCATGTGAGTGTGGTACAAACATTTCAATTATATAATTCCGTTCATGTTGAAATTTTCGTGGTCCAATTTTGTAATAATTTATTTCGATTTTTTTGGTGAGGATCCGCAAGACAGAGACGAACTAGAAGCTTGGACATGTTGTATGTTGGACTTTGGCATCAAAGTTGAGATTTTAAGGTATGTAGTGATATTTAAGTCCACAGATATTCAAGAAAATATATAAAAAAAAGTTAACGAGAGTGAAATTTCAGGAGGATAGTTTTACATTGAACTTGAGACCTTGAAGATATTTAGGCATAATAATTGTTCCCAAACTTGAGAGATTATAAAATGATTGTCTTCTAGTTTGAACTAAGCAGTAGACAACATTTTACGGGTTTTATTGTTCATATAGTAGTTTTGATTAGATTAGATTATGTTTGTGTGAGAAACTTTAACAACCCTTTTTGTGGTTCGAATACGATGATCTTCAAGTTAAACACATGATTCATGGAATTGATTTTTGTCATGTCTTGGTCCTTGGAGTGTTGCTGTGTTGGACTTGGAAAACACATGGTTGGCATGTTGAGTCGACATCACCATTCACCATCACACCAATATGACCATCTGACTATAAACAATGAAAATTGAATTACATGACAGAAAAAAGAGAGAAAAAGAAAAGCAGTCTTTAACTTTTAAAATAACTTTTCAAAATCAGGCTAATTCACTTGCTACAATCATGCAATGGGTGAAATTTGTGAGTTGATATGATGGAAGAGGACTTTGATTTCCCTTTTTCTTTTGTATGCAAATGGAAGACTTATCTTTTTCAGAATTCCAATGAACCATAATTTGGGCCAGAATATATTTATTGATACAAATTAAATTCTGCAAGATTAGTGTAATTAAATAAAGTCTATATGAAAGTCTAGATGTGGTAGAAGTATTCAAAGACGCAAACCCATGCGGTTTTTGCTTCAAACTCCAAAGAAAGCAAAATGACCCATTTGCAACT
This sequence comes from Adansonia grandidieri, assembly GCA_038382065.1. Taxonomy (NCBI): domain Eukaryota; kingdom Viridiplantae; phylum Streptophyta; class Magnoliopsida; order Malvales; family Malvaceae; genus Adansonia; species Adansonia grandidieri. Next base: position 520,522 of record JBBYHK010000020.1, on the reverse strand, counting down.
GGGTCTTATGATTTGGATACAGCAGATTTGATGTGAAAAATTTTGTAAAAATATTGGATCAGACAAAGTTTGGTGATTTTTTGTTTTTTGTATTATTGTAAAATAATAATATTTCTTGTTTCTCACAAGAATTACGAGGGCATAGAAATTATATTCTCTTGGGGGACAGGTACTAAGATTCAACCCTAATACCATGAACTCAAAAAGAAATTATTGATTTGGGTACCCCCGCATATATGTTCTCAACTATGCTCCAAAGTCATGATGGATGCCAGAGATCATGAAGTCCAACTGCCTCACTATTGGGATGGTCATATACATGCTGGAAGGTCCCAATAATAAAAGATCTTCGGAAATAAAGAAGGTTGAAATTTGACTAAAGCCATGGTGATGATTTATGAATTTGATTTCGGGATAATCTGCCACCGTTGGACTTGGATGTCATAGTCAAACCCACAGTATACAATTTATATTGTTTCTTGTTAGGCAAAGATTATTTGGAAGTCTCCGAGGTTTGGTTGCTTGATTTTTCAATTTTTCCAGAATAGAAAGACAGAGACGTTTTAATTTGATCGCGTCATTGTCAATTCCTTATTGATAATGTTTAACCTTGACAAGCTAGTTATATGGAATGACCTGAAGTAAATAAATAGTTTTAACATATAAATCAAGTTGATGGGATAGTATATACTTATTTTGCTTTCGAGATTGCCAAAGACAAACTACTTTTGTATTTTATATAAAAAAAAGGTTCGCAGACTATGAATAAGAATAAAGTTGATAAATTTAAAATTTAAAATTTATTAAAATATTTGATTGCATCTAAGGGTAAACTCCATGGCTTTGAATAGAAGTGAACAAATTCTGCTTTCATCTTTTCAAATTTGTCTCATCCTTCCTCGACTGGTGATCGAGTCTTATCATCTACAGCAAGAAAGTTAACAAGCTCCAAGGAGAGTTAATTAGTGATTTTGATGGAAGTTTGATGATGGTAGAAGCCTAGCAGTGCAGTCAGATTATAGCTTATTGTACTGCTAACCTACTTAAGGTTTGGCTTCATCATTGATTATGGTTCTCTAAACTTGACTGAGCTACTTTCAAAGCTTATGATTAATTTAATAGCTCTAAGACCCAGTTTTAGCCAGCCAAGTATAGGGTTAAAAAATGATGAAGCTATATATTCTATTAAAACCAGAAAAAGGGTTGGGGGGGTTAAATCTGCCCACTTAAAACTGGGATCAAATGGTTGTTTCGTCCTTGGGGCCCAAACGCAACCCACAATTTGCAAAAGCAATCATAAAGAAAAACAGAGGAGGTTGTTTTTGGGGAGAAAAACCAATGGGAAATGCAAATATAATGGGCGGCTCCATATTGCTTCATTACTAAACAAATGCCATGTGAACTATAATGCCTTCCTTGCTTGAAGTGTCTCTGAATCTTTTAAAGTTGCCTTCTTTCTAAAGATTTGAGGCAGCTAGCAAAGTAGTTAAGAACTATGTAGAAAACTCTTTATTTTAAAGATGAAGACTAAAGCGAATGATTGCTTTTTGTTGAACCAATTGTCTATAAAACAAATATAAGCTTTTTTGCTTTTGATAATTATATGTTAAATAAAGTATTGATTCCAAGGTAAAGCCACTGCCAAAAACCAATTTGTTAAGATCCATGGCTTCAAGGCATAGGTTCCAAAATTGTTAAATTGTGGACTA
>JBBYHK010000020.1:474496-496707 GCA_038382065.1 Adansonia grandidieri | reverse complement strand
AAAGAAAGAAAGAATTGATTGACAATGCGAAGGCCAAATCCTAAAACAGTACTCTACAAAATTACAAAGAGTCGGACTCATTTCCTGAAACAAAGTCGTATGACCAAAATATAAAATAGAGGGGGACTAAAAGGAGGGGGTCAGCCAGCCTTTGTCGTTGCCGATATATATATATATATATATTTATATTTTATATATGCAAGTTCCATCACCGTCATCACCACGATTTCGTTAGGTCTGCAGACTATAGATAGCTAGCTAACCCCCACTCTATACTAATAATGCTGGCAAGATTCTTAGGTTGGAAGGGACCAAACCTGCTAGGGAATACTCCAAAGTAACTGTAACATTGACATGGTCAAACTAAGACTATTGGCTGCAACAAAAATGATGTTAGGAAGTTTTCAAATCAAACTAAAATTCAAACCTAAACTGATTTATCCTTTTGGGGTAATTAGCCATTCAGCTCATCTTTGCTCAAAAAAAAAAAAAAACTTGGCTGAACCTCGCCATGTGTTGCCTGTTGGATGGAGTCTAACGTGCCTTGTCTGTCGCCTGCTCAACAAAACTCGCAAAGGGCAAAAAAAACTCATCTTGTCTGAATCTTTGAGACATTTACCTCTACTAATTCATGACCTCTTTTTAACACTTTTTTTCACTTAAATTCCTGCATATCAGCAGAGTTGTATTTGTTTGAAAATAACAATTTTGGTAACGGTTATTTTAAAGATTCTTTTTAAGATTTATCTATAATAATATCTTTTTACACTGTTTTAAAAATAATAAATAAAATTATCATCAAATCTCCTATTTAATATAGGATTACTTCATGAAATTTAAAAATTTTATTGCAAGTATAAAATAATTCTGTAATATAAAAATTTTATTGTAAATAATATATTAAATAATCTTAGAAAGGTACCAACGGTGTTGGTTAGTAAAATCCAATAATTAATTAAGGCCAAATTAGCACAAAATATTCAATTCTATCAACGGACAAAGGGGAAGGAAATTAGTGGAGAAAATTGTTAAAATTAAATAAATAATTCAGTCCTCACTAGAAATAAATAAATAATTCACAAACTCGAAAAATGAGGAAGTGAAAACAAAAAATAAAAAGGAGTTTCATTTTATCCTCTAATAATTTTACTACTAGACGTGTGGTTTATTAAGCAGCCGAAGTCAGCGTGATACAGATCAACGGCTGTTCTTCCTCACCCTTATTAGTATCACAGTTATCAGGTAGCCTCGTATCTACACACGTCAGCATCTGGGCCCTCTTAGCTTGTAGGTCCCAGTCAGTGGATCCCACAACATACAACATAAGCCCGGCACAGCAAACCTGGGCAGAAAGTAGGCCCAACCAAAGCCCAGAAAACCCGACTCCGAGATAGAAACCGAGCCCAAGCGCCACGGGCATGCCCACCAGGTAGAACGCACTGAGGTTCACGTTAGCAGCGGTGGAAGGACGTGCACTCCCTCTGAGGACCCCACATCCGACCGTTTGAGGGCAGTTCCCAAGCTCGCATAACCCTAGGATGGGAAGGGCAATGGATGTTAACCGTAGGATCTCCGAGTCAGATGTGAACATCCGGGCCCACTTATCCCTCATCCATGACGCAAACGTCGAAGCTGATAGGCCCATCATGGTTGATACAAACACCGCCACCGCAGCCGATAATCTAGCTTTATAAGGACGATTCGCCCCTAGTTCGTTACCAACGCGTGTCGAAACCGCGAAACCCAGGGAAGAAGGGAAAACGTATATCAACGACGTCGTTTGGATCAATATCCCCATAGAAGCAACCGGCGCCTTTGGGTTCAGCAAAAGCCCACACAAAACGATCATGATCTCATACCACCACCACTCCAAACAGACAGAAACGCAGCTCGGCGCGGCTAGCTTCAGCAGCGGCTTCCAGCCGGTTAAACATTCTAAACTGGGCTTTTCCCACGTGGGCTCGTGTAGGCCTGAGGCCCAAACGTAAACAACCAAGGAGACGAGGACGAAGAAGTTGGAGATGGAAGCGGAAGCCGCCACGCCGGCGACGCCGAAGTTGAAATGGGAGACGAGCAAGAAGTTAATGGGTAAATGGAGAATGGTGGCGATGAGGGTTGCTAAAGTGAGCGGGTGGGTGATGCCTTGAGCGCGAAGGTAAATGCGGATTGGGTGAATTAAGGAGTTGGTGAAGAGGTCGGGGAGAGAAAAGAGTAAGTACCTCTGGCCGATACGGGCGATATCAGGATCTTGATGAAGATAAACCATAATGTTGAACATGTTTATCCAAAGATAAGATATTAATATGGATATGAACAAGAGGAAAACGACGTAGCGTTGAAGGGTTAAAGATAAAAGTTTAGGTCTTTGAGCGCCAAAGGCTTGGGAACAGAGTGGTTCCATACCTAAAGCAAGGCCAGACAGAACTGAGTAGCCCGTGATGTTAGCAAATGCTATAGCTAATGAACCAGCGGCAAGTTGGACATCGCCGAGATGGCCAAGGAATAGCATGGAAATGATGGAACGAGAATAGAGAATGAGACCGGTTAGGGCTATGGGAAAAGCTAGATGGAAGAGTGATTTGGCTTCTGTTACGATCTCTGAGATTGAAGAGTGTAGTTGATGATGCTTTTCAAGGTCTTTAATGGGGTTGGGTAGCGGTAGAAGATCATAATATAGGTGGGTTTGAGATGATTTCTCGGTTGAAGAAGTAGATACGGTTGGGAGGGTTGCAGTGGTGCTTTGGTTACACATGATGATGATATTGAAGATGATAAGAAGGAAGAAGAATCAATGAATGATCAAAGCAAATCCTGTTTGTTGTTTCTTGTTTTCAAACTCTCTGGATAGAGATACTCTGATGAAAAGCACTCTTTTCTTTCCTTTGGATCTCTCTAAACTTTGTAAGTTTACCTTCAAGGATGGGTAGAATTGATGGTTTGATTTTCAGCTGAGATATGGATATATTAATATAGGAGCTGAGGCCCTTTTTTTTTCCCCTATTCCTTTTCTTATATGTTCTGTTCTGCTTTACAATATATATAGAACGTATGCAGTTGAATTAATGGGGGGTGGTCACTTCATATAAACAAATACTGTGATTTGTTTGTTTTTTTTTTTAAGGGGTGTAATAATATTGTTACTTTGCGTGGTTTGAAGAAAGAGACGTCAGGGGTTGTCAGATTGGTTCAATTTCCGATAAGTAAAATGGCGTTTTTACGAGAGATCGTTTCTGGTTCTTGCTGCTTTTATGATTATTCGTGTCTTCCTACTCCGGCAGCCTCACCTCTGCCTTACGTTTCTCTATAATAATCTAACCTACGCTCTTTATTTATTTACATTTAGCTTTCATTGAGGCATTTGAAACTGGAAAAACGAAATGTAAGTGCTTTCCCTTTGGGATTACTTTTCTTGTAATGCAAGTTGGTTGCTTTAGTGGCATCCTTCTAGGACCTATATTTTTCAGTGTTTGCCTTGTATCAGTGCCTTAATTTTATTACACCTGTTTTTTTAATAGGATTTGTTATTTATTGCATTAGAATTAATTTGAATGTTTGTATTTCCTATGTAGCATTTATGATCAAATGTTATCAAGACGAAGAGACTAGATTCAAGTTAATTAGAGTATTAATTATTCCAATTAATGACTTCTTCAACTGATTTTTTGTTGTACTTTAAAATTAATTAATATACTATTTATAATAATAATTTATAAAATTTAATTTTAATTTTTGTTAAAATATTAATAACATAATAATTTTTTTAAAAAAACCCGATTTGAATTAAATTTATTAACTGTTAAATTTGAATCCATTTATGAGACCTTAACTCTTAAACTGCTTCAGCTAGCATTTAAGTTTTTGTAGAAACCCTTATTTGCTTGAAGAAAAGCTTATTGGCATTTTAGTTTGGGCAACGAAAAGGAAATAAAGGACACTAAAATTGTAAAGTAAGCGACGAGAAAGAAAGGTACAAAACTATAGTGATGGTAACGACACGTGACTGTCACACGTGCAATTAGGAAGTCGCCTTTGTCTTTTAGGATTTTTTTTTTTTTTCCCTTGCAGTCCTTAAAACCTCAAACGGCCTTGGAGCAGAGACTGAGTGTGCAAACTAGGGTACGAGAGAGGACGAAGATCTGAAACAGAGGAGGGACTGAGCCTGGGCCTGAAGGCAGGTATTACAGTACTTGGCAGTTCCATTTATATGATTGGCTGACTGAAATTTATTGGCCAAAATTTCGGACCCCGCTGCAAAGCCAGTCAATGACTTTTTCACGTCAGCTAAGACATCTAAAACGGGGATTTTACTGCCAAAACTTGCTGCTGCGGGCCTTCCCACCTCCCCCACCACCACCACGTCATTTCTCGTCACCTTTCCTTTCCACCTGGTTTTTAATTCCCCACAAAGAAAAAGATAACTAAAAATTATGCACTTTATAGTTATTGTAGAAATGAATATTAGAATTTAGAGTGCAATGAATAAGGGTTTAAATCCGGACATCCGAAATCTTTTTTTCTATTTTCAACTCGCATAATTTTATGGTAAGATGGTACTAGTAGTCTAGAAGTGATTATCATTGGGGATTTAGGGTAAACTAATTTTGTTCTTTGGGTCACGTTTTTAATCGATGCATGGGATTCGAGATAACAATCAATGATGGTTAATGACAAAATTTTCACATGCAGCGGGAGGAAGGGTCAAATTAAGGAAGAGCCGGATAAGTAAAGTACGTGATCAACGGAGGACAAAGAGGCAGCAACAGTCAAAGATGGCAGGGATTCCCCCCAAATAGATGGTAAAAAGGAGACAAAATTCATCCCCTTTTAGAAAGAAAAAAAAAATTACTTCACTCCCCCTAATCTGCGCATCTCTTAATGTTGTTTCATTCATTCACTTACAATGTCTCTCTTTTTCTTTCCCTGTCTATATATGTTGACTGTTGAGTGGGTGTAATTGGGTGTTGTCGTTAAGTCTTAGGAAAACAGGTAGGGGAGCTGGCCAAGCTTAGTGGTAAATAATGTGACCCACATATTTTTGGCATGCAGGCCCCCACCTTCACTTCCCTTCCTTTCCCTTCTCCCGTCTGACACTCGCTTTCCCTGGCGTGGCCTCCTGTGTATCACTCCTTGTGTGTTTCTATAACGGAAGCGCCTTTGTACTTTCCCTCTGCTAGCTGTGCCCCCACATATTTTTGGCATGCAGGCCCCCACCTTCACTTCCCTTCCTTTCCCTTCTCCCGTCTGACACTCGCTTTCCCTGGCGTGGCCTCCTGTGTATCACTTCTTGTGTGTTTCTATAACGGAAGCGCCTTTGTACTTTCCCTCTGCTAGCTGTGCCGTTTTTGCGGGCTCCGTTCCCCTCAAAACCTTTTTTGGTCTTTTTCTCCAAATGCCTGATCGATGCTTCATTTCCACTATTTCGTCCCTAACTTGGCTATACATATACGTTAACCACCTTCCACTTAAAGAATTAATTTTATTAAAACATCAATATAATTTTAAAATACAAACTAATTGCAGAGTTCGATCGATATATTATGATATATGGCAATTATAGAACTTATATCCAACAAAACATTGACGGCCAAACACCAGGCTAATAATAAACTTGGGAGGTGGGGTATAAAAGGCATTGAGAGGGACATGGTAGACAAGACTGACATGGTGTTAAAGAGCTTCAAAATTTGAGTTTGAGAGAGTATATTCGATCCCATTCGGTTGTTGATGTGTGGGCGGGTCCCTCGTTTGAACTTAGTAGGGGTATCTTTTTGGAGTGATGGGCTGCTATAATGTTATCAGATTGAGATTGTCATTTCGATGGACGATTGCACGTGATGATAATTTCATGAGTTTACAGACAATTTTCTATGTTGTAGTTACTTACTGTTGGAAACAGTCCAATAACAGATATTTTAGTCAATCTTTATCATATTATGATTTCTTCTTGTACTGATATGTTCGGTTTCTCTTTAGACCAAAAACTCGGATCATGAAGATATGGTTATGAGGGTTTGCCAAACTAGAGAAAGTCGTGAGTTTTCTTGTTGTTTTAAAATTGTAAAACACTGTATTAATTGCTTCTCGATTTAATGTTACGAGTCATATTTGTCAGACGACTATGCTTAAACAGTGTAATTAAAGTGGGGAATGCCCTATCGAAAATAATGGTTCTCTAACTGATTCAAATCTACAGCAAATGCTGCATCTTCCTGTATCTTGTGCTTGAAAAACTTTCCTAATGCTCCAAGTTTATAGTTAGGTTTGTTTTGAAGAACAACGAGCAAACTCGTACTACCACCATATAATTATTACCTGAAGATCGATAACGATAAACAAAAAATAAAAGTCTAATTAATTAGATACCATATTGACAATAAGCTAAGCCTAAATCAATATGGATGTTTGAATTTTATTACAATGGCTAATTGAATTCCACTAAATTCTTTTCCCTCTCCCCCATCAGTTGTGTGCATGGGGTCCATTATGCATTATTTCCAACATAATTTAGCAGATAACATTAAAAAAATATCTTGAAAATTAAATATTTTAAATTGACTTTCTTTAGGAAGACTATGACTATGAGATGTCAGAAATGCATGGAAATCAATTTGTAGTGACAATTTATTTATTTATTACAATGAGAAAAGAGATATGCAATTTAAAACTTACGAGGATTTGCTTTTGGAATTCTATAAAAATTCCATTTTGGAGAAAAGTTTTGCTCAGAAGCACAAGTTAAAAGGGCAGGAATCACTTACGATACTTAAATAAATCCGAACCTGATATGATCTGATCTTGTTTTGTTTCTGTTTCTTTTCTTTAAGTAATGGTCACAACTCAGAACCTGATCATCACAGTGCCGCCCTTTTGTTAATCTTCTGCAGTACCTCAACTTACACCCCAAATATACATAGCATGTTGTAACTTGCAGGATTAGCTTTACTTTTTAGTGTTATTACTGTTACCTTGATATAAAATTTAATATAGGAATGATTCAGTAAGTTTCCTCTATTATATATATATATATATATATATATAAGTTCAGTTTGGCAAGTAATGGTCAGCTTTAAGCTACAAATAAGTATCTGATTCAGATTTCACCATCATAATTAGTAAACAAAGCTAATTTTTGCAGGTAGGTCCCATAGATGCAGTTGCGGCCGCAGATCGAATGCTTGAAGGAATTTAAGCAAAAGACTCGGAAAGGAAGAAACGCATGCTTTAACAGCGCATTTGCATTACTAAAAGTGCAGTTAATATTGGAATGTTGACGCAACCAAATACAATTGTTTTCAGACTCGGGCAAAACTTGTCAAGACTCGAGAAAGCTGGACTTATCAAATGGATGCTAAATTAAATTATTTCTTTTTTAAGAAAAAAGAAGGGGGATTACAATATCTGCAAAGATTGAATCATGCTCAAAAGCCAAACTTTTTGAATAGCTATATCAGCCTTGCGGGGTGTGGGAGGGATTTCATGTTCAGATATATGTTACTTCCACGTTTTATATTATTCTTAAAATATTTATATCTAACATCAGTATCCCATGTATATCTAAACATAAGTATAAAGATATAATAATTTTTTTAAAATTTTTTAAATATAAAAAAATTAAAAAAAATTAAATATATCTAAGTTCAAACTAAAATGTCTAAAGGAGAATGAAGAAATATATATGGGAACGTGATGTATGAAAGGTTACAGCAGATGAGAAAAGGGTGATCAAGATTCAAGGGGATCTTTTAACAAGGCCAGCTACTTGCCTCACACGCACAGCTCATCTCCACCACCAAAATCAAAAATTCTAAATTCCACTAAAAGGTTCGAATGCAAAGAACCTGTATTGTTCTTATCATTTGCATGCAGACATTGATTTCAAACGCAACATGGAAAAAGAAAAGTCCCCCAAGATTAGGAGGGCACGGTTTGTTTTGCTTTATAAGGCACATATATATTTTTAATTTCCTAGTGTAGTATGTATTTGAAATGTCCTTTGTGTATGGGACTCGAAATCCTATCTTTCTTATTTATTCCCTTTGCTTGCAAGCTTTAACGTTGTGGGGCGTAGGGTTTTGTGATTGAGCTGGAACATTCTAAAAACGGGTCAATATTTATAAAAGAACGAAAACAGGGACCAAGTTGTAAGAGACCCACACGCATGCCATAGCCCACGTGGGGCGCATTTCTGCACATGGTTTGTGAGACATTCTTGTCTAAATCCACCTTTTCTTATTCAAATATGTATTATTTTCCATCCCACCCCATCCCAAGCCAGTCCATCTTTATGTCTACATTCGTTTCAGCCTTTTCAACATCAAGGTCCAAATCCCATTTTTCAGTTTATTCCATGTAATACAGCATCAAAAGAACAAGTAAAACTGCTTTGATTTGATTATTTTTTTTAATAAGTTATTGTAATTACAAGTAGTTCTCACACCATGGAGTTCAGCCACAATGTTTGACCCACTTATTGTTCTCTAAGACTCACAAGCTGTGAAGAAAACAACAGGCAAATTGGCAAATTGGTTAATGGGGTTGCTTTATATTAGATTTAGACCCTTTGGAGAGGAATTATAGTCAGAATATATGTGTTCCACAAAGTGAGCACAATTTATTAATTATGTTTCGGATTTCAATAATTTATGCAGAAGTGATAGGAGAGTCGCCACCAAAGATTATCTTAATTTCAAATCAAAAGTTTTATCTAATTAATTTGTGAACACATTATTAAAAAATAATATTTAACATATTTTTGAATTCGAATCTTGAAGTCTATTCCATTTTCAATGTCTTTAATTTGCTGCCTCCTACTTATTTTGAAAAACCTTAATTCCATCACCTCCTGATTTCAGAGGATTGCAAATCCCACTCCTCAGTCATTAGTGACCCTAGCTCAAATCTTCCATTAAAGAGAGAATATAAATATTCAAAAATTTTATATATATATATATATATATATATAAACTAATCTTTGTCGTACAATTATATTGTCAAACATAAAAAGAAGTAAAAAAGGGTAGAAGTCAACAATATCTATTAGTTTACGACCATTTGGATGAAACAAAAGTGAGATTATCGATCTCCCACCTGACAAAGATGATAGAAGGCAATCAAGGGAAAACGGTTTGCCATTAATGATGAGAATTAGATTTGCTAGGATTTGGGGGGGTCGACTAACGAATCACCAAGGATATGTTGCAAAAGGGTATTATTGCTTGGAAAATCAAAGAAGATGCTACACAATGTTTGTTCTGTCGGATTCAGAAATCTGAGTAGTCCCTTACTACCATCATTCTTTTTCTTGGTTAAATCTATAGATCCCATCAAAATGGAAGGACAATCAAAAACATATATATATATATATATATATATATTTGTTCAAGGTTTTGTTGCCTCACTTTCTGATTTGATTCCTCTATTCTCGTCAAAAAGTTCTTTTTGACAATTTGGAGATTATATGTGACAATTATAAGAAACATCATCAATGTCTCCATATAATAGAGCAATTGAAAAACATGATATTTGATATAATTGGTTTAAATTGTTATTCTTAAAAGATAATATTTAATGAATTTAATTCAAATCTTCATCAATGTATGCAATTTTTTTTTTCACACTACGCCTCTTTCGTGTCATAAAAAATAGTGCATTTGATATTAATCATGTTCATTCCTACCGTCTTGCATGGATCAGTATCTCCACATTATTTGATCGAAATGATCCACGAGACACTACTTCCTTGCAGTAAAATTTCTTCAAGCCATATATTGTTTTTCCGATCACCTTTTTCTAATTTATACCATGAATAATTTTAATTTCAAGAAAGAAGTATTCTGAAAAAAAATGATAAATGAATAATAATTCGAGTCCAGATAAATCAAGATTTAAAAATATCTTATCTCAAGCTTGATTTAATTTGAGCTAAGTTCACCGAATTAAACGAGTAATTTGATTCTTCTATGTACGAGGGAAAACAGAATATCTAACATGAGCTTAAAGTTAATAATAAAATAATTAGTTTTGAATATGCTAAGGATGAGGTTAATTTAAGTGTGTGTTTAAAATTTTAAATAGCAACAAAATCAAGGTGGGGTTGAAATGAAAGATCTAAAGGCTAATTATAATGAGGAATCTAATGATGGCTGGTAAATCTTTGTTTAGTGATTGAGGAAGAGAGAAACGCAATTATTTGTGAATGACATGCTTAATTTAAGGGAACCAACGCTGCTGGGGTCGCCCGATGGAGCGGCCAATCCCCTAAAGTATTTAAGTAAGAATTGCAAAGGGAACATATGTTAGGCTCCTTGCAAGGATGAAATACAGTCTAATTAAATGGTGTAAAGAATAAAAACTATGAATAGGGGCAATTACAAGGAACAAGCAGCTAATCTAGCTATAGACTTCTGAAATTTTGATACATTTACAGCTAATTGCCAGTTAGCTTTGAAAGCACTTTTTTCACCAACCATGTTTCTTTATAGTAAAATTATTTTTTGGTTTGAAAAAAAAAAAAATATAAAGCCCCTCTAAGGAAGTAAATAGAAAAAATTTCAATCATACAACATGTGAAAATTAATTAAGAAATGAATTTTTAGCTTAGCCATATTCAATCGTTCTTCTATAATATATCAAAGAGAAATTTAACCTCTTCCTCACAGGCATGTGACATCCTATGACTATTGAGAAACAAATTGATTAAATGTACATAGACAATAATATATCTATGATATATTTTTTGCTCACTCAATCAAGCACTCATAAATATGAAATATTAATATATATATATATATATATATAAATGAGATTTACTTACGTTACTATAAAATTTTTTTAGTTTTATATTATTTTCTAACCATTATTTAACATTTATCTAACAGTTAATTATAAAATCAATCCATAATTAATTGTTCACTTATTTTTAGTTTGCTTTCAACCATTGGATAAATGCTAATCAATAGCTAAAAAATTGTATGAAATCCAAAAAAAATATATACTAGTATAAGTGAATCCTTCTTTTATATATATATATATATATATATATGTTTGTGTGTGTTTTTTGCTTGAAGCCAACTATTGAGAATAAGTTGAATAATTTTATCTTTTATATTATGCTTAATATTCATTAAATATTGAAATGCATTCAAAATCTTAATTTCGATCTTCTTTTGTCTATTGTTGTGTAAAGCCATTTCCTTCCCTTATCCAATCCACTGGAAAAAAAAATAAAAGTATTTTATCACTCCCTAAGTCTAATATGGTTTCTTCAAAAGTTTAGCTAAAATACTATTTTGAGGTAAAAGTTGGAGAATCCTAAAGTTGTCAACAGGTTTGTCGTAAGAACCGAAAACAAGGATGTTAATGATAATAGGAATCTAGCAGATAATGAACTATTCCCCCTAAAAAAAAAAAACAACGGGCGCACATAACTAATATGGGCCTTAACCTTGAACACCAATTAAAGCCTAATCATGAAGACCTCAATAATTTTGGGCTTCTACCCATAATTGCTTTTTGATAGAAACTATTACCCACTTTCTGAACAAAACTGGAAACAATTTTTAAAGCCTATAACCTGCTAAAGGACCAGAACCCAATAGCCAGAATGGCCTGATTCGAATTTGGGTTAGAAAACGTATAAATGGACAGCCTAAGCTCTATGCTGTGAAATCCTCTCTTTTTATATTTTTTGAATTATTTAATTTTTTTAAATATTTGTGTTTGAAAAATATTTGTGTATAATTTTTTAAATATATAAATTTTTTTAAAAAATTTAATATATTTTTAATAAAAATATATTTATATTTGATATTTATCCGAATCCATATAACATAGCTATATTCTAAAAAAGATATTCGTCGAATAAGTAGTTTTCATTTTGAAAATAGAAAAGGTGGAAAACCAAAAAAGAAGGTAATAGCGAAATAAAGATATTGAAGATTTAATGAGGGTACATTTATTCCTTGCTTTCAGACGGTGGACATAAACAAGAAGGTTGGAGTGTCAAAAACTCTGACGTCTTATACTTGCGGGAGAAGTTAAAAGCAGAATCGCCAAGCCTTTGTGAGCCATCTATGGTCCAAGTAATGAATAAGACAAATTCCATGGGTTTACTTTGATGGTGATTAAATTCGTTCACCCTTTAGTGGACATGGAAGCTTTAGTGCCACGTCAAAAAAAAAAAAAGTACACCTACTAAAGACGATTGTATATTTTTTACAAACAAAATAAATAAAAAAAATTTTCGTAACAATAAAATGACTTTTTGGGCAGATTTGATGATTAGATTTAAATTTGAATAAAAAAATAAAAATTTTAAATTACGATTCAATTTAATTATATACATTTCTAATCTTTGGCTAATGCCTTTTTTTTTTTTTTTTTTTTCATAATTTATGTTGAGCAAAAGGAGAAAGAAAAACAACTTATGTGGAGTCAAGGGGTACATCAAGAACTAAATCATAGAAATGGTCATTAGACATATGAAAACATATGGACCATGGGCACTGTGGATTATGAAATACATTACATCCCTTTGAAAGAATTATTTTGCATTTAAAGGAATTTTGGGGACGTCTTTGAAGTTGAACCCTTAAAGGGGTTCTTAAAAATATTGACAGAAAGTTATTTCGATAATTTATGTATTCATATCATATTTATATATTTTATCGTATCATAATCATATTTAAAATTATATATATATATTTATACTAATTTTAATATATTTATAATATATATAAAATAAATTTTAAAAATATATTTATATTATAATATAAATTTTAACTTTATATACATATTATATTTATATAATAATATTAAATTATATCATATTTAACTTAAAGAAATTACCCAACTCTATAGTTAGTTAAATCATCTTTCAAAAGCTGACCGTTGAATGTTGATTTGAATACGTGCATGTAGAATATTGAGTCAAGGGTCATTTGCAATTACTGACTTTATGGTGAGAAGCTGTTCATATATTTGACCAGTAAAATGATTGATTAATTCATGTCCTTAAACATTACGCGGTATTTGTGCTTTCAGGACTCCAGCTCATATTTGTGATTTTGTTTTATTTTCAAAGAAGTACTAAAAAAAAACTTTTGTTTTTTAAAGTAATAATCTAATGGAATATTCTAGAATCAGTTTCTTACGGTGAGTTTTTCATCGGCTTAAAATAATAAGAATCGTTAGATTCAAAATAATTCATCTCAACCTTCCATTAAAAAGGGAAAAAAAAAAACTAGTTAACTTATTTATCGGGTAAACAGAAACTATCAAAAATATATATATAATGTAATAATAATTATTAAAAGGATAAAAGTAAAAAAAAATAATTTAAAAAAAATAATAATTATTATAATTATTAATAATAAAATTATAATTATTATTTTATTTTATTTTTGTTTTTTATCTTTTAGTTACTTTTGTCCTTAGTAACAATTTAGTGAAGGTCTGCTTTTTGGGTAGGGAACTAATCCCGGACCAAAATATAAAAATTATATATATTAAATTATAATATATAAAAATTATATATATTAAAAATACTATTTAAAGATAATAAAAAATTTAAAATATTTTATATTAAATCTTAAATTTATAAAATAAAAAAATATTAAATCTTAAATTATAAAATATAAAATATTTAATTATGATAAGTCCTACATTTAATTATGGTGAGTCATATATTTAGCTATGATGAGTCGTACATTTAGTTATAGTCATTTATACATTTAGTTACGGCAAGTCGTACATTTAGTTATAATCATTCATACATTTAGTTACGGTAAATCGTACATTTAGTTATAATCATTCGTATAGATTTCGTACATTCAATTATAGTCATTGTACATTTAATTACTATTTTTTATAGAATAATTCGAGATTTAATATAAATATTTTATTTAAATTATTTTTATATAATAATTCAAGATTTTATATAAAATATTTTTTATTATTTTTAAATAATTTAAGGTAGTCAAAGGACGAAATGAAAAATAAAAGTAAAATAGTAATTATAATTTTTTTATTAATGATTCTAATAATTATTATTTTCTTCTTTAAAATTAATTTTTCTTAGATTAATATTTTTTAATAATTATTATTACCTTTAACTTTTTTGAAATTCTCTCCAACATTTAGCCATCTCTTTTTCGGACTTCTTATTCGCATTTTCAGCGACTGATGAAATCAGTATTTAATATAAAATATTTTTATTTTTATTATTTTTAAATAATTTAATATAAAATATTTTTATTTTTTTATTATTTTTAAATAGTAATTTAATATTTAATAAAAATATTTTTATTTTTATTTTTATTTTTATTATATGATATATTAATATATCATAAATTACACATAAATATTATGTAAATTGTAATATTTATATGTAATTTTTATAATATTTAGTTGTAATTTTACTAACCAATAAAAATTATGCATTTATCAAAAAATTAATTTTTTTTAATATAATATAATTATTGCTAATATACCCAAATAAATTATTAAACTAAAAAATATGAAAATTTTTTTACTTCAAAAATTACTATAAAAATTAATTTCTCACACATATAATATATTCAATAAACAATTCTAGAAAATTATAGTTAATTTCTTAAAGAAATATTTTACATACATATATTATATATTTGGTAATATTTTTATGTAAATCTGTAATGTTTGTATTTAAATTCGATAATATTTTTTGTAATAAATTACATATATATATATATTACCTTCAAATATTCTTTACACAAATACATTACATATAACACAAATTACATAAAAATATTTAATACGTATTTATATTACATATGGTAATAAACATATGTTATAGATAATATAATTTATATAATTATAATATTTTCTGTAATAGTACTTCTTGTTATATGTTGATAATATATTTATGTAACTTACAAAATTTTTATATAAATGTAATAAATTTATGTATTGCAACATTTATTATCTTTTATCATAATTTCTATAAGTAAATAACGTATATGTGTAATTGCAAAAAAATATGTAATACTTATTCACATTACTTATGATAATATATAAATGTAATAGATAATATAATTTATATAATTATAATATTTTATGTTGTACTATTTTCTATTACCTAATTGTAACAATTTTTGTATCTTACAAAATTTTTATGTAAATATAATAAATTTATGTATTATAACTTTTATTATCTTTTATCATAATTTACGTACGTAAAAAATGTATATGTATAATTATAATAAAAATATGTAATATTAAGTTATATTAACAATTATAATAATTTATGTAACTATAATATTTATTGATAATTTTAAATTTTTTTAATGATAATGATTTATGTAACTTATAATATATTTATATAATTTTAATAATTTTATGTATTATTATATAATAATATATATAAAAAAATAATATTACAACTAATTTATCCGATTACATCCCAACTTTACCCAAACCTTACCTTAAAGAACCTTTCCCTATAACTTCCCCCTAGTCCAATATTTAGTTGTTAGATGTGTTTTTTCTTTTAACAAAACTTCCTTGGCGAAGAGTGTGGATGATCTGTATGAATTCGAAAAAAGGGGGAATAAAAAAAAGAACGTGGATTGCATTTTCATTAAAAGGTTAGTATGAAGTCATCAAACACTGCTGTTAATGGAAGATTAAATCATGATGGCAGCTTCAATCTCTTAAAATGTGACAATACTTTATAATAAATACCATTCAGTAAATTTGCATCGATGATATGCATGATTTTATTTAATATTTGCACACAGGATAATAGAATTTCAAATTACTTTATATATATATATTATTTAGAATAGATTGGTTAAATTTTCAAATTCCGAAAAGTAGAAAATGAAAGATAGAAATTAGGGTTTTTTTTTTTTTTTTTTCATTCAAACACTGTCCACAAATTCCATATATATGTTACTAAATATAAGTGTTTTGAACGTTGCGCAAAAATAAGACTCTAAAATTATTATATTCGTGTTATATTTTATATTTTTAAATATTATAATTATATTTAAAATATTATATAAATAAATTTTAATATATTTATATTTTTTATATTATATTAAAATTATATAATTATATTATATCTAACTTTATTAGATCAATTGGATGATCATCACGCATAATTCCCCTTTTTCTACTTTGAAAATAACAGAAACTACTTGGTCAATAGTCAAGAATTGTACAACTCTCGGTTTCATTGAAGAAAAATATATATAATAATTATTTATTTATATCATATTTATATTTTTTTATTTTACCATAATTATATTTAAAATATTTTAATTTTATATAAATTTTAATACATTAATAATTTATATTATAATATTTTTAAATAAATATTTATACTATATCATATTATATTTATATTATTTTATACGTTTCATATTTATAATTTAAAATTATCAAATTTAGATGTGACATTTATTTGTAGGGGGTGAAAAGGCACCTTTCAGTATAAAAATGTCTAAAAGGATTAATATTAAATAAATAAAATAAACTTCTACAATAATTAAAATCTATGTCAAATTATTATAATTTTCATAATTTTAATTTTACATTAACATTAATAATAAATTTATATTAATTTCATACAATTTACTTGTAATAAATTTTAAATGTTAATATATTTATTAATTTTAATTAAGTTTATATTTAATCCATAATGTACATATCTATACAAGATCAATAAAATAAATTATGTCACTTCTTTAAAATTTTTTAAAAATATTAATCAATTTGATTTTAATAAAATGATATAACTTGATTAACTAACATTATATCAAATATAAATTTTTATTAATTTTATATTTATATATAATTATATATTCACGCAAATCATGTCAACGTTGGGCCTAGCGTTTTCGTTAAGTGTGAACTGGGCTGGACGCATTGCCATCTTCACGCACTGCCTTGAAAGAGTGTTACAGAAAGAGCCACTTTCATGTAAGTTATAAGTATGCCTAGTTTTTTTCCATTTCATTCCATTCATTTAAGCTTTCACTCTCCTGCCCTGTTTCGTTATCAGTATTTCTGTGATTTTTTTTTCAATTTCCCCAAATTCCACTAGAAATGGAAACATCTGCAGCTGCTCCATGTCGATACCTGCTTGGCAATCAAAAACTTCTTCATCTGGTTCGTGCCTATAAAAAAACTAGCTAAGAAAACGACTTTATTTATCAAGCATGTAGACTGTAGTAGTTTTTTTTTTTTTTTTTGGGTTATATATTCAGGTAAGGCATGCACAAGGCATTCACAATTTAGAGGCAGAGAAGAGGAGCCGTTATCCATTAACATCAATTACTGATCCTGAACTCTCCTCTCAGGGTTGGCAGCAGGTGATAGAATGCTAGCTAGCTAGCTTGCCATTCCAATTAATAAATCTTCGGCATAGCAGCTCTGTTTCCTTTGCTTAACTTTGGATTTTAGCTGGTTTCGTTTAACAGATTCGTGATCAGCGGAAATATGTTTCGGAAAGTGGACTGCTGGACAGGATTGAATTAGTCATCACTTCCCCTTTGTTAAGGTATTGATTTCTCATGTTTCAAGAGTCTCTCAAACCAATAACTTTTAAGTACATCCTGAAGTAATTTTCTCAATTATCATCATGTGCAACCCTGAATTCGTCAGGGAAATTCCTGATAACATTTCAGTCTCCGTTCGAAGGCTCTAAACGGATATGCTTTTTTAACCAAGCTTCTGTTGAGAACGTGACTGTAGTGCTAAGGGGTCCAGCCCCCTTGGATTTTTTGATGGCCAACTGACGGTGGTATGCTTTGGTTTCTAATGGTTGAAATTACAGGACTTTGCAGACTTCAGTTGGAATTTTTGGTGGTGAAGAGCATCCAGATCATGTAACTCCACTGAAGGATGCAAATGTTGTAGAGAATGATGAACACCGTGGGACTGGGATATCAACTTTCAATCGCCTACCAATCATAGCAACAGAACTTTGTCGCGAACGCATGGTATGTTGGATCATGTTTCGCTTCATTATTTTTCAGTCCTTTACTTTCTAATACATTTACAGTGTGATTAGAAATTTGTGTATTTTAGACTTTCACAATTAAAGCTGATGTCTTTTTGTTCTTAAACCATGGTTCAATTCAACGTAGAGAAAAGGTCGCAGTAGAGGAACCATCAGCCAGTGCCGGTCTCGCTTCCCTGAAGTTGATTTTTCGTTGGCAAGTACTTTTTAGTTGTATTTTTATTCTAAAATAAATAACTTGCTTTCCCCCCTGCCCTGAACTCCTAGTTTCATTGACAGTAAAAATGGAAGCTTAATCCTTTAACAAATAATTAGTCTTACATTTGTTTTCAGATTGAAAGTGAAGAAGACATTTTGTGGGAATCTGATGAATCCGAAACCAATGAAGCAGTTGCTGCTAGGGGAATTAAGTTTATTAAATGGTGTGTACTGAGAACTAATAGAAACGCATATGAATTATCAGATCCTATATACATAAGGCTTTTTTCACTTTTTTTTTTTTAATGTTTTTCTTTATATATTTGACAGAGTGAAATGCCATATTCATCCGTTTTGAATATGTATAGGACATAGATATGTGCTAAAAAGAACGAAAGACTTATTGCAGTATAGGTCAAATTCCTTGTCCCGGATTGTAGTGGATGCATTGCAATAGCCAAAGGCCATCTTACTAATGTCGTTAACTTAATCGTTTCAGGTTGTTAGCAAGGAAAGAAAAGGAGATAGCAGTGGTCAGCCATGGAGTGTTTTTGCAGCAGACACTGCTTGCACTCACGAACAAGTGTGTCCCCTTAGGGAAAGGTGATCCTTTCGGCCGGTGAGTGTATAATCATATATTCAAGTATTCATATTTGACAAATATTCGGATATAGATATGAAAGATGATCTTCTAATAACTAATGATCGATAAAATGGGTATCTAAAAATAATGTGCGTCCACAGATTTGGAAATTGCGAAATCCGGTCAGTGATCATTTTTGATGAAAGGTAAGCTTATATACATATAAATTTGGTAAAATTTGCTAAGACATAGAAAAAGCAAATATGTCTATGTTTACTCTCTATCTATAACTTTTAAGTTCTCATTTCCATTTTTTTGTTCCTATTTGCATTTTGTAGCGTAATGGGATTGGGACAAGCTTCCTGGAAAACTAATTACCACTGTGGAAGAATCCCTTACTATGAACATAAACTCCAAAAGGATTCTGCCAAGGAGAATGTTTCAGCAGATGAAGTTACCTACTAATGGTTAAATCTCTGCCGTTGGTTTATTTGCAGACCCTACACTGCCCGTTAGATCTTAGCCAACGGCTTTTGCAAGAGCTAGGAAGTTTGAAGTGAAATAATCTTTTGATTATTAGTATATGTTATAAATATTGGTGAATATAGACACCAATAAACTAAATTTATCATCTTCCTCGATTAATGTTGCTATGTAACTTTGTTAAGAGCATTTTAATTGAACTTAAAGCAATTTCTCAGGATTAAATTTTCAGTAGAACTATATGCAAACGTACAATACTTTATTTTTTATTTTTTTTAATTTTTGGATCAATAACGTGCAACACTTTATTTTAACAAACAGAAAATATAATTTCATAGTTCAAAAAAATAAAAATCAGAATATTCATACAGCAAAACCGCTAGCTTTATGAAAATATAGTAAAGCAAAGACCTTTACCAGGGCGTTAGCAAAAAAAAAAAAAAAAAACCCGTTACCAGGAAAAGAAAAAACTAATTGCAATATAGCCTTTGAATTACATAGAAGCTACCATCCCAAACGCACCGCCGATGCGTCAAGGATGTGAACAGGGCATAGTTCCCTAGAGTTTTCTAAAGTTCGCATTTTGATTTTTTATTTTTTTTTTCTGAATTTGGTTTTTCTGTCAGCCGGTTGGGTGAAGGGGTTTTAGCTTTGACGCTGGTAACTGAAAGGAGACGTTCCGAGGTTTTTACTTTTTCTTTTTCCCGTCTTGCAGAAGGGTCATTTCTTTATCTGCTTTATTGAATTTTAAAGGATATTAGTGGTCAAGTCAAAAATAATAATAATAAGAGAAACAGAGTAAAGGGTATTGTCGGTATTTAAGAAAGATATTTAAGTCACTTCAGAAATCGAAAAAGCTTCATGTTTTGCAATGGCGGCGTTGTTTTACGTTTCGGCTGCCGAAGAAACCTTCAAAGATCATTTGCTATCAGATGGAGAGAACTTAAGGTGGGTTAAAGAAAGCTTGTCTAACCATTGACAGGGAATGGGTAAGGCTACCGTTTTTACTTGTTCAAACCCTCTGCTTAAATTCCAGCTAGAGTATTCTTTCAATGAGCTCCCGTTTCAGCTTCCATATTCATCTCTTTATTTGTAAATTTAGTAGTAGTTCTTATAATTTTTTATTTCTTTCTATGAATGCGCACAATGTACTCCAACCTGAGAAAGAGCCAAGTTTTTCCAATTATTATTAAATTTTCTTCGCCAACCAAATGTATCCAACAATTTCATACCTCAGAAACCCAATCTTTACCAATTGGGTCTTGTCCAAAACCCTCACTAAACCCTTCCTCGATGTATAGCACCCAAAAAGTTCTCCACTTTCACCATAGCAGTGTGGAAAAACCCAGAAGTATTTTAAGTGGGTTTAGGATTAGAAATGCTACACAGCATTGTTCTTTGGTAAGAGCTAGAAGTTTATCTAGTTTGCATTCCAAAAGAGTTGGTGAAGATGGGGTTTTTAGTAGAGCAGGAAAATCGTTACCTTGTTTAGCCTCAGACAAAGTGAATGGAGCGGAAGGGTCACATAAAGAGGCAATTGCGAAGACTGATTGTCGTTCTTCTTGGGAGGAGTCGTTGGATAGATTGATAGATTGCACAAAGATAATAATCGTTCCTCTTGGGAGGAAGCACCAAAGAGGTTGGAGAAGGTAACACTAGAAAAAACTAGACGGTCGTCGTAGGAGATTCAGATGAATCTTTTTTTTTGGAAAACAAGTTCTCACACATGGGTATTAGGAAAGTAGGCATGAACCATCAACGGGAAGGAAATGAAATAGTACAATAGTAATTTAATTTAACATAATAAAATATTATAAAATTGAATTATAAATAAAATAATTTTTTATTTGTTTAATTTTGAAATAGTCATTTAATAGAAACCATTGGATTATACTTAACAAAATAAAATTGAATCAATGAAATAAGCATTTTTCAAATCAAATAAATATGTTACTAAAGCACATAATGAATTGACTATTTCATTGAATCAAACAAGGCATTAATGGTAGTCATGACAGAAGGGATGAAAGCAATGAAGAGAAAGGAGTGAGGGAAGAAGATGAGGTTGTCGATGATACAAGATGGGACAAGATTAAGAGTATGTTTAAAGAAATGGTGGACACAGAACTTGGGTCTGAGAAGTCAGAGTTTCGAGGATGGAATATTCCGGAAAGCAGAAAAACATGGAAAGAGGCTACTTAATCAACTTTGCCCAAGATGGTTGGTGAAAGGGTTTATGGGGTGGATCCCCTTTTGGCTGCATTGTCAGCTAGACGAAGGGAATTTTATGCTTTGTATGTCCAAGAAAGGTTAGATTTGAGTGGTAATAATAGCAAAAAGAAGGATTAGAAAGGGTTTGAAAAGTGTTTAAGATGGATGAAAAACTTGGGTTAAAATATGAAGTTTCAAAAGATGATTTAAATATATTATTTAAAAATAAAAAAATTGAATAGATTAAGTATGGATATTCAATTTTGTTCATGAGTAAGTATATGAACCAATCTTTTCAAATATATCATTTAATTTTAAAGTAAAATATTAACTCGTTGGATATAAATTTTAAATCGATATACAAGCAAATATGTATTTCAACAATTTTAAATGTATTATTTAAGAATAAAATAAGAATAATAATTTAATAAAATAAATGTTCTCAAAATTAGATCACTATAACAAATTATTCAAATATTTTTATATTTTAATATATTAATTAATTAATTTAAAACTAAAATAGAATCATTACAATAAACTGTGAGAATTATGGATTGAATTGAGTTGCAACATATAAATAACATATAAAATAATGAAAATATAACTAAACACAAAAAAGATATGAACACAATATGAATAAAAGAATTTATTAAGATCTATATAAAACTAATAATCAATGTATAAAAATCTATATAAATTCAAAGTAATATGAAAAATAAAATAAAAATAATA
>JBBYHK010000020.1:463201-474396 GCA_038382065.1 Adansonia grandidieri | reverse complement strand
TCAGCCGTGACAGATTAACATGTGATCAGGCTATTGGGGCCCACATTGCTACAGTTTGACACGTTTCACCCTATATTCCCCACTGCTCTTGTTGGATGGAAAATTGTTGCAGTCAAAACGGGAATCACTGAAGTATCCTTCTCTCTTTTTGTCAGTATTTCATCGTTTTACTTTACCTCTTAAATGACACATGACACAAGTAACAGTCAAGATTTAAATATGACCTATGCAAATTTTTATTTTTTTTATAATTATAATTATATAGATATTTATTATTTTAATCGTAATGATAAATATTAATATAAATAAAAATATTTTTATAGTAGTCATTTAAATATTTTGGGTTTGGTGAAAGTTTAATAAGATCTTTAAGAACAATCAAGTGAGTGCTATTGATTTGATTAGGTTTATCCCTTTATTTTTGTCTTATTTTATAATTAGGTAGGTTCCAAGAGTTCACTTTGTTGGTTGGTGATTCGGGAAAAAATCTGATATTTGATTTGGTTAATTATTAAACACCTAACCCTAATTAATGTTTGGTTAATTAAGAATCTTTTTATATTTAGTTATTAGGAGGGATACACACACAATGTTGGTTAACAAACCTATGTATATTTTAGTTGCTTCATTTCTTTCTCTTTTTCTCCCTCAATTGTTTTTTTGTTAAGTCAAAAAAGAAGACATAATTGGTTCCACGTGTTTTGGCCATTGCGTGCGGAATTATTCTAAGTAGTAGATGTAAAATGCTGTTTTGATGTCAATGTTGCAAGTCTTGACATTAGATTATATACTTATTCAAATTTCATTTGAGTTATAAAACGACTTCCCGATGTAATGGGTATCTCTTATTATGCTTTGAAACCGAACATCCATAAGTCAAACATTTAAAATTCTTTTAGAAATAGATGTTTGACAATTAAACCCTACTACATATTACTGGAGTTTTAGAAAGCACAAACATACAAACACCTCATTGTCTGCTGCAAGAAAAAGGAACTTTTCAAACACTCTTAACGTTACGAGTTTAACATTTCCCAACCCGTCATAATACTTGACTTTGTTTATTAGGCAACATATACGAAATACGATAAGCTTCAAGATGAAGCTATTTATATACGAAAATGTGAGGAAAATCTCGGACCATTTACCGGTAAAATCGGTAGAGAGGAGAGTACATGCAACTCTCAGCATATTTCACAAGATTGGCAGGACGAGGGAGTCGTGTTGCCAAACCTAGAAAAACAAAATTAGAAATATTTTCAGAAAAAAATACGAAACAACGATATCTTTTTTTTTTTTTTTTGGTCTTTAATTCTACTAGAAATGTCACTCACCAAGTTCATATGCCTTGGCAGCAACGTTAGCAGCTATATTAGCTGAAATTTTCCTGATGTTTGAGAATGGTGGGTAAATAAGGCCCTTGTTGTAGTTTTCCTCGGACACTTGCTTAGCCAAGGCTTCCGCTGTTATACGAGAGAGACAAGAAAAGTTTACGGTTAATCCCCTGGCCCCTTATCAATGTTCCAAATCCATCTTAAAAGACTTTAATATCGAAGTGAACTTCAGTAGGTATCTGCTGTTAAGATTTATCTCTTATTACGAGATAATGTGTATCAAAAGAAAAGACGAGACAGCTGATATCAGTACTGCTTTTTCGTAAGTTAATTACTGTATACTTACAGGCTGCTAAAAGCATGTCATCGTGCACGCGAATTGCTCCAGAGATGACCAAACCCAAACCAAATCCTGGGAAAATGTAAGCATTGTTGGCCTGAATCAACAAAAAGAACGTGCAGAGATCAGTCCCTGATATTCAAGAGACATTGGATATGGGAAAATTCGCTAAAATATGCTAAAAGAATCAAATAATGGTCAGACCTGGCCAGGAACAAAAACTTTGCCGTCGTATTCAAAAGGATCAAATGGACTTCCACTAGCAAAAATTGCACGGCCCTGTAAGACGCAGACAACATTAATAAGACTGAGATTTTGAACCAAATAGTGTACTAAAACTTCCCAGTATCATTTTCACCTTAGTTACGAGGTTTAATAAGTAAGAACCAACAAGCAATAAAGAATTTTACCTGACTCCAAGTGTAAGCTTCTTCAGCTGTGCACTCAGATTGTGAGGTTGGGTTGGAGAGAGCCATAATAAGAGGTTTCTGCATCATCGTAGATTTTCAACAATGTAAATATTTTATGCTTTTGGTTGGCACTTATTTATACCAGAAAGCATATAGATACGATAAATGCGTAAAGTACCTCATTCAAGGAGGCCACAGTCTCAATAATTTCCTTTGTAAAAGTTCTTCCAACTCCAGATGAACCAATCAAAACTGTTGGCTTGATTGCCTGAAGAAGTAAGAGAAAGGTATGCATCAAAAATTACTATAAGAAATGTGAAGTATGCATCTTTGTTCTTACCTTGACAGCACTTAATAGATCCTTAACAGGTTCATGGTCATGAGCCCAAGGTTTTTTGAAGTGTTGAAGTGAATCTTTACGAGAGCTGACAATAAGTCCCTGAAAGATTATGCACATCACATGCTCCTTAGGTGAAAAGGGATGTTCGTATGATATACTTTTGGCAACAATCATGACCAAGCTTATCTATACCTTTGAGTCCACAAGCCAGATCTTCTTACGGGTCTCTTCCAAGGGAGCTTTTGTCTAAAAGTGACATAGAAAAACCACAGCCGGCAAAATGATAATCACTCCAAACACTACAATGGAATTTAGAATCGACTAAGAAGATCTGCAAATGTTAGTAGTATGCTATTACCTGCTTTGACATCTCAATAGCTATAAGTTCCGCTATACCAGTCCCAGCCTGCAATGACAAGGTGATGCGATTAACAGAGACTGCTGAAGATTAGAGAGGTATTGAGAATTGATCCATTAAAAGTTAAATCATGCTGCAGAGGGATCAACATTTCCTTTCTTATCAAGTATCAAGTATTTCAGCATTTTGCTTTTCCCTTGAGCAAACGATAAAAACATTGATGAGGCAGAGATCAGTGTCTTACTTCCCCAGCACCGAGGAACAAGAATCTGTGGTCAGCTAGAGTACCGCCGATCAACTTCAACGCGGCAACAACCCCAGCAAGAACAACAGATGCTGTCCCCTGCACCAAAAATGACAGTAGATTAAAGAAAAATCTAAACAATTCGTAAGGAGGGAGCTCCTTATAATGCCACTTATAACTCTTACTTGTATATCATCATTGAAGACAAGGTGGCTTGTTCCATATTTTGCAAGCAAAGTAAAAGCATTATGGTTTGCAAAATCTTCAAACTGCACAACAGTAAAAGAATTAGACATGGTTAGAAAAGTGTAAGAAGAACATCATGTTCCAAAAGTTTTATGAAACAAAAGGAAGTCTCCAAAGGATGAATACCTGTATTAGAACCTTTTCCCCATAGTTCTGCTTGACAGCAGTCATGAACTCGTGTAGCAAGTCAGCATATTCCTGAAATGTAGTCAAAGCAACCTTGGTATGATATAAGTTATGTTCATAATGTTTATGCTATTAAAATCCACGAACCTGCCCGGTTGCCCTCCTTTGTCTTAGCCCAATGTAGAACTCATCCTTCAACAATTCCTCATTATTTGTGCCCACATCAATGGTCACAGGTAGACACTATAAAGCAGAATCAGTCACTGTGGGAGTCAAATTGTAGATCTTAAGCACATCAAATGAAGAAATTCAGGAAAATTGCCACACTGGAAGTGCTTACCGCTGAAGGACGAATCCCTCCAAGTGCTGTGTATAAAGACAATTTTCCAACAGGAATTCCCATCCCCTAAATTTCCAACAGAATTATGTCCAAACTAGTTATTCTTTACGGTCTAGAATCCCAAAAACTGCAATTTAAACTAAGTACCAATTAAAATGTTTCTAACTGAAAGAAAAGGAGTTCACACAATTTACCTGACAGCCAAGATCCCCAAGTCCCA
Source organism: Adansonia grandidieri (assembly GCA_038382065.1). Taxonomy (NCBI): domain Eukaryota; kingdom Viridiplantae; phylum Streptophyta; class Magnoliopsida; order Malvales; family Malvaceae; genus Adansonia; species Adansonia grandidieri. The sequence continues at coordinate 470,438 of JBBYHK010000020.1, read as the reverse complement.
AAATACGCTCACCATCAGTTACAACAATAACTTGAATACTTCTTTCAGGCCAGTTCTTCAAAACATCAAGAACTTTTCCCCTGCACATTATATTATCAGGTTAAGTCAAGCCGGTTCACTTGGAGATTCAAATTAAACAAGGCAAAGGAACATTCATACTTCTCTTTCAGACTTATGTAGAGACCCTGAGGACGCCTGAAGATGCTTCCATACTTCTGGCAAGCTTCACCTACAGTTGGGGTGTAGACAACTGGGAGCAGCTCCTCAACATTATCAATCAGAAGCTTGTAAAACAGTCTTTCATTCCTTTCCTGTTAATGGTGAAAACAAAGCAAAAGAAAGATAAATTAAAAGCATTTCTTTCCTACATCATTCATTGCAAATATTACAAAAGATAGGAATATAAACAGAGGTAAATGAGAGACCTGAAGTTCCATCATGGCCATATATTTTTGCAGTGGAACTTGATAATTCCGGATATTGTTCATCAATTTTTTCTCCTAGGTTTTAGAACAAACACAGAACATTAATTAATACTAGTTCTCAAAAGTAAACATATTTGGGCGAAAAGGTGTTGCAACTAGTGTAAACCTGAAGCTGTTGAGTGACAACAGCAGGAGGCAGCAACCCACGCAAGTAGTGAGAATCCCTCTCTGTCTCAGTGAATGCAAGCCCTTTGTTATGGTGTGGATCCCTCAACAATGAATATCCACTGCATCATCCATGGAAGAATAGTTAACATTCATAGCCAAAAACAAACTTTTTTTTTACCACTTTCTTTTCTATGATTTCTTAATGGTTTTAATGGGATCATTTTCATTTCTATTACCATCGCAAAACTGGAAGTGCATTAAACCGAATCGAATGATGTTTGATTGATCAACCGATCACACATAAAAAAAAAAAAAACTAAAACAAAATCAAAAGTTCCACAAAAAAGAAGACCAGATGGTGAGACCTTGCAACAGAGTAAGTCCAGGGGGTAACGAGTTGGTCCTCAGTGGCACAATCTTCACCGTAGACATCCTCAACACCGCCACCAACGGTGGATTTGGGGGACAGGTCAAGCACCGATTCCCCGCCTCTAAATTCCTTCATGGTGCTCTCCATCCTCTCTCTCCTCTATACTGTTTCAGCTGATACTATGACTGCTACTGTTTCTTTCCCAGTTTGGGAGATTCAACTGGATATGTTACAAATAAATAATCAATCCCCAGAACTTTAAAAACACAGTTTGGTTAGCTGCTTTCAGTGTAATGGTTCAATTATAGCGTGAACATAAATCAAAAGTCAAAACTTAAAAAAAAAAAAAAAAAGATAAAATCAACGTCATTGTCATGCTCTAAGAAAAGATGGAAACGACCCATGTGGAAACACTCATTCTATAACAAAAGAGATAAATAAAGATTAGAAAAATGTTTAAAAAATTAAAATTTGTGTTCTTAAAAAAAATTAATACTAGAAAAAGGTGATTAATTTATTTTAAGAAAGGTTACACGAATAACAATAACATGGGATATAAAAGATTTAATATCTGATGATCTCAAGTATTTGTATAAAAAAAAATGGGGAGAGGCGGCTAAGTGGCAGGTTTAGGCCAACGGGTTGGCTAAGAGGTGTTGGGGAGTGGCAAAGATTGGTTATTTGTCAACAAGGTAAGGCTGGCCCCACGGCGGAGAGTGTGAACCTGCATGTCTTGAGGTCCCATGATTTAATAAGGTATCATATTAGAATATGCTAGCTTTATTCAATAATACAAACACCCTTTTTCTGGTCCCGTTCATCTATTTTCTAGTGTTTCATTTCTTAATTATAAAGAGGTTTTGGATAAGACTTAAAAAATAGATAGATAATCCATATATATGTATATCATATTTGATATTTTTATTTTAATCATATAAATAAAAATTAAAAATATTGAATATTTTAAAATTTTAAATACAAATAAAATAAGTATATTAAACATATATTACTACTGTTAATATTATTTTAATATATTATATCCCATTTATTATTTTGTTTTTATATTTATTAAATATATTATGTTTATAACATCATATTTTTATATTTTTATATGATGTTTAAAATTATAGGTTCCAGTAAACAACCTACTAATAACTTGTATTAAAACTGAGTTTCACTTCTAGCTTTCTATTGCAATTTTTTGTTCCACATTCATCCTCCCTAAGGTACAATTATAATTAAATGCACATTGTTGACGAGAAAACATGTTTTTTTTTTGTCCTATAGAAGAGCCATACATAAATAAATAAATAGAAGGCAGTCCCTTTGCTAACAAAGAGTTAATACTTTCTGGGCTTTCCAACCAAACAGAAGAAAAAAAAAAGCAATAACAATAAACTATATATATTTGAGATTCCTACTCTGCTTTACTTAGTCCTCTCAAGCCCCGAAATTCAAAAATACCATATGACCTAATACGTGGTTGGCAATCACCTATAAATATATTAAGTTTCTTTTAAACAATATACCATTACACACAGACATTAGTTCAGGAAAAGAGCTCTTTCAAAACAGATGGTGCGCATGATATCATCTTTTCACCCTGCTCCGAGGCATACAGACTTAAGAGGGCCGAGCCTGCAACTTTCCAAGCAAAACCACATTTGCTTACATCTTCCATTCTGATGGCATAATCATAGCAAATGTTATAAATGGCAAGAGCCTCCTTATGGATTTGGTCCAGAGGCTTTTTCCTATCCTCCAACTCTGCACCTCCATACAATTCCTAAATCATTAGAAATAATCAAAAGTAAAAATAAAGAATTAGAATGTGGGGGTTACTACGCATAATTGACTTCCATGCTTAACAGGGAAGAAGCAATGATAAATCACCGGTTTGTATTTGTCATAAACTGCATTAGCAGCCGAATCTTTCAGCTCTTTGCTAGCGGCATTCAGAGCACATGACATGTCGTCCCTGTATTGGTCATAAAGAGCTGTCCATTTTGCTCTGCATTCTTCGGGAAAGCCAACATCGAAACATGGGAGCTTTCGAACTTCTAAATAAGATTAAAAGACATTATCGCCTTTCACTTAATTCCATAATAGCACAAAAACATAAAACTTCAAATGGTGCTTTAAAAGATAACACAAAGAGCTTCATTTCTTATCAAGTTTAACCTTTACCTTTCCCTTTCCTAGACACTTCTTCATATGATTTGACAAAATCATAGATTTTTCCCAATATGGAAGTAGATTTGAAAGAATTTTCCCGTTCCATATAATGAGGAAATACAGCTACTTTCAACTCTTCTGGCATTTCAACCTATTTGCAAGTAGGGGAAAGGTTGTGTCAGTTTTTAAGATATCAGTAGTCACCTCTAAGTAAAAGAGTCTTTGGAGGTCAAGAAACATACAGAAGTAAATAAAGATAGCTAAACATGTCTAGAGATAGTTTAAAACAGAAAAACCACAAAAAAATAAAAAGTAAAAAAGATGCAAATGTTTTAGACCACTCAAGTCATTCTTCAAATCAAATTGCTCGCCATTGACTGATGAGTATCGAGAATGTTGCTATTGACTTCACTAAAGAATCACATTTACATGAGCAAAATATCAGCTATCTCAGTCCCTTGTCAAAGCAACTTACTAACCTTCTTTCCTGACTTTGGTGCATCCAGAGCTTCATAGTATAAATCAGTCAGGCGTAATAGGTTTTTCTTCATAAGATCTTTCTCACATGCGTTACTATCATCTATCGTAAGAAACCGATCCATTATAGCATACCAATTATCTGCAGCACTACTCATAGCATAACTGAAAAAAGCAGCCAAAAGCACAAAACCGATAAGGCAACAACTAGTATGAGAATAGGACTACCCCTACAGAAGAACCCCACCATATACTAAAAAATTAGGAACCAAAACCCAGAGATCCCTTACCAAGTTGCCATCTTATAATATATTTTTTATCATGTAACGAAGGATTAACCATGGAACTTGATTTGAGACTAAATGTTATTAGGTAAAAAGTCTAATGATTACCTTGGCTGGAACCTAGTTCTCAAGAATGATTCGAAAAGCTCACTCTCCAACTCTTCATCTGAAAACTCGCTGAGTCCTTTACCGTGCACAGCAGACGTAGAACAATTTTCTTGCCAGGGCTCACTGACTTTGAAGTATTCCAATAACTGAAAATGGTACAAAATTGGTAGACCTAGTCTCAGAAAACAACAAAATCAAGCAAAATACATATAAAACCTAAACCTTACTGTATGTAATTCACAGTTGTATCCGTATCTACTAAACATGAACTATGATCTAAATAAAAACAAGAATCTTATTCTTTTTAAGGGTAAGTCAACCATCATGTTAGAATTCAGCATCCAAAACAATAGAAATTTCACTACATAATAGAGAGAAAAAAAAAACTTTTGGTAGGTCAAATTAAAATTCTTATATGTGCTTTAGCACGAAAGAAAGCCTTCGACGTTTTTCATAAATGTTTAATGTCAAATAATAGGACAAAAAATAGTTAAAGTTTTCCCTCAATCAGCAATATCCTTTGCATGCATGATATCTAACTCTAACAATGCTGTTGAAATCTAGGCCAATAAAAATGCTATGGACATTTGACAGTAGCTACCACCAACCAAGTATGAATGTGAAGGCATTCAAGTAAATTCATCAGTAAGAACCGAAGAGCAAATTAAATGTCACCTTTTAGCATATATTAAAATTAATTGATTCATTCAGTTGAAATAAATGCAAGAATAAAAAAATTGAAATGAAGACAGGTCCTTAAAAGGAAAGAACAATAAGGGTTGCAATAACTGGAGAAAAAGAAAAGGAAAGGTAAATAAACTCTTCAACCACAAACTAATTCAAAACGAAACCAACCTGTGGATTTTTTGATACAAAGAACATATCGCCATCAAAATCACCTCCAGCCATCTCATCAGCCAAAGAGCGTGGACCTTTACGAGGAAAGAATATAGCATACTTAGCATGTCCTACATATTCTTCCAGCTTCTTCACATATTTAGCATTGAGCACATGTATATCTCCAAAATGTACACCAGGTTGGCGGTAAACTAGCACTTTTCCAGAAATATGTCCATTATCCCTACAAATATCATCAGAGACGACAACAGAATTTTCAATCATCAGTGCAGTGTAAAGCTTCCAATTATTGCTCTCTTTCAACATGCACGTAAGCATAAAAGAACAGCTAAAATTACACATTAAACTATATGTTAATAATCACTTTTAGGAAAAGCTTATGAGATTTTGAATTCCCCAAGCCAGACGAACTCATTTCTCACTTTTTATTTTGAGATGCTCCAAGGGATTAATCTTTTAGCTAAGACATGAAATTGCTAGTTGAACTTTGTAGTGAATACCGGCTGATGCAACAGTACATATTAGCTTTTCATTTTCTATTGAAGAAAACATATTCCAAAATGGTATTTTTAGGCAACATGGTTAAAAATTGTTATTTGTTACATCACCATCAAAAACAAAATGACAAGAACAACAGAAGAGCCCAAACTTACAAGATAATGCAGACTTCATCACTTTCTAAGACTCCAGATGGATCAACAGTACCCATTAAATAATAAGACTCGGTTATAGGGAGCTTTCCTCCTAAGAGACCCTTCCTATCTTCATTCAACATAATTGACATTCGATATTGCAAATATGATTCATCAAGGGGAATCCCTAATAAAATCATTTTTGCTGCACTGAGATCATCCATGCCACCACGGTTAAGAGCAACTGCATGTGATGGTTATGAAGATCAATTCAAAAGATGATTATATTGGTGAGAAATAGCAGATAAGCAAAGGAGCATGGATGAGACAAGACTATTGCTGATGTGAAGACTAATTCCTGGAGATTGTATAAAGCCAACATAAGCAAAGAACAATAGAAACATTACAGTAAAATGGTATTTCATTCCTAAAAACAATATAATATATTCACATTAAGTTAGTATAATCTTCAAAAAAAAATTGGAGAGGGGGGGGCAAATTTTGAAAATGCTAAAGTTATGGTGATAAAGAAGTTAAGAAAACTACCTTTAACAGCTGTTCGTTTGTTGGAGAAAGCACCCTGTGATTCTCCTAATGCATTCTTCAATATGTCCATAAAAAAGTCGTCTGGGACACCTCCATGGCTAAGGAGCATAATCAAATTCTTTGAAAGAGTAGTTTTCTTAGGTTGATTGCTGCAAGAGATAATCCAAAAAAATCACCCTCAAGTGCAACAAACAAAAAATTTAACTGCTCACAAGGCATCAAATTTCTCAGGGTAAATCATCTCATCAAAGCCTAATTCATCAAAATCATGTCAGAAATAAAAGAAATTTTGCATCTTCAGTCACGTATTGGCTTATAACAGACTGTGGGTAATTTTTATTGCGGCTGGAAGACTGATTTGAGCAAAAAAAACATGCAACAAAATTATTCTGCAGTCATGCACAGAACAGACTGAACTCCTAAAACACCATCTCATGATCTCCTGGTAAGTTATAGGGAGGTTAAAACTTGAAAGTAATGTGCAGTCACTGGCTTCGAAGTAGGGTCTTTATGCCCATATACTAGGTTGGACACACAAGCTCTGAAGTGATGAGTGATCAAACACCTGGGAATGGGCATGCCATCCCGATTTTGGGATGGAGAGAATCCTTAGCTCCCTTATTCGGCCCACTTTGCAAAATGATCTTACTTGCAATTACTAAAGAAGCAAAAGCTGGCAAGCTTCAATTTCTGCCAGCTACAGTTCATACTCCATTATGCATTCACCTCAAAAACAACATTGACAATTCCAATAAATGCTTTTATTAGAATAAAAAGAAGAAACCAATATTGCATAAACAAACTGTGAGAATGGCGATGCTACATTCAGTAGGCATAAGAGTACTTTAGTAGATCTAATTTTATCTATTAAACAGATATTTTGATAGACATGTGCAAAAAAGAATAACACAAATGAGAGATTCAATCCTTTTCCTTGTTTACCTTCATTTTCCATTTAAAAGATTCATATAAATTCTGATAATCTTTAGGCACCTCCTAACTCAGCTCAATATTCAATCGGGTATTTATTATTCAAGGATTTGGAAAAAAGAAAAAAGTATTAGGTGGTAAAGATATATTAAACAGAAATCACATGAATAGAACAATGGCAAGCACCTTGTCGTTACTACTTCCAGTGAATTTCTTGTGCAGATATTTGACATATTCTGATCCGGATAAACTTTAACCATGGAA
>JBBYHK010000020.1:438014-454486 GCA_038382065.1 Adansonia grandidieri | reverse complement strand
GCAACAATGCCTTCGACGTCAATGTCGGCGTTTCCGCCACCCTTTCCGAATTCCTCTCCGATTCCGATATGTAAGTGAACGGTTTCCCGCCATAACTCCGACATGCTCCGACCAGAATCTCATAAGCCGTCTCTCGGAGCTCCGAATCCGATAAATTCGTCCCCAACTCCCCGAAGGGACACGTCAGCGTTTCAGTAAAGTAATTCTGCAGCGCCACCGCTGCCGCCGTCGTCGTCTGTTGACGTTGGTTATGTTGTTTGGCATTACCAGAAGTTCTGTACCTTAATCTACTCAGCATGTTAAAAAATTAATAAAATAAATTAAAGAGAAAAAAAATATATGAATAAATTAAACGGGGTTAAAATGAAGGTTTTATAGAGGGTCATTACTTAATTACTTTACTGTGGGTTCTTTTTTTTTTTTTTATTGGATTAGCGAAAATTCTTGCTTGAATTTAAAGGAAACAAAATGAAGGTTCTGGGAATGTCATCAAACAGAAAATAAAGTTAAAAAAGTGAAAAATCGACAGAATTTCGGACAGTGAAAGGATTTCTTTTTTGTTACAGAAGAAAGAAGAAATGAGTGTTTTAATTGGAAATGATTGCGCTGTTTTCTCTGGGGGTAGCCGAGCGGAGTAAGGATTACGTGTTGCTCTTCTTCTTCTTCCCGAAAAATTTTTCTTTGTCATTTACTCGCTCTAGAATTATTTTCCTGTTATCCAAACATTACAAGATACTCAAACAGAATATTGAAATTTGAAACTCCCATAACAAGCAGGCGGTGAAGTAGAATGGCCATCCACTCCCTTCACAATTTATCCCAACTGCCATAAACTCCAAAATTTAACCCCAAAAAATCCATCATCCTTTTCAACTCGATAATTCCATATCCATTTCCAAAACAATTATGTCTTTTAAAACTTGAATGTGCAAGAAATTAAGAGCGTTTTACACTACTAGTTCATAAAGTAAACAAGGAGCGAAAAAGCGTAGACAATCCAGGCAAAGAAAATTCAACTGATCCAATGTGAAAAGCATTACCGTCGCCTGAGAGATTCGAACTCTCGCGGGGAAACCCCATGTACTTAGCAGGCACACGCCTTAACCACTCGGCCAAAGCGACTTGGATGACATGTTGCTTCCACCTTTATTAAATCTTTGTTAGTTCTGAAGTTACAGTGGCCCCCTTTGCAAGGTTCAAAACGATAAGGGTGACCAAAGCTTCAATCTTACACCCACACTTTTAGGACCCAAGGTTGGATCGATATAGGATTTTGCACCATTATATTTACAAAGCACAAATTTTCCTTCTAATTTCTAAACATCTGCAGACATTTACATTGTAAGAGTAAAGCCGACACTGTAAGCTTAAAAGTATATTGAGAATGCTTGTTAGGTCCACTCAAAAGAAAAAAATGGGTTGTATTTACCAATTTGGTAGGTTAAGTAAGCTAACTCAAAGGATATACAGCAATTAGCATTTCGTTTTTTGCTTGCATATTGCTGTTCGTAATCTTAACTCTTCTCAACACGTATCAACGAGTAAGTAATTTTTGGTACGTTTTGAGTCTAGAAATGTTTTCTAAAGCATCCTCAAGGCCTCTGAAAAACCCAAATGCTTTAAAGTCTGTAGTATTAAATAGCAAGACTGAGTAGAGCTTTTGGGTTGGGTTGTTAAGAACTTAAGTAGCTTTTGGGCTTTTGAATCACAGGAAACATAATTTCCTTAGCTTGGTCATTGGTTTTGATCCAAAGTTGCTTGGATTGGGTCATGAATTCTCAAATATTATCAAAACTAACTCGATCTTACAGACTCATAGTCCGATGCCCTGGCTCTCTCAGAGTCATTATCATCATCGGACTCGTCTTCTCCTACTTAATTCCAGCCTCCCAGTCGAGTAAAATTGTAGACAAAATCGAACAATTTTGAAGCAAACATCTATCAGTCTGTTTAGCACTTTACGATGATAAAGTCAAGACTTCCAAACAATTAAGAGGTGAAAAATCACAAAATGTAATAATTCCAGTTGTCCATATGCGCAGGTCAAAGTGCAAATGATGATTGTTTGTTTCAAGTTTTAACAGTGAAAAGAACAGTTTCTGCCAATGCCATAGTTGCAGTTTTGTCTGATTGTGGTGCAATGGTAACTTTCACATGGGATAAACATCCCAGTTCCTGTCTGGGTGTCTCCTAGATTAGCCAAGTAGCTATTATAGTCACTGCTAAAAAACAAGGAGATGAATTGGAATCGAAAACTTGTTTTCATTTCAACCATACAAATTCCTTTTGTTTCTCTTGCTTACGTTCTTACAGATATGCATTTGAAAGTAGAGAGTTTTAAAGCTAGTTCGTGTTTAAACAAGAAAAGCCAAAATGTTGTCCTTACAGTACAGCTGTTGAGAAAAGAACATATATTCACTTTTTTTTTTCTTCTAAAAGAAACAAACCGCCCCACCACACCTAACTCGTAACCCTAATTTGAATATTTGATCTCTCCATGATAACATTCTAACAAAGACAAAAGGGAAGCTAATTAATCTATCTACGATTAGGATTTGTTGGGGTTATTAAGAAACATCGGGGGAAGGGGGCTTTCCTCTTGGAACACTTTGAAGCTAGCTAGCTTTCATTTCGTGGAAGATTTTGGTCTAAGAATCTGTGGACGCCGCAAATCCCCGGGGCCCCTCCTTTTGTTCATCGCCATTAAACAATGACACATGGAGGCCTCTCTCTTTTAATCTTCCAATATTGTCGAACTTTTGACTCCGAATTTGACCAAGAAAATGTTAATCACTCTACCATCAGACAATAATCACTACTAACATCATCAACAACAAGAACAACAAAATTAGTGGGATGGAGAAATGACGAGCAATATCTGATGGATTCAGGGCACGTTTAATTTCATGATCATGACATAGGAAAGAAAGCTCGTTTGATAATATTGATTTATTTAGCTTAGGTCGGCAAATTCTAATAGGTGAATGTTTATGGGCCTACTAGGCTAGGATATTGGGACCTCGGGAGAGATTTTCTTTTTGGGTCAAAATTGGAATTGGAATTGGAATTGGAATTGGAATTGGAATTTAAATAATATTAAAAATATATTTATATTTATATTTAAATTTAAATAAAAATTTTATCATTAAATAATAAATAAAATTAAAATTTTTTTATTTAAAGTTCAATTCATAATAATTTAACTCACCAACAAATCCAACCTACTTGTGAGGGTAGCCATGGAAGAAGGGAAGGGAAATGGCAGTCCATTTCGCATATTCACAGCTACCTTTGTTGTACACTTTATGTCAAATCCTTTTCTAGAGGTAATTTGGCATTGCCACGCATGGGTTCGATGCATGGACGTGGACCTTCGACAGTAGGTGATAAGTTCCATCCCAAGATTTTACTAAAAGCAATATCAAATATCATTTTTTCTATAATAAACATAACGAGTAAATAATTTAAATTTTTATGTTTAAAATTATAATTTAATAATTTAAATTAAAAAATAAAAAATAAAATTTTTATTATTTAAAAATTAATTTTAAAATAAAATAATTTTATTATATTCATAAATTTATATTTTTATTATTTTATATAATTTTTTAACATATCAACTCTTTAAAATATTTTTTCATAATAATATCAAATTTTTAAAAATTTAAAAATTATATTTTTATCACATTTTTTAAATATATTTTTTAAAACTTAATTTTTTTCTGGTAGTGGTGTTAAATTAAGCCTAATATACGACCGGCGCTGGCTGGCAGCCATTGGCAATCAATAAAGTTTCGAAACGAAAACAAATTTCAGAGTCATCTTCATACGGCTATTGGCCTTCCCATGTACCGTAGGGACTCTAATAGGTACTACATGGTACAATCACCTCAAACAATTTGATTGGGACGTTAACATCGTGCATCACATTTTATTGGAGAAAGAAATAATTGGAAACTGTTAGGCTGTTTCTATCATAGTAATAGTTAATGTACTACTTCTTTATTTATTTTATTATTTTATTGTATAAAAAATATTATAATTTAAAAATAAAAAAATTATAAATATTAAGATTAAACTTAAAATCTTTCTAATATCATCTCTAAAAAATTATTATTTAAATCTATTGAATTAAATTTTAAAATTAATTTTCGTTTATCTTATTAGTAACTCATATTTTAGGTAGCACCGACAAAAAATCATCAGTGCTTGAGTTGAAAACTTTTTGCCTTTTTAACTGTGAAGACTAACTAAATTAAAATTATCAAAAATGATTTAAATTGAACTTAATTAGCTCACTAAAACAGAAATTAATTAACCTTATTGGCAATGAATTTAGGTCCCATTAACAGACAAATTGCACTTGTCTCCAAAAATCGTAAGTAGATGTCATGAACATAATGTAGGACCTCCCCAACAACATTTACGAAAGGCCAAGATAATATTATTTCTTTTGTCTTTGTTTATTGGTACATTGCTTCTCATAATTGTCCTATTTAATTTAAGCTATCCAGTACTGTCCGATTCAAAAGCTATGATTATTACTTTTGTCCATGGTTCTATGTATCTGTATCACAATATACATATATAGATATATTACATATATATATATAAAAGAAAATGAGAAACATGTGAATAAAACACAACCATAGGAAGTTTCGCCTTCTTTTTCCTTTTCATTTTTCCCTATAAAATAAATAAATTAAAAAATGAAAGAAAATTTTAGCTTTATATATATATATATATATATTAAGATTAATGGAAAACCCATTGTTTTTTTATTCCTACAAATAATTGATGATATATATTAATATAAACAAAAGAGAAATAATGGCCGTCGATAATTGGATACTTTAATCATAGATAATTATTTGTCAATATTCATTATGACATTCATCAATTTCTAAAGCAAATTGAATTATGACTTACTTATAAGCGAAATGTATATCAAATTGCCTTTGGCCTTTCTTTAAATGACAATAACTAGTTTTACTATGCTAATCCAATTATTAGGCTTTATTTTTGGAAAAGTCGTACAAGAATCGAAATGTTGCATTTTGTAATTGGAGCATGTTATTCACATTTTCCTCTTATAAATAAATAAATATATATATATACATATATATGAATACCATATTTTTATCTCTTTATCACTATAAAAAAATATTTTTTTCTTAACTATTGTTACAAATTTTATGAACAGTTAATTTTAAGTGTTCGACAAGACTTTAAATTTACATAAAAATAATATATTTTATAAAAGAAAATGTAATTATTAATAGTTTTTTTATTCAAGATTAAGGTTTATAAATCTAAATTCGAAAATTTGCTTGTTAATAATGACAATTAGCCTGAAACAGAACCCATTAACCCCATAATGTTTAATCTAACCCCAAATTTTGATCTAAAAAAGTTGAATGATTGAAAAGTGGGCCATAAAGGTCAAATCATTATAATTAAAAAAGAAGCCCAGAATTTTTTTTCTTTCATATCTTTCAAGCCCAAAGAGAAAGAACCCAAAACAAGGTGGTCCAAGTCGAAGCTGGTCAACAAATGTCCTCTTCGTAAGTCAGCCTCGAATCTGGAAAAAGGGAAAATGCCAAGAAAGTGGGACCCTGTCGGAAAAGAAAAAACCTTTTTCACCACCATATCCAGCGGCCAGGTCGACGAACAGGACCAGCAGGCAGGCACGCAGCCTGCGGGCAAGTTGAAAACACCGAAGAAACTCTAGAGGTTGATGATGAGAGGGAGGGGAGGTGGGTTCAAGTCGAATTGCACGTGCAGTGACCACTGTCTGCCGACAGTCTATGCTCATTGGTCAGTTTCTTCCTCCTTTCAACGCCTGCACCGCCCTTCCCACTCTGGCTTTTGCTGGATATTTGACAGTGACAGCTTATCTGTCACCACCACCCCGATACACGGTTCCCCCGCCGGTGGAGCGGCAGCTTCATCGTGGAACTACCCCATGTGATTTTCTGTTTACACTCTCATAGTGTTATATATGTATTAAAAGTCCTTTTGATTTTAATGTATAATTCCTTTATGTTTAAGTTAAGAAAGGTGTTTGCTTAAGCTTAATAAACCTTTATTATTATTTTTTTATCTTACATGAAGAGACTTGCTTGTTCTTTAGACTTTGGTTGGTCAATGATTTATGGTCAATGTTAAAAAGAGGTGGCAAACAGATTACGTCGGATCTATTTATATATTTTCCTTTTTCTCAAGTTTCAAGCTTGGCATCTCCAAATTGAAGTGAATCTCAATCAATCCTATGAAATTAATTATCTCAAATTCGGTAAATTTAACTGAAAATGTATTTTGAAGGGTTAATAGCAGGAGAACACGGAAACAAAATGGCTTAATTTTATCACCTACTCATCAATTTATCAAACGTGTTGGTGCCATTTATATTACTCAATTTTTTTTAATTTTTAAAAATTATTTACGTCAAATACTTATATTCGTTATATATATAATTATTAACAAAAATATAACTTTTTATATTGAATATTTATATCATTCAAATAATGATAAAAAGAATATGGAAGGGTAAAAGATGAAAAGACAAGCTTAGCAGTCATTGTACCCACGATGGCGACGGGCATTCATCAGCATCCGTAGCAATAAATAATATTTTTTTAGTCTCTAATCAATTAGATTTAGCAGTAGGTTATATCGAGTACTTGCTTTTTCTTTTTTACCTTTTATCTTTTGGATTCATCGATATCTGAAATTTTATTAATTTTTAATTAATTCAATTTGAGTCGAAATAATTCACAAAAGATACAATTCTTCCGACAATAATTTCTTCCATTCAAAAAATTTAAGCTCAAAATTTTACTTAAAAAAATAAATATCTTATCTTCCGTCGTTAACAAGTGTTCAGGTTTCCTTGTCAATTCCGACAGTATTTAAACTCTATTTGACAATATCGGCCAAATTAGTAAATATTGCCTCATTGTCACGACATAATTAGTAAATCTAATTAACCAAACACTTGAAGATATGTACTATTTTATACATATTTTTATAATATTATAGGTAGTGATTCTAAGTTTCATTTAGATTTTTTTTAATAATTTTAAAAATATATTTTTATATCAATTGAATATATTTAAATTTTTATTTTTAATGTGCGATTCACAAAGATTTGATTTGTATACGATTATCAAACTAAATAATGAATAAATAATTAGATTAATTGATTTTCAATTGACGATAAAGCATCGATTCTTCTTCAATTTAAAAAATTTTCAATCATATTAATATGATTGAATAAAAAAATTTATTGTTTTTCAATTTACTGGTTTGAACTCATCGGGTTTTTTTTTTTTTTTTTCCTTCATGCTAATGCAATGGAAACAAGGAAAAATAGTGAAAGTGGAGAAGAAAAAGTTTAAAAGAGAGGACTATCATTCTTTAATTATAGCTTTTTCAAGTTTTCAATGATTTGAGAGAATCAGGTTTGCAAGATTTTGTTCCTAATAAATTTTTTATTATTTGTGGGGTTCATTTGTCTTTGCTGCTGTAAATTTTACCTCTAGAATAACAACCATGAAGCACAAGGGTTTTTCCTTTTTTTCTTCTTCTTTTCAGAATTTTAATCATTTCAGCAGCTACTATTATAATATTTTAATTTAGTAAAATTTGGATCTTTCCTAGAAGTACCTTCTAATCTTGTCATTCAAAAGGAAGGTGAAATTGGCATTTTGCGTTCAGAAGGTAAATTAGGCGTATTATCACGATTTTATGTAATTAATTAAATATATGAATTATAATTTATAAAGTAATGAGTTATTTTTTTAATAAAATATCTTTTGTAAAAAAAATAAAATTATAAAGATAATTTATTTATTATTTCAAAATAAATAATATTTAATAGTAAATGTAATTTAATAATTTTTTACAAATAATATGAATATTTTATTAATTAAAGTTTGAGATAAGGGTCAAATTTATCATTCTAACTTTGAAATTGATGATACGTTAACTTTTAAAAAAATAAAAAGATATTGATGGATGAATTAAATAAATTCAAATAAAATATTTACATATCCAAAAGAAAAGGAAAATGAAGAATTTTTTATTTTTCCCTATAAAATAGTTTTTTTTTCTTTTTTACAACTAGAAATTTCAACGTTAAAACTCAAAATAGAAAGATTTTATAAATTGTTTTGCAAATTTAAAATATATAACGAAAAAAAAAATAGTGGAGCTGTTGTTATTTCTTCAAAAAGAATCGAATTATTTCTATTTTATGTAATGACTGATATTACCCTTTGTTAGTATTTGACATAAAGCAGTTTGTTTGTCATAACAAAAACTAAAGAAATAATTGAAATTCTTCAGGAAATATATATATATATTTTTTCGTTTGATGAAACATTCTATTTTCATTCATAGGTGATTAGAGTGAAAAAAATAAAATAAAAGAAACATAGTTGAATGATAAAATAGCACAAAAAAATATTAAATATGGAGTCCAATCTAGTATATACAATGGTATTTAATTATGCTGAAAATATAAATAATTAATTTAGACTAAATTTGAGATTGAAAATATCTTTGATTGTATCATGAAAAGAAAGTTTTAATTAGAATAACCTTCGCAATTGATTAGGTTTTTTTAATTTGTTGTTAAAAATTGTAATGCATATAGAAAATGATTATCGTACAATAAATTTAATTTAATTAATTTATATAATTATTTTTAAAAAATAATATTTAATAATTTAATAATTTTAAATTTTAATATTTATAATTTTTTTCATATCCAAATGTTGAACTTATATATATATATATATATAATTACGTGCTAGACATTATTAGTTTGAATGATTTATGTTTTAAAATAAGTGCTTGACACAAAAAGAAGAAAGTGTGAAGTTGACACCCATGAGCATGGGACGATGGGACAAATGGCCAAAAAACCTTTTTGCTAAATCTAAAAAGGAGATGGATTAATCATAATAATGTTAGGAAAAAGTGATAGGCTATATCCCCATTATTCCATCTCAAGACTAAGTTTGGCTGTTAATTAGCTAAACTACTGATTAATATCCAGCACTGTAAGATAAAAAGTATCCTTTGGATCAAATTGAACAATAGGGAAAAAAAGAAACAACTGTTCTCTTGGGGGACCAGAAGCAGTAACAAACTAAATAGTTGCTTGATGTGTTAATGGATGGACTGCATTGCTTCATGGTTCAAATCAAGATGTTATGATTAGAGAAGCTAATATAATGTTCTGTCAACTTTGGGAACAAAGAACATTTGCCTTCTCAGTGTCGGCCAAAGACTTGAGGGTTTTTTCCCCCTTTTATGCCTTTTATTTGGTTCAAATTCATAGAGAAAATCATTAAAATTTTCAATTTGATTTGAATCAGTTTTTGGATCGTGAAGTAATTGAAAACACCTTAACCAAAATGAATTATGTAAATCTTAACCAAAGTTAATTAAAATTTTTTAACATAAAATAATTATTTTATATATAAATATATCAAAACAATAAAAAGAATTTTTTACAAAATTAAATTTTAAAATTTAATAAAATAATCAAACTAAATGAACAAAATTTTGTTTAAACTAATTTAATCTAAAAAATTTAATTTGAATCCAACCAATTTTTAAAAATTCAAAGTAGCTTGCATTAACCCAATCAATCAAAAATTTTATTCTGACTGGTTATCAACCCTAAAAAATTGTCCATGATGTCTTTCAATCTAATGTTGGATTAGACACTTGAGCTTCGATGACCATCATGCATGTTTCTAATAATTCAATTTAATCTAATTAATAATGAAAAACTAATGATGAATTTTAATATACATTTATCAATGCTTCTCAATCTTTTATTGATTAGTTGATTACTTTTTTAGTGGTTTTATATAATTATAATTTAAAAATGATAATTAATACATACATATATCGTTGATTTACACAATTTGCAATGAATATATAACGAAAGTTGACCATACTAGAGAAAACGATAATTTATTCCAAAAATGGAGAATTTAAATCGTATTATTTTGTAAAAAAATTATAAACCAATCCAATGAATTAAATAAAAAATAAATATTCATTGATGCTTTAAGGGATACAGCGAACGGCGAGACAAAAAGGAGAAAGAAATTGATGGGATTTTTGAAGTTGAAAGTCTGACACCCAAAATGGACAAATCACGAATTAATTCGTTCTGCAATTAATTATCACGAAAGTGGAAGTTTAACTCGATCTTATCCATCCCAAGTGTCAAATAAATTCGCTTGTTAACTAAAATAAAAAAAAATATCCAGAATTGTAATGATAACCAGATACTAAATTGGAGCCACTTTGTTCTGTTCAAGGGCTCAAATCAAAATGTTATGATGAGATTCCATCTGCTTTTATCTCTAAGGAGCAATAGCTAAATTATTGTGTTCTATTTTTTTTTTAATTTAATTTTTGCCTTTCTTAAATCTTAATGTAAATCCAAAGGGCTAAAGTTTCTTCCCCATTTTTTTTTTCATTGAAGGGACTCTAAAAAGGCGAAGAAAAATCCAACTTCCAATGGCTACCTAACACCAACCTTATATTCCATGATGCTTTTAAGACCAAATCCAACTTTAGGAAAATAAGGAAAGAAAAATCATTTAATTTTGCTCCAAAATATTCATCCACCAACTCCATCTACATCTATCCAAATTTTGCAAATTCAATCCATCTTTAATTATTATTTATTAATAAAAATATATTTTTATTTAAATTTAATTATAAAATAATAAATATTAATATAAAAATAATTTTTAATATTAAATCCTCAATTTTTGTATTATAATTACCTTGCACTATATTTAAATGGCTCAACCAATGCAATTCATTTTCCATTATGTTGAGTCAAGTACTGCAAGTCTAAAACTTCTCTCTCTACTTATATATATATATATAAAGATGATATCGATCAAGCCAAAAAAAGGGAAGAAGTATAGTTGCGATTAGCACCATCTTTAGCTATATATAGGATAGCGTAGCACAGCAGCCACAATTTTTGAGTCATATTATTTGCAAATATCCCCAACCTAGCTAGCTAGCCAGCAGCTCTCTTGCCGAGAGACTGCTACCTTCCTGGTTTAAACCACACCTCTATTATACTTTAGTCGATACCGTAAAGAATTTTGCTTATGTTGATCAATGCAAGTTTAGCCGATTTATAGATAGGTTTGAATTTTGCTTATGAATGCGTGCAAACTCGTTATATATGAGAACCCTATCTAGGCCAACAATTTTTATATCCAAGTTTCGTATATAAACAACAATATTATCATTATCTCTTTGCAATACTTAATTGCCAACGAATCAAGGTTGAAACAACCAAATATACTCATTGACATTGATTAATTTGAATTATTGTCTGAAACGGCACTAGTTAACATTTCCTTTGTTTAAATGTTATTTTTTATACTTATATATTGAGAAAATCTACATAAACCCATCAAT
The DNA here is from genome assembly GCA_038382065.1 of Adansonia grandidieri. Lineage (NCBI taxonomy): Eukaryota > Viridiplantae > Streptophyta > Magnoliopsida > Malvales > Malvaceae > Adansonia > Adansonia grandidieri. The sequence goes on along the minus strand of JBBYHK010000020.1, from coordinate 443,011 downwards.
TAATGCATGGGGATTGCTAAATTTGTAGAATGTATATATTCTCATATCTCTAATTTTCGAAAATGTGGCGTCTGCAGCCATCAATTATAACCACAGATTTAGCATCCATAGAGCTCAAGAAAAGTAACTGAATTGAACCCATTATTTGTTACAGATTCATAGTTTTTGTGTCTTAAATTAATGCCATTTACTTTACTTATTCTAGCATAATTAATGAGTAAATGGAGGAGGGTAGTTCATTCATTAGAGTTGGTGAAAGTCTTGAAGCAAATGGTTTTTTTTTTTTTTTTTTCAGTTGTGAAGAGAGCACTTTTTTTCGTTAATGGGTCTAAATCTGTCACACTTTGCGGCACTACAATGCCAAAACCCCCCCTAAAGTATTGGGAAACTTGGTATCTAGTTTAAAATATTTGGACCACACTTTGAAATTGATATAAGAAAAAGTTTTGCAATCGATCCTTCAATTTCAATAACCAAAGTTCACCAAACTAATTTGTTGATGTCTTTTTGTTGTGAGTTAACTAAATAAATTGATGACATCAAATTCTTTTAACTTACTTAACTACCGGAACGCAATCCTCATAACCTAGTCAGCTTATCAGCAAGAGACATCAACATTAACTGCTGTTGTTAATAGCTTCATAGAATTTAAAGAGGGCAGGTGAGAACCTCTAATAATGGCTGAAGGGCTAATTAATGTCTCTGAAACGCCAATATCCATTACATCTAACGTTTTACGACTGTCCAAAGCAGACAAAATAAAATGCCATTAAAAGACACATTTGTTTGTTGCCAAAATTTCATTGGAGAGGAAAAAAAATGTTTCATATATTTATTTTGGTCTTGTAATGCATGTGGAACCTGTTTACGGTAAGCAATAATTAGAACCAAGAAAGAAGGATTTGTAATCAGTCCCACACAGAAGAATCCAAGTGTAATAGCCCCTCGCTCTACCTAGCGGAATTGGTTTCGAAACCCTTTGGCCAGGTTAAGTGCTATGTAACAGTACTTTAAACTAAGTCATCAGAGGCTACCCCATTGGGACCAGGGGTTAAAACTGTGGAACAACATCAACTTGCTTGAGCTAAAACAGCTATTTATTGGGATTTTGAATTATTCTCTATTGAAAAAAAAAAAAAAAAAAGTTCGCACATGAGTACTTTAATATTTATACGTTAAAATCGAGGTCATGAAGATTATAGTCTAAGTTTAAGCTTTCCTATTCCATTGTGCAAAATAAATGTTACATTTCTAAAGAAAATGAAAGGAAAAAAAAAAAGTGGTGGCAGGGCATTGCATCGGGGGGGGGGGGGGTTGGGGATCTCTCGTCTCCAAAAGAACCACCAACTGCCCTGAACTTGAAAGGCTACCCCGCTTCATCAAGGGGTATCCAAATGAACCACCAATTACTCTGAAACCTACCAAAAATTCTGACCATATAATATATATATATATATATATAACAGATATTATCAATATAGTCCACTAACAAAATTAAAAGATTATATACACTCATTTCAGGCACTCATATAATCTATAAAATTTTAAAATTTTATTATAGCCTATAATAATGTCCGCATTTTTCACTTAAATTATTAAAATAAAAAGCAAATATATAAAATGAATATATAAAATAAACTCAAAATTTAAATAAATTGATTTACACAATTATTTTTAAAATATAATATTTAACAATTAACATATCTAAAGTTTTAATCTTAATCTTCTTTTTACCAAAAAAAAAAAAATAAATGTATGAGATGAACAAACGTAGCATTGTCCCCAACGAAAAGAATTTATCAAAGCAATTTAATTATTTCAACCAATTGCATCTCGTTATTCTTGCGCATAAATTGTATTATTATTATTTTGCAACATGTTGGAGTAGCTTCAATTTATTTTGCCACATATATAATTGAGAGAGAATCAATCTGTTAGAAATCAAAAATTAAGATATGAAGAAGAATCCAAGCTTCCGTGGGTCAAAATTGTACATTTTTGTCTGAAATCAAGCTGATACGAATCTCTTGCATTTGCTTAAAAATTTCAATAATTGCTAGTACTTTTTACATTAAATATAAACGTGTTTGTTAAGCTAGAGTTTTCCCAATTTTTTTTTTAATTTTAATTAGTTTCTGATTAATGGATTATTCTACTGCTATATTACAAACTATAATAAACTTGTTATTCAATAAACTGATCATGAAGCATTTGCCGCAAGAATCCAATTTATCAAATAAGTTAATAAATAAAAATTATTAAGGGAAGAAAATAATCTTACATCGATTAACGAAGGATACGGACTGTAACTTATAAAGCATGGGGTCACCATTCCCCTATTAAGGCGTCTTTTATTAAACGATAAAACTGTGAGAACAGTCTGTGCACTGCTTCAAAACAAAAAATATCTTATAATAAGCGCAGTCCAATAATCCTTGCATCGATAAAAATAAAAATATAGGGTTTTACTCATGACTATTGTATGATGATTATGGATTAATTTTTTGAAAAAGAAAAAAAAAAGGAACGATTTGCATATTTATATTAACTAAGAACCATGTAAAATTCCATTAATTTTTGGCCCTTTTCGCAAAATTAAAATTTAATTTTTGTGCTTCTGAGATGGTTTCAAAAACAAGAATTATAATAAGGGTTTCGCGACTAAGTTTCTTTAAAATAGTTTTTAAGATTAATTAATAAACTATTTATGGTAATTAGATAATTAATAATTTTATTTATTATTTTGAATGTTCTGAATGGAAATATTAATATATATATATATATATATAATAACTTTAAATAATACTTCCATGGCACTCGTGGTGCTGTTTAATGGTTAATTTGCCAGCTTAACGAAATAAATAGGGTAGCCGTTGATAATAGCTAGATCTGATCAGGCATGCCTTGGAGTAACAAGCTTGACACTTAGAATTCAAGAAATCATAAACTATTATTAAGTACCATTCTTAAATTTTTTTTAATGAATTTATGAACATGTAAAAACTTGAAAAATAAAAATGCTTGAAATTTGATTCCCAATCCCAAATAATTCCATTTAGAAACCGAAGGTCAACGATCTAATTAAACCAGCATGTGTATCCAATTTCGAGGGAAAAATAAATCAGAAAAATGCAACAGAAATCAAAATTTCTCATTATCTAATACAGAAAATCTATAATATTAATTAAAATTAAAATTAATTTGCCTTATTCCTCCAGCAAGACTAATTATTGAAAAAGATCCATTAATTTGCAGTTCTTTTTTGTAAATATCTGCTGTGTCTAGCATTAAAATGACACTAAACTGATGTAGTAAATGTAATCTTATTGCTAGATTTAAGGTTTCCCAATTTCGAACCACATAAAAAATATAGTAATAATTAATTCACTAAAAAAATGGCATAATATATATACATATATATATATATATATATATATATATCATTATCAAAGGACAGATGTAGTGAGACCCAAATTTAATGGGTTCCCATAATTTATAGTTTTGGCTTTGCTCTCACCTCTGCCAGCTAAGCAATGGGTCATGGAGTTTTGACGTCTCTGTAATGTGTGTGTTTTTTTTATATATTTATTTTTTTTAAAAAAAAAAGCAATTTCCATTGGTAGAAATTGAAGGAGAAAGCTATGATATGGTGTGGAGAAAATAATAGAGGATGAAATGAAAAGTGGTTTTTTTTTTTTTTTTTTTTTTTTTTTTTTTTTTTTTTTTATGTTTGTCAGTTAATAAAAAGCTTTTCTTTGTAATGGGAGTATGTAATAAAGCTTGGCTTTTTCTTGTAGAAAAATCTGGGACTCATACGTTGACAGGAAATGACAAAAATTTTAATGCAGTAGTTTATTCTTGTGAGCTAGATATTGAGCTGGTGGGGATGACTAATTATTATATTTGCATGCAATTACTTAAATATTCATAAAAAGAAATGAAAATAAAAAGAGGGTTATTTACCTGTTAAATTTGTTCATTTCTTCTTAATTTCCCCACACCCCAAAATTGTTGGAAAAAAGATTATTATGTGTTAGTTTCAGATCGATTGTTTATCTTCAGAACCTTTACGCTTGAATTAGAAAGCAATGCCGCCTTTTCTTAATGCTGAAATAACGGAGCCAAGGACCCAATCATTTTCAAAAACCTGAGTTTTTCCAGAAAATTGAAAGGAGGTAACTGTGGAAGCAGTCGAGATCGATAATTTAATTCAACTTCTTTTAATTGTTCCTTTTGTTTGTTGAGCTCAGCACCCAATAATATTACAGTGCGTAGTTTGGCAATGGCTTTATTAGTCAAATTTTTCCAGCCACGAAAACTACATGCCACGGAACTTTACTGTTTCTTAGGCATTGCACTTGATGATGATCTTATATGTCAGATGGAAAATGCTATGCCTCCCCATTGTTGGGTTCCTTTTTTTATTTTTTTTTCTCTGGTTCATCAACAAAATTACATAGATAATAGTATTATACAATTCATTTATTAACAGTTGAATGATCTATTAATAGAATGATAAAATTAAAATTTGACAATCTCAATTGTCCAAAAACAAAAATTATTACCTAGGTTGGAAATCCCTTCTACTGATCAATCATATTGGCAAGTGACTATCGATCTCATGTATTCAATATATTATGATTCTTATTGTGGGATTACTATACCATGAGCCAGAGGTAACAATCAAATCCAAGAACAGTTGTTGAAGAGGGGGGAAAAAAAAACAAAACAAAATGAAATCCTTAAAAAACATGTTCGAAAAATTCTAAAATGTCATATGGTGTCCGCTGAAATTTGTAAGTTTAAGTTGCCAAAAGGCAAGTGTCTTTGGCATCATACCTACAACACAGATTTTATTGCAATAGTAATAATTACTATTATTTATTATTTTTCATATATAGTCATATTATTTTATATGCGAAACAACAAATACAATTTGCAAGGACATGAGAGAAGTTCACAAAATATGGTGGTTGAAATGCAGCTGTCAAAGGAAC
>JBBYHK010000020.1:418152-435248 GCA_038382065.1 Adansonia grandidieri | reverse complement strand
TGACAGCCAAAAGCCTAAACTGAAACTTCTTCAAATTGTCCAAACACAAGATATTATAATTTAATAAACTATTAGTTTTCCTAGAAAAAAAAAATTATTCTATTTGGTGTATTTTAATTTCTATATCTTGCATTGTTTATTTTTTCCCATCTCTTTAAAAAGGATAAAAATAAAAGAATAATTTTGATACCTCACGTTACTCTTTTTCATTGTATTGCAAGACAAAATTTGAGCAATTAGAACAGAATTTGTCATTGCTGCATTTGGATTAGACCTGGTGAAGAGTCGTGTTTGGATTTTATTTTTAGATGATTCGAATTGGATCGATATGAATCATTATTTATATGATAAAAGTTATTTTTTATTTAAAATTAATATAAAATAATTTTTTTAACATAATTTTAACCTAAAGACGTAATTAATCTAAAATCTAGTACAGCTTAATTTAACTTATGAACGCTTGCGGTTTGGATTGGCTTGAGATTTATGAGCCATGGCCATGGGTCGCTACTATAGTGTTTTTGCAGAGGGTCTTGGTACTCTTAACCTTGGATGAGGTGGTGAATTCTCCCACAAACTGTCAGTTATCATCTGGAAAATTTTCAATGCCTCCCTTCCCCACTTTCTTTCTTTTTTTTTTTTTTTTTTTTTTCCTTTTTTTTTAAAAAATGAAAATATTATGAATAATAAGTTCGATATTGTGATTAGAATTGTAAAACCAAGTTTATACATTCCTTTTGCCTTTTAAGAAAATTTTTATAACAATATTTATTTTGTTTGACGACATTGTGTTGATAATCAATTTGCTCAACTATATTACGAATTTATGATCAAATTTATCGTTATTATTAATTCATGATACTCCCATAGATAATGCTTGACTATTTATTTTATTTTATTTTATGTTTCTGAACGTGATGGTGAGCTCAGCCTTTGCTATACATGAGTTAATCATAATTGATAATCTTCTTATTTTGCACTTAATGTTAACTGCAAATAATGGTTTATTGGGAGAAAAACAAGTGGTTTTAATAATTTCTTTCTAGCTTAGGTTTTTTTTTTCTTTGGAAAGAAGCCAAAAGTTTTGAGTAAGATTCTCCAGCATGATCCCATTTTTTTACCTTAATAAATTCCAACTTATTTCAGATAAATAAATAAACTCCAACTAGAGAAGAGAATCCTTGAAATGATAATACATTTGAGAGATCATAGACTAATAGATTATAGCATTTCAGGAAAGTAATTCATATTGCTATTTTGATAATATTTGTTTTTTGAAGCGAAGTATTTTGATAATATTTATTCTTATATGTGCATATGTCATCAAAATAATTGATGATATTTTAAATAATTTTCAAATTTCTATATATCTTATGGTATATTTATTTTGAGAAAATCACATTTTTTTATAATAATAATAATAATAATATATTTAGAGTAAATTACGATATTATGAACATCCATTTAATCATAAAAGTTGGCAGTGATATGATCCATAAGTTTCATATGTTTTATTTAAATTACTCTCTTTATCATGTTATTATCTTCATTTGTCCTAATTGGACATTTGAGTTATTCCAATGATAATGACATGATTGGAAGAGATTAATTCAGAAGGTTAGTTCCCCCTTTTTTTCACATTTTTTTATTGTTTCTCTTTTATTTCTTACTCATTCATATTCTTCAATCTTTACTTGTCTTTAAACTATAAATAACTTAATCTCAAATTACAGCCATCTTTATAAAAAAAAAAAACATATAAAAACAAGACAGTTTCAAAAGCTTATGCAAATTGAACTTAATAAAAATAAAAGGGACCCAAAATCCCCCCGCCCCTTCTATTTTCTTCTGAATTATGTTAAAGCCGACGGGTGAATGTAGAAATGTTCGTAGTCAGATCGCACCCGAATTGTTTCTTAAATCTTTTATTTAATTGAACTTATAATTTATTTTACGGTTAAGAATTTTTTATATTAATATATATATATATATATATGTTTTATGATTAACTTTAGATAATTTTTTTTTTTTTTGGTTATTTGAACAATGATTCCAAGCAAATTTATTAAACCGACATGACTATCCAATCTTTGAACAGGTCAAATTGAAAGTTTATCGAAAACCTATATTTTTAGTCTTTGACTCTAACAGCAAATAACAATGGCCTAAATTCTCTTATATAAATTCATATTTTTCTCCGCAATGAACAAAAGGTCCCGAAACCATATGATATTTATTATATGTCAAATACAATACAAGATTTAATTTGATGAATTAAGTTCGCTTCCAAGGCACTTTCCATTGTTATGGAATATTATTTTGAGCATTTGGTTTCCACACGTTTTTTGTCGATGAATTGGATGGCTAATTTTACCAAACGTCAAATGGTTTATAATGAATTATTTTTGGTAATTTAGTGTAGAAATGAATGTGATAGGTTAGTTCATAGCATTTATTGGATAGCTGATATATAAATTGTTTTCTTTTGTTTTTCCCCTCATTTCCAATTTCATTAACCTCTCCAATATTTAAGAGTATAATTTCTCATTGTTCATAAAATAAAAGATCATAATTTTCTTTTATATTTGAGATTATCGAGAACTAAACCCTTATCTTTAAAATTAAGAGTTCCATAATGTACTATAAAATAAAATCTCATTTATCATCTATGCACAAAACCAACAACCTGAACTATAAAAGAAAATCTCATTTATCATCTATGTACAAAACCAACGACCTAGGGTGGAAAATGTTCTAGCTACCTTTATTTGGCTTTAAAATTTGATTCTTTGGATCATAAATGCATGATTAAAGCCCTTTTTCATTTTTCTGATTTACTCTACTTCATATTTAAAATTTTTTATACTAAAAAAATCCATTAAAAAATTTGCTTAAGAAGATAAAAGACACTATAATGTTCAATTTCGATTGGCTTGTGCTTATATTTTCTTGGAAAAAAAATAAGAAAAGGCTAATTAGTTAAGTAGTTGGTTATAATTCTCAAGATCTCCCTTCGTTGGAGGATTTTAGTGATCGAGTTGGTCATTATCCAAGTTAATGACAAATATCTTGGTAGTTGGCCACTTTTCTGGTTCAAGATGTGAATATAGTTAATGGGCTGGGGACACTTTCAAGGTTCTTGGGGCTACCAAAATTTATTACTTGGACTTGGCAGCCGATTCCCAGTTTTTGGGCTTTTGACTTAAAAGGTGTTTGATAGCAAAACCAAACAATATATCCATTCATCCACCATCAATCTATAATTGTTTTGCAAAGAACCAACCAACCATCCATCATCAATCCTCTTGGCTATATTTATGTATGATAGCTGAAACCAGGCTTTGTCAGGGAGGACCCATTACTCAAAATTGAAAGAAGCAATTGGGTGATCGGATCTCACTCAATAATGCAACCCTGATTCAGAGGAGACACTTCTCCAAATCCTTATTGATGGAATGGTTTATTTATCCATACTTTCTTGTTCCTTTATCAGGACTGTGGGAGGCTTTAATTTGTACCTGTTGTTTGTTGTTTCGCATCAGAAATAACTTCCAAACTATTTTGCGCAGTTTAGCATTAACGTAATGCCTGCAATGCAATCAAAACCAGTCCATCAGCCATATGATCCCATTCTATAGGCATCAGTCAGGACACAAGGTTGTACAGGGTGAGTGATCCAGACTTGATTTTAAGGTTATTATTATCTGTAAAGCTCGTGAATTAGAAGAGCTCAGATGGGTAATTACAGCAAGGGCTTGAAAGGCATTTGCTGGTGCAGTGTTGATGGTAGCATTTGCCAACTCAGTAGACATATAACTGGTAGTAATAAGAGGGACAGGTAGCATTGTTGGAAATGGTGGATGAGATGATATTGAAATTTTCATCAAATTGGTAGTCTTGATTTGTAAATGCTGTAGATTCCATGTAATATTTGATTTCAGCTGCTATCATTTATGTTGAGAGTAGTTTTGATACTTTATTAACTTCCTGTGAAGAAGTTACTGGGTAAATGGTGAGAAATAAATTTACCTTCCTACCCACAACTTTATTTCAATCCTAAGTAGTAAAATCATGGCCAAAATACCCAGCAAATTCTAGGCGTCAACAATACGTAAGTGCTTCAAATAAAAAATATGACAGAATTTCAAAGCTGATTAAGATGAAAAACTTAGGCTTGTTGTATCAGCAATATATTAAATTTGACTTAACGCATACTCTCACCTATGTCAGATGATATGAACCATGAGATCAAATGAAAGTCTCCACGTTGAATCATTCTGAGATCTCTACCGTGGAGGCTTATGCTGCAGGAAATGGTAGTTGCTAAATTTAGCAGATATAAGGTGGATGAAATCTCTGCATTTTTGTTTTTTTGGTATCAAATTATTGCTGGAAATGTGAGGACCCAAAGCTGTGCATTAAAGTTAATTTTGATTACAACCAATATCATTTTACATCAAAGTAAATTTGATACTCTTAATTTTTTTGTGCAGAAACATAATGTAGTAAAAGATGGCATCACCAAATAATTGAGCTCCCAAAATAAATGAAACTTGTTTTTCTGCCATTAGAATTGTTTCTGAGTTTTTTTTTTTTTTTTTTTTGGCCAAGAATTGTTTCTGAGGTCCCCGTAACATAAAATTAGGAAGTGCAGAAAAACGTTGTTGTATACTAAGGACTACTTTCAGACTTCTCTATTTCTTCTTGCTTCCTCTTCCCAAGCTCTACCAGCAGAGTCAAAAGAGCCTCGCACATTTCGCAAGCATCAGGCTCGTTAGGATTCTTTTTCATTGAAGAGTATACCATCCAAGCATGGTCAAGCTTCTGGTCTGGTCTGACCACAACAGAACCTGGAACTTCAGCATCACGGCATGTCACTACTCCATCACTCTTCTCCCCATATCTGAGCAGCAAGTGAAGCGCACATATAGCCATGGCAGCAGAAGCTGGAATTACTATGGGCACCTGGTGTCCAAGTCGACCAACATTGTCAAACTCCGGATTCCCAAACTTCAGAAGGGGAAGCCATGGAAGCTCTACATGAGCTATTTGTGTCATTGTAGCTAGCACACCAGGAGCTACCCTTGCTTCCGAGTGAAAAGAGATAAGAGGGATGCTCTCAGGTAGCTTATGCTTCATGATGAATTCTTTTCTCTTTTCATATGTGAGATCCTCCAGTGCTCGTATGTCACCCTGCAACATATATATTTTAAATATTTATGCACAATCTGCTGTTCATGCACAATAATATCAATCATAAGATACGATGAAAATCTCTACATTGGATTAAATTATTTAAAAATGACAAATAGATGTGGACGTGAATACATGCACACCGCATGATTTCAGTGAATAATAACCAGGTATAATTTGATATATACCAAGGCATCCGATGAGCTTGACTATGTAGTTCTAATTTCATTCTATCAATTCTTAACAATGCCTTTAGAATCCACGCTGTTGCTTCTAGAATCATATAAGACTATGGTTACATTTCTTGCTTGACTCTTCAGATCTATGTGGTAAGAACTACCTTGGGCATTTATTCATGAGCAGAGGAAAGGACTACCTTAACCGTCTTGCATATCAAAAGCTCCATGATCCTTCGAGTTTCTTTGTCAGCTATCTGGCCTTCACGAAAAATATCCGAAGCTATGGGGCTGCCACCATATGGACTCTGGACCAGTGCCAGTCCTGCAACTTTATTCTCTAGCTCGGACCAATAAATGGATAATGCCGCTGCAGAATCAACTCCACCCTTGCTGTGCCCTAGCAGCATCACACGTTTGCCAGATCCCCAGTAGAGCTCCTCAATGTATTGCTTCAGCTCCCATGCATTGTGCTCCACTGATGACTTTGTATAACAAGTAACAAAAGCTCAAGTAAAAACATGGTATTCGAAGATGTAGGGAGGAAAACTGAGAAGAAATGCAATATGAATTGAAAAGAAAAAGGAAAGATTAGTTTTCTTATGCCCAGCTAGATGGATAATTTACCAAGCAACTCTTTAATTACCTCACTGTGGATTTTCGCTATATGGCATGTTAGACCCATTTTTGAAAAGAATCTCTTAGTGGCCACGAAATATAAGGGGCCATGATTGCTAAAAAGGCCTGACAAAATTTGGAAATCTTCATTATAATGAAGGGAAGGCTATAGTGAATGTTGAATTGATAAATAAGGTACTAAGAGATATAACATGGTATTCTCATACCTGGAACTAATAGATATACAAATGAATTGGGCAATGTGTGTTCTCCATTCCTGAATGTGAATATCTCAAATCAACTAGCACCAAATAATCTCTGATTATTTAGGAAGAGCGAAACAAAATTGAATTGATTTGGTACCTTATGGCTTCTAGCAGTTCCAGGAATCTTGCTGTACCATTCTCTACAGGAGCCATCCCAGGTATGTGTTGCAGCCATCCGATATCATCAGAAGAACCACGTAATGTTTTCTGCATCCGGGATTTAATGCTGAAAATCTCAAATAGAATACTGTCACTATGATGAAGCAAACCTAGCATTTCAGATAGTGGAAAGCAGCTTCTTTTACCTACAGACTTGTGCTTGAGTGCATTTCAGATGGTAGAAAGCACATCTCCATGAGGCCCGTAGCCAGCTCCAAGCAAGCCGTAAACCAAACAATGGGAACATTGTCAACCTAAAACCCAGTAGATGCAACTTCAAGTAGGGTAAATGAAAAAATGGAATAGAAACACATGACTCTTCTCAATACCTCATTGCAGCTATATTAGCAAATCCTGAAGTACATTTGTATATATCAACAAATGACATTCTCATATTTTATCTAAACTGCTGTTGAACTAATGGGAAGTAGCATTCTCAATCATGAAGTTTGAACGAATTGTGGAAGAAATCAATCATCGTATTCAAATATTCATCGCAGCACAATTAGTAAACTCCTTTATTTTTCAAGTTTGCTCCCACATCTTATGCTATTATTCTGGTCACAATTATGCATCAAAGAAGTCCTGCTTAAGAATTCCATAATCAGAACTAGAACGGATCGATATGAATTTTTATAGTCAATTTTTATAGAATTTTTATAGAATTCCATAATCAAATGTTGGTGAATTTTTATAGTCAATTTCATAAATAGACAAAAGGAAAGAAAATGAATACCCTTGAAAGATGAAAGAGACTGCTTGCCTACTGTTACTGGTTTTTATAATTCTGGAGTCTGTATTTGCAAAATATTCTTCCCCCAAATCTAAGGAACTTGTTCGACAGATTCCAGAGATCAAATTTTCTGTGCAAAATGTTGAAGATAATGAACATCCTTCCCGAACAGATTTACAAAGGCTCTGGCTGGAACAACTCAAATTTTGTCCAGAAGTTATGACGACTGAATCTTCTGTGCATCTGTAGACATCTTGGAGAACAAGATTCTCTGCAGAAACATCTTAATGTCTAAATATTATTGTTATGTTGTGAAAATACAGGAAAGAATGGAACTTCTCTAATTTACAAAAGGGCAAAAGCTGGCTCAAAATATCGTGCAGTTGCAACCAAAAATGAAGAACTCACCTATGAAATTGATGAATCTGCGACGCCAATAAGCCGTCCATGATAAAAGACAGGTGAAAATGTCATCCATTGACGGGGAAAGTAAGAGAAAGTCCAAAGGATGTGATAAGTTACTCACAACACCATGATGAACCTGATAAGAAGAATTACATGGGACCTTAAAAACTAAAGCTTCTAATTAAATTAATGGCTAAATATGAAATGGAAGAAAACATTAAAAATTTAATTAAGACATAATCCACTCAGAATGTCTTTCCTTTTATTGCTGAAACAGTCAGAATGGTCTTAATCAGTACTTACAGATACTGGGGTTTCAGCAAACTCTCCATTGATATGTAAATCTCCCATTAAATCTTTCCAGCACTGCCTGATCCAAAGAATAAAATGAACTTCATTTCGGAGCACAACAAGGATAAACTCTTACGACGTCGAAAACAGACTTACTCTCCAGCATCCAACTTCTTGTTTTTATGGTTCTCTTTTTTGGAGTCAATATTTAGGACAACAGAACTGATGAAATTTGACCCTAAATTTGAATTAGAGTCCTTGTCTAAGTTAAGTTAACTTGAATGTACAATGCTTTCAAGATTAGTCAGAGATTTAATAGAAATTTAAGACAAACCAATGCCGCATTCCACTATAAACACTCCCATTTTCTCAGTAACTAATCAAAAAGGATAGGGAAAAAAGCAAAGACATTAAACAGATAAACAACATCAAATCTCTGCAAACAAACCGACTAGATTGATTCAAAGTTTCAATGACAGAAACCTCAAAGAGTGCTGACTTACAAAATGAATGTCCCAGCACTGAAGAAGAGTAGCTTATTTCTGCAAAAACCCAAAACCCATAAAACAGAAAAACTTGTTTTTAAAATAAAAGCTTACGAGCCCAAATTTATAAAGGGGACCAAAGGAAAGAAAACAAGAAAGAAAATCTACATACCCCAATTCCCAAGAAAGCCAGATATTCAATCAAAGAGCACCGCAAAAGCCAAAGTTAAGTGCGAGGATTTCTTTTTCTTTTTTCCTTTTCTTTTATAAAGAAATAAAGTGCACATATGACTGTCCATATTAAGAACAATAGTATCAACCGAATGAAGAAAGTCAAGGAGATTGATTTGAATGGACCAGTACATAATAACGTTATCTAGTTAGTTTTTCCACCCTATTTTGCCTTACCTCGCGTCATAAATATCCATATTTAACTGCTAAATGGTAGTACTTGTCTGTCGAAAAGTTAGAAACACTTGGATAAAGTTTCATAAATTTAACCGACATAACTGTAAAAACCGGAAACTGAGGAGTTAGATTAGAACTACACGTGGGGAGATATGTGTTTGGGGCCTTCATTGATAGGTCTTGCCTTCGATGGACACATAAACGTGACGTACAGGGAACAAACTCTTGGTAAACTAAAGCGTGGACAAATGCCATCAATGAATTCTCCATGAAAATTGAAGAAGACTTGTTAAAGAAGAGAACAGAAGCAAGAAGGAAAATCGAAAGCTGAAAAGCTCTCACTCCCCGTTTCTTAAATTAATAATTGATTTTGTTCTATGTGGCTTTGATTCAGTTCAGTTCCGTGCAAGAAAACTAAGATGTTTGGTTTGGTTTGGTTGGCAAATGGGCCAGGTCGATGACCTCGATATAGACGCAACTCAATTACTTGCGGATACTTTCAGGGTAATGAATGACAAACAGCCGCGAGATGTGGATGGTTGAACTTTTTTTTCCTAAATAAAGATCAAATATGCAATTTTTCCTCAAATAAGATTTACCTAGCTTAAAAGCAACTTGCCAATTTGAGAAATTGATCGTAGATTTTAAGTCAAGAGTATTTACAAACTTTTCTATTCTAATAATTGGTTTTGACAGTGAAAATGCGCAGTTAACTGAATTCAATGACCCAAATCTTCACCTGTAGAAGTTGGATGGTAAAAAAATGAAACTGGGTTTTGAGTGGGCAAACAGATACCAACTCCTTTTATAATCTAAATTAAAGAAACTGGACTACAAACAAATACAAGAATCAGAAGTAATGAACGACTTCACAACGATACAAGCTCCTGCAGTATTGCCTAATTAAAAAATGTCATTAGTTTATATACGGATCCAAGAAAAACATATCATCTTATTGTTCTTTTAAGAAAAGAAATGATGGAAAAGTATATTCACATTTTCCCCATCTAATTTCTCATATTCAGACAAGCTTTATACAGCTTGACAGAATTGAGCAAGAAGGCAGCTATTTCAGGGCCTATCATTTAAACTGGCATCTTCAGTTCTTCAATCTCTGCTTTGTCGCCTTCACAATTTAAATCCCCATTAATATTGCTATCTAAGTTTTATCTGGTAGACTCTGTTATACCAAATTGAATGAAGTGTCATGTGGAAGAGATCATACTTTTCAGGCTTAGCATGCCAGAGGAAATGCCGTTGAACCTTTTGGACACCGAGTTGCAAAGCAAGATACCTCTCTTTTGGTATTGACAGAAGTACGTCTCTCAGGTTGGGAATGTCTTTCTCTGCAAGAATTATAGAGAATGCCCCCCAGTCCAGAACTTCAAAAAATGGTGGCACAAAATTGTCAGAAATAATAACAGGAACGCACTGGTAAAAGATAGCTTCAACAACCCGTGGGCTGTTGACCTCATAACCTTTGGGGCAGATACAGTACTTGCTGCTCTTCATGTACTGGATATAATTCATTTTGCTTGCAACACCAGGAGGCATTGGACCAAGGATTTTCATATCAGTGTCTTTGTCTTTCCAATGTTGCAGTAAGATTGGACGCAGATAGCCATGCATATTTCCAGCATAGAAGGCAAGAATATGCCTCTGAGAAGGTGGTTTTCCTCCGAGATCTCTAAGAGGATTTCTTGCAGACCGGACATATGTTTCTGGAAAAGAGACATCCCTCCCAATTTTGAATCCAACAGTGACATCAGCATTGCAGAGTGCTTTGATGCAGTGTTCCATATGGTGCCTTGTTTCGTATGGAGCCTATAAGAATCCAGTTATCATATTTCAATGACATCCACGAATGTGCATATATATACTGCCTAGAATAAGATATTAAAAGGAGGTGAAGTCGCAAAAAAACCGTCACAATTACACATAATGGCGTCTTTTTTCATTTTTAACAAACAAGTATCATGACCATTACACCAAAATGACTGAAACAACCTTGCTAAAATGATGTGGTTTTCTATATCAAAGGATTTGTTAAAGCCTGTCAGTTTTGGTTAATTAACAACCAGCTGTGAATTATATCTGATTATATAGGCACAACAATATGCTCCATGGAAGTTATAGGATAAAAGTAAGAAAATAGAATGGTGCTTGAATTGAACAGCATACCCAATCATGGCAAGCAACAAGGAAATGATCTGCTCCACCAGTTCTGTTAAAGTAAGGATACTTTGCTGCAATAGTTTCTGTGTAATTCTTCACAAACTGTCGCAGGTTTGTCCTATTATGAGAATTTCGTACATAAAGGGTGTACTCTAACATTCGAGAACTAAATGGCATATAAAACAGATGCGCCCTTCTAGGGTCTTTCACAACATAACGCTTATTCCCTTGCATCAATTTCATAAACCATCCCTCTGAGGCATATAATCCCTTAAGTATTGGTAGATGAAAGATAGGTTTTTTCCCATCCTTATAGACATAAACTTTGAGTATGCGTTCCATGAGTTCATAGCTCCTGCAAAGTGCAAGCATCAGTTGATATCAGAATAGCTTTCTAGAAGTGCACCAGGTAGTATGTAGAGACAAATATGGAAGCACTCAGAGAATTAGGTCTGCAGTTGAACAACAATAGTAAATCTGAAGTTCGGCGATAACAATTTCTGATTTAGCAATTTATTTGTTTGGTCTTCAAGCTTACTGTAAGTGCTGAAGGGTTTTTAAGATCAACTTGCACCATATCTTATGCTACAGCTCAGAAGACAAAGTCCTTAATCTTAACTTGAAAACACCAATAAAAGACACCTAATTATATCTTATCACAACCAAAGAGGAACAAAGGTATTTTACTCATCCCAGATGGATATGGCATATTACTCCAATTTACCAGCCTCGGCATAGGCCTGGTCACGTAGCATGCAATTTGTTCCAGCTTGACCACTGGTCAAGTCAATACAACATGCCTAAGTTGCAGCCTGATATCATACAATAAAGCTAAGAGAAAGTAAATTCAACAGCCACGTCCTATTCATGTTCAAACTCAAAAAAAGGAAAATCATGAGCAGCATCAAAATTCAGTTGGCAGATTTTAAGCCGAAAATACACAAGCAGATGCTTCCTGCTCCCAGAATATTGTTGTTGCTCACACGTTACAGTAAACTCGACAGCCTACCTTTAGATCTTATTTTATTAAGTGTCAGATTGGTGTCTGTGTGACCAAAACGAGAAATAAGCTGGACATCATGCATAATATCACGAATAGGTACAGAAATTCAGAGCAAGGTCATACTAGGAAAGAACCAGCTTAGCACGCATCAACATCCAGAGCTATGCTTAAAATAGACTTACCGTTTAAACATTGAAACATTTCTAAAAAGAGGACCATAAAGTTCTTGATCATTCACTACGACAGGAGCATTCTCGATCTGCAATCTTGCAGCAAAGATTTCTTGGTCACGAACAGAAGAGCGCCGTGGTCTCTAAAATCACATGAGCAAAAGTTTAATTCACCTTCAATAAATAAAGCAATAAGCATAATATTTAATCATTCATGAAAATATAGATTACCGTTGCACGAGATGACCTACGGTTTCGTATTAATATACGGTTCATCTCATCTATTGTAGTCACTGATTTTGGTGGCATTTCACATCTCATCCTTTTCTTCCCTGGTTTAGAAATTGTTGCAGAATTATTTTCTGATGCCACATGATCACTTTGCAAGGGCATGGAACGAAAAGAGAAGCCAGCATTTGAAATAGAGTTTCTCAAATAGGTCTTGTTTGCCATTAAAGATGCTACAGGTGAGGCCAAGGTAGGAGACTGAGAAGTGGTATTTACATGCCCAAGTTCTTTAGGCATCTGACTTGTCTTATTCTCCAGAAGTTTGCCTGTTGAGACTTCCTGGCCATGTTTCACAACCTGATCTATAGTAAAGCGATATACAGCTTCACCCGCTGACTCCAGTGTCAATGAAGATGCCATAGGTGATGCCAAGGTCGGAGTTTGTGAAGTAGTATTTACATTTCCAAATTCTTTAGGTGTCTGAGTTGCGTCATTGTCCAGAAGTTTGTCAGCTGAAACTACCTGGATAGGTTCCACAACATGCTCCAGAGAAAAGTCATCGTGATCTTGAATGACATCATCATCCAACACAGCAATCTCATTTAGATCTTCAGCATTCTCAGATGCATAATCATCATCAATATTTGTATCACCATCAATTTTATTTGTACCCTCGGATGCAAAACCATTATCCATTTCCCGGTGATCTTCCATCACTCGACTACCATTTCCAACATCTCCACCAACACTAGATTTAGAACTATTACCATCTTTCAGCAACACATTAAGCACAATATCCCTAGTATTCATATAAGATGCATCGATGGTAAGAGGTTTATGAACCATTGCCGAATTCGCAGATGACTGCACTCTAAGAAAAACATTTTCATTACTCCCTATCGGCTCCTCATTACCAGGCAACAAAGACCTAAGAGCATTCCCATATGGAAGCCAAAAGGACTGAAACAACAAATGAGTAATAGCAACCACTCCAACTAAAAAAACCCATCTCTTATTTTCACTACGAAATAGCTTTCTAAATCCATTTACTAACTCCATAACCAAAATATGGCTCAACAAAGTAACACCCAGAAATTCTTTAGACAATAAATTTGATTCAACAACTTAGTAGACGGTTGAAAAAAAATAAAGCATTGATTAATTTACTACTAAATATCGTTAAAAAAGACAAGAAATTTAGGATTAGAAAAAAAAAAAAAAAAACACCTGCAAACCTCAAGATCCTCGGTGTCTTGTCGGTGGAAAAAAGTTGCGTGAGTTTTGACTGTTGGAAGAGTGAAGAGAAACGAAAACGAAAACAGAGCCAAATTTAATACTCACGAGAATAGTAAAGTGTAAGTGGGACTTTCTTCTTTTCTTAATTTGTTTTGGTTGTAGCCCCTGCAACTTGCAAGATTTATTATTGACCAAAAAAATTCTTTAAAAAGAAAGAACAAAAATTGTGGGATTCCTTTTTGTTAAAATAAGAATCAAAGGGGAAAAAAATATGTTCTTAATTTCAAAATTTACTGTTAAGAAGGTGACCTTTTCTTTAGTTTCTTTAATTAATTTATGTGAGTCTGTCATTATTACATTTACAGTCCTATTTTAGCTTTCATTGATTCTTAGCTTCAAGACAGTGGAAAGCTGGAAGTCAAACTTGCGGTTTACACGCACGCAACCGGCCATAGCAAGGAAGCTTTGGCAAAAACGGTGCCGTTTGGCCTATGGTTTTCTGAACTGTTGTCCACTTTAAGGTGATTATGAGTTTGGCCATGGTTTTTATTTACTTATTTTTTTATCTGTGATCTCTGACCTGGAATATGCTGATTGGTCATTGGTGTTTCAAAGCTTTTTGTTTTTTTTGGGATAATCTTGTTTCAAAGCTTTTTCTTATCATAAAAATTGTCAATTTGTTTTGTTTTGTATCTACTTGCATAGGTTAAAATGATAAGAAATGAGAGCAACTTGTTCTACGAGCGGGTTTGGCTTCTCCTTAAACAAGCTGTTGAGAATAGGACTACTGCTGTATTAGATGATTCTATGCGACAGAATTATATGAGAGGGCCATTTGCCCTTGGGCCAGATTTTAGGTTCCAGTCACGCAAAGGTGGCTGTCCAAGAGAATGAAATGCAAGGACAAGGGGATTTGGAAGTGATAGAAGTCTCAGCAGTTCCCTATAGAGAGTGGAAATGAGAAGCGATCTTCTAAAACTCGAAGGAATCAAAGATGATAGATAAAACAAAGCACATATGGATGTAGTGCCACAAGTGAAGCCTGAGAGTTGATGAACTTGCTAAGCTATTAGCTTATTCTACGTTGGTACTTCAAAAGATCAACCTAGGCCTATTTTATAGCATGAAATTCTTCCCCTGGTTAACTTACTATGCAATTTTGTTCATTGCATTGGATTTATCTTTCCCAATTTCTCTAAAAAAGAACTCTCCGTTCCAGGAATGTTATCCATCTAACTTCTTTCTCGGAACATTTTGAGATTAATGAAGATTTTAAGGAAAAAAAAAATAAGGGAAAATAAATGAGGGAAACAGTGATTATGCTGCAAAGGTGTTCTTAAATGCTCAGTTACAACTTTCTTTTCAATTCAGAATAAAGATAGAGATAAAGTTACGAGATAATTAAGAAGATATAAATTTGATTTTCACTTCTCCCGATTGGAACCTCCTAAAAATTACAGTAAAATTATTTATGAGAGAATCCATAGAGCACTAACAACTTGAAAGCAAAGAACGTGATCCAGGTTTCTTTTTGCCAGATGTTTTACACTTTTGGTGGCTTCTCCAATTGATATCTCTCATCATCTTCAACATATTTCTTCCAGAACCAATGATCCTTCCATAGAAGATAGACTTCCTCAATTGGAACTTGCTTTGTTTCAGGCAAGAGGAAGTAAATGAAGCAGCTCATTATGAATATCAAGCCAGCGAACAGCAAGAAAATCCCGTATTTGAGATGGCAAAGTGACACCAAGAAGCATTGTGCTATCAAAGCTGTGAAGAGGAGGTTGACACAGACCACCATGCTCTGCCCAGCTGACCTAGTTTCCAAAGGGAACAGCTCGCTGGGAACTAGCCATCCCAGAGGTCCCCAAGACCTTCCATAAGCTAAGACGAATAAGCATATGATGCTTACAAGGAACCAACCAACGCCTAGAGGGAGGGCTTTTCCTTCTCCGAACTTAAGGGCCAGAGTTATGGCCAGTGCCACCTGGATCAGATAGTCAAAGTGTTACATTCAGATACAGAAAAGTGGAAAAAAGATGGCCAAAATTCTCTAACATACCATGTAACCGAACATCTCAGTACCAGCTTCCAGAAAGAATGCTCTTCTACCAAATTTGTCCACCAAAGCCATTGAAATCAATGTAGCCAAAACAAGCGCTCCACTAGTTATGAGGGAGGAAAAGAGAGATGCCCCTGAACCAAAACCCAAGGTCTGAAAAAAGACTGGAGCGTAGAAGAGAATGGAGTTCATGCCAGTGAGCTGTTGGAAAGCTGGGATTCCCAAAGCCCCTAAAACCAACTGGGGACGATTCTTCCTCTGTAAAAGATTCCTGAACGGGTGCTTTATGGCCCGTGCTGCGTTGCTGGCCTCGATGAGATCAGCAAATTCAGCATCAATATTTGGGGTACCCCTCACTTTTACCAACACCATTTTCGCCTCTTCTAATCTGCCTTGTTCTACGAGACTGTTAGGGGTTTCTGGAAGACAAAGGCCACCAATAAACATCATTGTCGCTGGCACTGTAGCTAAGCCGAGAGATAATCTCCAACCCCATGGATGGATCTTTTCTGTTCCATAGTTTATCGCATTTGCTATCAGAATCCCCAGGCAGGTTGTCAATTGGAACAGCTGGTTCACAGCTCCTCGATGCTTTGCAGGAGCCATCTCCGACAGATACAAAGGAACTGCCTGTATTATTAACATAAGAAAAGAGTTAAATAACTTGAGAAACTACTACAGTAATTTCAGGTTAAGGAGCTTTGATCTTACTTGATTGCCAAACCCAATGCCTGCACCAAGAAGTATGCGTCCTATGATCAGCATTGCGATATTCACTGCAGCAGCATTGATGACTCCTCCTAGGAAGAAGCTAACTGCACCGACAAGTATGCTGGCTCTACGTCCCTTGCTCCTGGTTACATAGGAGGCTCCGAATGTGGAAATGAGGCCGGCAAAGTATAGTGAAGATGTAAAAAGCGTTAGCAGCTGGTTGTCATATTTGCAGTAGTCAGTTTCATCGAGATGTTCTTGTTTCCTTCTGTATATCTTTGGGAAGAAATCTTTCAAGAAATCATCCATTGAAGTCACTCCACCTGCAACCAAAGTTAAGGTATGCTGTTATTACCTAGAACTAATCATGTTATTGTCCCTTTTGCGAATCAAAAAAGCACATAAATCTTCTCATACCTATAAAATAAAATAAAAGCACATAATCTGTCAGGAAAGAGAAAAAAATATTGATCGATTTAAAAATTTGGTATTTTCAATCATCATTATTTATCCTATTTGTCAAATAATATATATTGAACATTTTATTGATTGAGGATTAAACAAATTCGGAGGAAGAAACTATTTTCTCAAAGTTTCATTTTGATGGAAAAGCAAATAAAAGATTACAAGTAAGTCTAACCCGTATCCTAAACAACATATTACTCGGTTAACATCTTTTTTTTCTATTGGCTAGACTCTGTTAACATTTCAAGGAAAGCAGAACTGCAATAAAAATCCTCTTTCTATTGGGAAATGAAATCCAAAATTATTCCC
>JBBYHK010000020.1:396700-412205 GCA_038382065.1 Adansonia grandidieri | reverse complement strand
TTTTTGGATTTGATATAAGATTAATGCATCATGTCTACTTCTTTAGAGCACTTGACGTGATAGACGGATAAGCTTTAAATTAAACATAATTCTAAAAAATATCAACTTTATTTCAGAATGACAGCATAACTATTTCATATATATATATATATATATATTTTATAAATTGATAGACACAGAATGGTTCTTCAAGGCTAAAAGGATGTAACATTTCCATCATCTTGCAGTGCTTTAAGCAAAAAGAGAATCAGAAAGTTCAGAGTGGGAGAAATGGATGGATTTTCTTGAAAAGTTTCCTTGTGTCATGAGTCCAAGTAAAATCACAGCCTCATTAACAATAACCTATATTATATGTCACTGCTCCCTTACATTAACATACATACAATATAAATACATATATACACATGTGCATGCATACGTACTTACGTATGTAATATTAAACGTTTCTTTTTTTATAATGGAGACCAAAGTTTTGTACCATATGTCATTGCTCCTTTACATTTAACATATAATACATGTACACATGTACACATGTACGTGCATGCAGACATACGTAATATTATATTCTATTATAATGGAGACCAAAGTTTTATACTACCTGTAATGCCTTGTGTTATAGTTATTTACTCTGGGTTTCCTACTTTGGGTTTCGTCTCCACGTTCATCCTCAGAAAACACCGCCGGATTTCATGTGTTTCTTCGCTGTTTGTTCCTAACGGCTTGGTTGCCCAATTGAGTATGAACAATCATTTGCTTCACTTATAACATCAAACCATCTTCTTCCTCTGATTTTCGCATTAGATACCTAGCTTTTAAATCCAAAGCACAAGCAAAGATTTACTAGAATTTTCTCCATCTTCCTAAGCTCCTATGTCTTCGACCAGTTTGTTTCACATGGTGAATTGGTCAATACAAGTTGTGTCAACATCAAGACAAGATTAATTAGAAAGCTTGATTTGTTTAAATCTAAATAAGCTGGTTTAAGGAAGACTAGGAGGATAGATCAATTTTTTTTTGCACAAACGTGGACAGGAAAGAGGTTTTAGATGTTTATATTCGAACTTTAGATTTATTAAATATCACCTCTTAAATATAACTATATATAAATTAATTAAATTTTGAGTTTAGAATAAAACTTTTCAAAAATTTCTGCCATTTGACTGGGTGTTTATGCATCTTTTCATTGTCTTAGAAGAAAAAGTTCATCATGGATTTCTGAATCTTTTTTCTGGCTAGATCAGCCAATAGGCTCACCTAAAACAACCTAACCTAAATCAAACGTAGACAGGATGTCCAGATGCAACCGCTTGACTTTCTTGTTATCTTAATGAAAGTAACATTAACATTGACTTCTATAATCACATAATAACTATACTTTTTGATCTTTGATATTCCCTTCGCAGCCACTAAATTAAGGACAAACCTTCTATTCTTGAGAAAATAAAGATACTTGCAGATGTTAAACACACGAAAAACAAACAGTTTTGTCTGATAAAAATTTTTAAAAAATGGAGGACTAACTGGAATTTAACACATATCGCTGGTCTTAATCTCATCCTCAATCGAATCTCTCAATTGGAAAGTTAAACGTCCAATGCATAACTGTTTTAAGCTTTACCCTTTTTTATTATTGTAAGAAAGGGACCTTGTACTTTAATCGATAATTTGATAGGTGGCACTAGAATGGACAAAAAACCTCATAAAATTTGTTATAATGGATGATATCAGATGTATTGACATACAAGAAAACAAAGCCCACCGGTCAGAGGCCAAATTTTGTATTCAATTCGAAGGACTCTCCACCATTATCATCACCTCCTGAATTTTCACATTTAAAAAACCTGTTTTGCAATATAAAAAGTGGGCTGAAAATGGCAGCCTAAAGCGAAAGCAAGGAACCTGACAAACTGCAAGGGTACCCCTTTGGGGTAGTTTATTTGTTTGTCAGGACTATGCAAATGCATAAAAAACCAATGTCGAACTACCCCATATGAACTATTTAAAGCTCTTCTCTGCAAAAAAATACCATTTGCTAGCTGAAATGCCAGCAGGAAGGCAATAGAATTCTGAGATACATAAACCATCCGATGAATCGATTAAGGGTGATTAGTTTAGTTCCTTTTTTCCTGGTTTTCCTTGTTGATGCACAATCCCTTCCTAATGAGAATGATCCAACTTCACAAGATGCTGTCTCAAATTTCCGACCAAGCCTTGCTGTTGTCATAGGTATTCTTTCTGTCATGTTTGCCTTAACATTTTTCCTGATTGTCTATGCCAAATTCTGTCACGGGGGAGCAACAGTTCATGGTGACCATCACCCTGGAATGCTTCCTCGGACAAGGTCTCGGTTTTCTGGAATTGATAAGAAAGTTATAGAATCACTTCCTTTCTTCAGATTCTCTTCCCTTAAAGGATCGAAACAAGGGCTTGAATGTGTTGTTTGCATATCAAAATTTGACGATATTGAAATTCTGAGATTGCTGCCTAAGTGCAAACATGCATTTCACATTGATTGTATCGACCAGTGGCTCGAAAAGCACTCTAGCTGCCCTCTTTGCAGGCAAAAGGTCAACGCCGAAGACCCAACAATCTTTACATACTCAAATAGCTTGCGTTTCTCAAGGAATCAATCCGAGCTAAGAGAGGACTCGAACATCGAGCTCTACGTCCAGAGGGAGCAAGAGAACCATGGATCATCAAGATTCAGCATTGGAAGCAGTTTCCGGAAAATTGAAAAGGGCAATATCGAAAACGAAGTTCTAATTCGAGAAGAAGATTCTGACAAGGATGATGATGATGAAGATGGAAGGATCTTCCATAAATTCAACCACAAGATCATTGTATCTGATATAGTTTTGAAGAACCGATGGAGCAGTGTGAGTTCTTCAGACTTAATGTTCTTGAATTCGGAGATGCTCAACGATATGTCGACAAACAGATTTTCTTCCCTGGAAATAAATGATGGGCAATTTACAAAAACAAAACCCATCGAAAACGAGCAAATTATGAAGATCAAGGAGGAGTTGGAGATAAAGAGATTGTTTGAGAACAAAGTCAGTTCATTCGACAAAAACAATCCAGCTTCAGCTCCATGTATTCCTTCAACATCATCAAATTCTGCAGCCAGCACGAGTCATGCACCAAGGATTGTTAATCAACCAGAGAAAAGATCAATGTCAGAGATCACTGCTTTATCGAGGTTTCGAGATGTCAGTGCAAGGAACAGAACAGGTGAGCCTCCATTGTCTGAAACCTATACAAAGGAGGAAAGAATAAGGCAGCTTTGGTTGCCAATTGCTACAAGAACGGTCCAATGGTTTGCCAATAAAGAAAAAAGGTCTCAACAACAATCTCAGGATACAATACAGCATTTAGATGTTTGAATCTGTTGATTACTGAAGAAAATTTCATGTAGGCAGTTTGCATTTTTTGCATAATTTCAATCGGCAGAGTTACACCTTTGATTATTTTCCCTGATTTTACACGAATTTCATTATTTTTTTTTTAAGGATTATGTTTCTGTGAAAGACGTATGTTTAAAAACATATATAGAAAGTAACAGCAACCAACAAGCTACCTTCCTAATTCAGTCTTCTACTATATCTATATGTTTTAGATGTTTTCTTATCAACTATTACTTTCTTTTTTTTTTTTTAAAAAAAAAAAAGGTTTTCTGCCTTATAAATAATGAAATTTATGCAGAAAGAACCTGCCTGACAACCTGGTTTTTTTGAATTAAGCATGTCTTTTTTCCTTTTTTATGAGGTTTCCAAAGTGGCAGACCCCAGGAATCTGGTTTTGAGTATCAAATCTGCCCATGATACCATGCCATTTTTTCAAGTAATACCCACATACGTAATGGAGTTGGAAAAGCTTAAATTTTTTTTTTTAATAAAAACATCGCAATATGGGGATAGACAAAGCATCGAACTTACTAGACGTTATCCCTTAAAAGTAATTATTTGATCAAATTAAACTAAATCCCAAGTTTTAGAAAAGCTTTAAGTTACCTTAAAAAAAGAAAGAACATTTTTTAGCCTTCCATATCAAGCAAAGTCATTCTGTATATGGAAACTTTACTGTTTTGATTCCTGTTAATTTAGGGATAAATGGAACAAAATACTATTTCAATTCTTGAATTATTACCATAATCCATGTTTAGAAAGAGACAAAGACAATGAGATAAGATATAACTAACCAAAGTTTAACCTAAATTTAAAAACACTATCTGTTAATTTAAGCTTTCATATTGTCAACTTGCAATATATTGGCCGCATATTTATTCTTCTTTATTTACAGAACCATAATATAAATTTCAATTATTATAAGTTAAATCAGAATTATCTGCCCATTAATTTCACTACCCATTATTTGTCAATTTTCTTTGAATCAATTACCGTAAACCTACCCAAAAAAAATAAAAATAATGTTAAACAACCAACCGCATGGCTGTTTCTCATATTCAGCAATTTTAATATTGTTTGCCTCTCAAAATCGCAGGCTCAAGAGCTGTTATTACTTTAATATTTGATTTTTTTTTTTTTGGTAGTATTTACGTAAGAGCTGAGTCTTTCTTGCTTGTCCTGCTTTCGCAATCTTTAAAACACATTTTTGAAGGATCCATTCTACATTAATTTATTGCAATGTTACATTTTTCTCTGCCACTTAATATAATAAAACGCTTTATCACATTTAGTACCTGGAAAATAAAGAAAACGAGATGCTTTTGCCTGTTCTGTTAGACCTGTAATTTGTATATTTATTTCTTGTTTATATATTTTTTATATCATAATTATATTTAAAATATTTTATATTTATATAAATTTTGATGTTTTAATAATCAATACTATCTAATTTTTAAAATATATTCGTGTTGTGCTTTTTTTTTTTTTTGTAATTTTATGTAAAAAGCAAATTAAAGCAGGAGCCTTGGGCAAGCAACTTTGCATACTATAGCAGGAGCCTTGACCAAGCAACTTTGTTGAAGCAAGGTGAATCGCATGTCGTTGTTCTCGTCCAAGTCATTCACGTTATGTTCGTTACGGTTTGATTACTTAACTTTTGGAGTAGGAATTGGTAAAACTGTTTCCATTATTTAATTTCTTCAGCAGTAGATGAGATTAGAGAATGGCTTAAACGTGTGAGATTAAGCTTTCTCTGAGTAGAACAATGCGACCAAAAGTGGTTGTTCAATTAAGTCGTAAGTTTTTTACTTGCTTATTGTAGCCTACATTACATCAATTCTTTATTATTATTATTATTATTTTTTAAGTATTCATATTTGGAACATCCGGCAAATATCAGCATCGGAGGTTATCAAAATTGACCAGAAACCTTCTAAAAACAAAAACTTACCGATAGCAAGCACA
The DNA here is from genome assembly GCA_038382065.1 of Adansonia grandidieri. Classification (NCBI taxonomy): domain Eukaryota; kingdom Viridiplantae; phylum Streptophyta; class Magnoliopsida; order Malvales; family Malvaceae; genus Adansonia; species Adansonia grandidieri. The sequence goes on along the minus strand of JBBYHK010000020.1, from coordinate 406,836 downwards.
TACCTGAGATCTTACTCTTATTCTGACTCCGAGAAACAAAAACTGCAGCTGCCATTTTTTCTCCATAACCCGTTAACCAGATCACGCCACACAGTTACCAAAACCATCCTGAAAGCAGGGCAAATAAACCTACCACTCCATTGAAAAACATGAAGGGCACTAACTGTCGTTTGAAAAGATTCGAGGCAGTGGTCATTTGAACACCAAAGAGGAAGACCATACGAACAGAAGCAATCACCATCGACATCATTAATCGAATGTACTCCCATCTGATCAGGTTCCTTTTCAGCTTCAAGTTCGACGGGCATGCCTGCACTACTGTGATGCTCATGGATGTTAAAAATCCAACGGAGTCCCACTGTCCCACACCAAAAACCAAGGCTATAGGACGAAATTTCTCCTGCAATTGATTTTCCTGGTCTGTGGCTATGCATGAGCCAAGTGAAATTAGAACCAGCAGGACCCCATCCAGCCAAGGTCCTCCTGGAGGATTTAATGCTACTTCGAACGTCACAGTAGCTATTAGTACTTCCATTACCATGATTCTTCTTCTTCTCATTTCCCCAAGCCAACATAAAATTGGTGGTATCCCCTTTTGAGATCAAGTCTTTCACCTTTGCATCGGCATCACTCAGCCTCATTAGCTTTAGATTGTTCTGATAATGCTTGATTATCAGGTTTTGGCATGCTTGCAAGATGCACCATCTGTACAATATCTAGATCATTTGATTGCTTTAACGACCTTTCAGCAAAGTACCCAAGGTCTTCAGCTTCTTAGGACTCACTGCGTTATGCCTCAAATTCAGGTTGCACTAGCAATAATTTCATCACCTGAATGAAGCGCACTGAACGAAATTTCATTGCCATTAAAACTGTAATCTGGCTACTTAATTAGTGTAAACAGTAAGGATATGGATAACACCAATTATGAGAATAATTAACACATGCTTTGATCAGATAGATCAGACTTCATGAAACAATAAAATTTGTGGCATTAACAGTGGTTTTTTTTTTCATACATGGGCAGATAAGATAAATGATGGTAAATAATGTTTAACCCTATATATTTGCAAAACGCTTAATTTATATAATCCCGCTCTTTTTATCATACATTCAACTTTAACAATACACCATAGTATCCATTCAACTTCTACGCTCAACTAGTAACAATTTACTTAATTTTCTATTTCTTTTTAACTAAAGAATTCTTTTATTCTATTGTGGATTCAAAGCAGTAACTCAATGACCTTACCTCATGCTGTTTCCTCACAGCAGCCGAGTGCAAACAGTGTTGCTGTTATCTTCTAGAATAAGCGGATCTTACTCAAGACGTTTGATCAAAGTAGCCATGGTACCCTGGCGAGAAGCCTCAAGTAGCCTCTCATCCATGTGGGAAACTGGAGAACTAATTATTAGACTGCAATAACAACTTGACAAAAACTCACATAAAAGCCACGAGAAGTGCCAAGTCTCACTGCTTTCGGGTGTCCAATCTCATGAACCTGATGCAAACCAATCAATATAGAAGATAAAATTCAACTGTAAAACTAATGGATGACAGCATATATCCCATGCCAAAGACTACTTTTTCTATTCATATTGTCTGAAACAAAACCTTATCTTCATTTTACATCTGAGCGTATTTTGTGTTTGAAAGTGTGTTTCCTCAGCACCTTGTCAAAGTCATTTGGCAAACATCATTGACAGTGAACTCCATAATTGTAAGGTGATAACGTTCCTCCAAAACTTGGTTGAAAAGTGAGAAAAGTCACCTGTCCCAGTTCCTCCATCCAAATTGAAGCAACTTCCATCCCTTTATGAATAAGAGAATCAGAAATGATCAGACTGAAACATTCTCACTGCAACTACCACCTGAACAACTCAAAGCAACCCCCCAAATTAAGCATAGATAAAAGACCTCACCTCCAATCTTTCTTCTTTGTCTTCTCCCATACCAAATTCTTACCGTTGAACTGGATCAAAAGCACCCTGGGTATTTTTCTTTAGGAGCAGGCCTTTCTGGGCATAGATAAAAGACAGTAGTATTCCTCCCATGGTGATTTTTTTTTTTTTTTTTAATCTTGGGGGAAAGGGGGGAGTGTTTTGCATGAAAAAAAAAAAAACTAGATTTCATATAAATAAATTGCAGTAGAGAACATCACTCCAGAAATCTCAATGGTCGAATAACTTTGCAGTATGAATTACAGATGTCAATCAACATATCATATGCCATACATCCATAATGACCCGAACGGCCAAAGCCAATCAATTAACTATATACTTGCACGGGGAAAGTGAAGTGGAAAGCTTGAATTACAAGGAACCCTCATTTACATATTTACCTATTTACAAAAGTGGAAATATGTAACATTTTAAAATTTTAAAAACAGAAACCTATTAACTGAGCTATCCACCGAATCGGTTAGATGGCTAATTTGGCACAAGAGCACTAAAAAATCACAGATTTATGTGCAATCTAAGGCCTGCAACTTTACAATTGAGTTACTGCAATGACTTCTCTGCTCCACTTTCCAATAATCCAGTAGTCAATCTCACCACGTGGAAGGGAACTCAAAATCAAACTGTTGACAAAAGGTAGATTGATGGAATAACCATATATATCATTCTTCTACCACTCATCAAGCCACTCCGGAACATTGAGCACTGCTATATCTTGAGGTGGGGAAGCAACAGTAACAGGGCAATCCTCATAATGAATTTCTAAATGTTGAGTTATACGAGAAGTTAACTCTTGAGGAACAGGAAAACTCCGATCTCTGATTCCTTTCCAGTCAACCCCATCAAACCATTGATGACTTTTAACAGAAGAGGGACCATGGCTTCCCAGTCTTAAATTTTCATCAACTTCAAGCAACTGAAAAATAATTTTAACACAAGCATGTAAGGGATTCCATGATTTTCGATGAGGTATTTAAGAAAAGCTAATAAAAAGACCTTATTGACTAGATCAACAGCTTCAGGGCTTAAATTTTGTGAAAGAATAAACTGTCCTTTCGCAATCTTTGCAAATGTATCAAGCTCGCTTTCTCTCCATGATCCAAACGGCATTTCACCTAGCAGCAAGAAATAGATCAGGACTCCCAGGGCCCACCTACACATATCAAAAGATTACCGTCATAGAAGATGGACAGAGAGGAAGAAGAGATCATCAAACTGCACAAACCATTTTAAACCCATTGGTAAGAAATAGTAAATTGAGACCTACCACCCCATCAAAGGTCCTCCATTTAGGAAGTTCTTTGAAAGCCAAATGAAAATTTTCAAGAAGAAAAATATGAAACCTATGGTATATGAAGTGGCAGGTAAAAGAACCAACCAAAGATGAATTTCATTTTTTACCCTTAAGCAAGCCAACAAAAGCATCCCCTCGGCCTTAACACTTTTTTAATGCACTAACTAAACATTTATGTTTTCTATCTTCATAATATTGTTCATTAACCTCCATTTTAAACCCAAATCAGGTTCTTTAACAAGCTAGCAATGTTGCAATTTCAAGTTATTCAATTCTGTTCCTCTATATACTAAATAAAGCACGAAGAGGTTTATGACAAACAAGACAAATGGAGATTAGGATGCATTTTTACCAGTCAGCAGGAAGACCATGGCCCTTGCCCTGAACCACCTCTGGTGCTAAAGAGCCTGCCATTCCGCAAATCGTAAATGTTCTCTCACTAGATAACTTCTTCCCAAATCTGAAGTCCACTAGCTACAACTCAACATAAAAAAACAAAAGAATTAAGCTTAGCTCCATGTGATTTGCCCTTTATGAGTAAAAGAGAGGGGAAACCATTGATCATGTGTAAAATTATATCAGTTTAAATATACAAGTTAACACAAACTACAACACGACATGCAATAATACCTACCTGTAAATGGCCTGTTTTGTCCACCATTAAAACATCTGGAGACACACCTCTGTAAAGGACGCCATTCTGAAATTCAAATGAAATATGGATGTTCAAAGACAAACTGTAATAAATAAAATATACACAAGGAATTGAGGAAATGAAGTGGAAGAAAACTACTGCATCTAGAAATCTGACCTCATGTAGATCTTCTAAAGCGGTAACAACAGATGCAGCACAAAATCGTGCTGATTGTTCATCTAGAGGAATGTGAAGTATTGAGGCCAAAGGGCAGGCAAGGTGGGTATTCAATAGAATTCCAGCATGCATTTGATCAGCACAAGTGCACAAGACCTCCGGCACGCAAGCTGCAGAACTCACGCACTTCATCAGATCCTTCTCCTTTAAAACTTGTGCTTCTTTTCCTAGTTTTTTGACCTTCTGCTTTGAAAACCTCTTCAAACTAAGGATATTTTCTGGCAATCAAATCCATTTTGCACAAGGAAATATTTCATCAGTTTTTCTTCCATAACAAGTTCATTAATAGCACAACAGAGCACCTTACATGCTTATTTTCCTATAATCCCATATTGCACTTGACATGTCTTGGCCTAGTACTTCATGTAAGCACTAAGCATGCATAATCAATCTACATATCACATGATAATTAACTTTTGTGCCGATAATTGTCACACAAGAAAAGGTGTATTTTAAATTTAAATTACTTGGTGAAACTAAACACACAGATAAAACCAACCTGAGTCTCTTAGAAGCACAAGCCCAATCTCACTACAGTCAGTGGAATATAAACATGTTCTCCACTCCTGCATATGACATTAGCTGAGTTTTGGAGATTGTTCCCTTGATGATAACATTTTGTTAACATTAACCAGAAGGCAGATGAAGAACTAAGCACTTCTTACCAATTGAGAGAGGCTAACTTTAGCAAGAGTTGAAATGTCAATTTCCTTGGAAGAATCCTTGGGCACATCCGGAGAATAGTCGCTAGACCTAAATGGCAACAAAAACAACAATATCATTCTCAAAGAAAGTATTAAGCATTCAAATGAGAACAAAAGGAATAAAAAAGTTCATTGCTTTTCAGTTAGAGAATTCTAAAAGCTAACATAGAGAATCTACAATGGAAGGTTGATGTGAAATATAAAATGAAACACATCCTACCAGAAGAAAAAGAAGGAAAATAAGGATGTAATATTCCGTGCATGAGACTAAGACATACTTTTGAACATCCTGGGAAAGTTTTGTCAAAGGACCAATGACTGAATCAAACTTCTCCTTTGTCAAAACAGCACACGTGACATCACCCATTGCAACTGCACTTAAAGAACCCATCTGCTCACCAAGAAGTGTCCACTCCCCAAAATAGCTTCCTTCTGTCTTTTCAACAGACAGTTCTTTGCCAGTCTGTTGATCATTGTCTTCTTTGGGATTATCAGACTTGAGACTGCAGACATTTGGGCTGCTTAATAAATCCCCATCAAAAGTAATCCTCACTTGGCCCTTCTGGATAATGTACAATGCAGAGAGGCCTTCATTCTGCAGATATGCAGGAGAAATATTAGAAATAAGAATGTGAACCAAAAAAATACACTACAAAAAGTAATACACAGAAAAAGAAATATAATTTTGGAAGGAGAAACATCTACCCTATTAAATATGGTCTGCCCATGAAAGAAGGAAACTTCAGAAAGAGAATCCGCAACGTGACTCAGCTGTAAAATTGTCAACCTTGATAGAAGAACCACAGAGCGAAGCAACCTCAAGGATGACAAATTAGAGAACTCAGACATCAGAATTCCACGAAAATCTTCTCGTTTTAGGGCCCAAAGAGTTCCACTTGTCACAGCATGCACAGAGGCCTGGAGAGGTTTATTGTACCTGCATACCAATAAAACAAAAAAATCATGGTAAGTAAGTTGTACAAGATATTTAGCCAGAAACAGCAGTAAAATATCCCAACTCTCAAGAAACAAACAGGTTTCACAAATATATAAGAAAATCTAAATATGTGCCAAAACAATGAATGATAGGTGTTAAGAAAATTCGGTGAATTATTGCCCTGTTGCTACTCCACATAAATGGTGGTAACATGTTATTCTAATTTTGGCTTGCTACTCAGTATAGATTCTCTACAAGTTCTTTAAATATGCATTTCAATTTTTACTAAGCAAACAATGTCAACTTCAAAAACTAGAATTAAAGAATTCTCTATTTACTATGAGGTGAGAAAGGAAAAAGAAGAAAACATACATCAGTGCTAGCTCCCCAAACGATGATAACTTCTCAGCTGTATACCGCTGCAAAACCCTTAGCACCTCTCCATTTTTATCTTCCTGCCAGTATAGTTTCTTATGAGAAACTTAAATCTTACTGAAAATAAACAATTATCAACGGACTAAGAACTTCTAATAAAAGCAGAAAAAAGTGATAACTGAGAATTAGAACTTGAGTATATTGAGCTTTGAACCGCAATAAGAATGCAAACATTTGACCTGAAGAATAAGTTCAACTGTCATAACCAAGCTTGGCTTCTCAAGAACTTTGATAGGTGTAATGTAACCAATATATATAAGGATCAAAACAAACAAACAAACCTGGGTCGCCAAGACCTCAAATTCTCCACTTCCCACAACATAAAAGCAGTCACCTTCACCACCCTACAGAATATAACAACAATTAGAGTCCTAACTTCATTGTAACTATACAGAACTCCATCTAGAACTATAATTAAGATATCAGCTCCTTTGGTCCTTGCATTTGAAACCAAGATAGTTAACCAGGGTTCAGCTTCATGAAAGAGAGATTTAATTTCAAACGAAACCAGCCACCAGAAAGCATGCTTATATACTGGAGAAATTTTGGACCCTAGACACGTAATGGTTTTAAATATCAGTACCTTATTCATGGGTTTTGCTGCTGGCAATTGCCTCAAAGTTCAAGCAGCAATTATCCTAAAGATCACTACTAAAGTGGCATGTTTGCTTGGGTTATTCATAACTTAGATGACAACAATGAAGCACTATAATCATTTCATGAAATGTTGCTCAAGCAGTTAGGGAACAACATCAGAATTACATCAAATAGTAGCGATAAATGAAATTAAAAGCAAATTAAATAACTAACCTGTTTAACCACAATATCCCCTGGCTGGACCTCAACTCTTTGCATGCAATCCAATAAAACATGACGCTGTGAATCAGTTAGTTTTCTGAAGAGGAAATGGTCATGCAATGCCCGCTCTATATGTGCCTGTAACACGTAAAAACAGAACAGCTTAGCAAGGTTTTGTGAGGATACCCTTTAATGTATCCAAAACTAATAGAGTATAATAGAAGGCTTACTTCTTCTTCCCAAGTTTTCCTGTAAGCTGGAGGTGGCGGAACCCAGAACTGCCCATTCTCCAATGAACTCTCAATAGCATGAAGACGAGCCCGTGATAAGTCATGCCTAGCTTGGTGGTTCCTCGAGCTCCAGCCTAAGGTCGAAGGAGATTCTGATCCTGTTGCTTCTAACACTTGAGAAACAGGAGGCCGTAAAATAGAAGCAGGTTTAGCAGATTTACCAACAGCCTGATTGGAAAAACCAATGAGAAACAAATAGCAATGCAGAGACAAGAAATCCTCTGGTGCAAAAAGCTTGCTCACTTACCCCAACTAGTCCATTAATATGCACAACTATCACAGTAATATCATCAGTGCGGGTTTCATACTGAAGCCAAAGTCGATAAGATTCAGCCACAATTGCAGCACAAGCATCACGAGGATCCTTGTGTTTTCCAACCTGAAAAATAGTAGAGACAATTAGTGATAAAGAAAGAAAAGAACAAGGGAAGCATAAATTTGGCAGCAAATTGTACATCTAAGGAAACAAAAAACTAAATCGTCCTCAAGAGGAGATGATGAGAAGAATTAAGAAATGCCATGACCATAGACATACAGCAAAGACTTAAATAAGCAACTGGTCATATAATAAATAGTAAATAGGCAAGCTTTTTACAGCCTGAAATTCATGGAATGTACTCAATAGTCTTTTCCTGATTTGCATAATTAATGAATACCAATTCCTCAAATCCAAATTCCAACACCAACAAAAGAAGGCCAACTCCTAAAATAATCCCAACCGAATATTAAGCAACCTAACCAACAAAAAAACTAGCACCAATCATGTAATCACAGCAACAACAACAACTAAGTTACAGTTTATATACCACTGATCAACATGTCATACATTCAAATTATTCCCTTACCATATCAACCACAGTTTGACTAGAAAGGAACTCAAAAACCCCATCACTAGCAAGCACAAAGAAAGGATGATCTTCAGTAAGCTCCAACACAACAATCTCCGGATTTGCCACTACACCAATTGTCTCAGCAATCGAGTCCCCAATACTCCTCGTAAAAGCGGTTCCAGGATACATTCCATTTGGCACCCAAAGCCTCGGAGGATCGCCATCATCTCCTTCCTCCGTTCCCCAACACTGCACATCCGGATTCTTCAACCCTTCAATTTGGTCCAATGTAAGCACTCTTGCTCCACGAAGCTTCACTCTCTCCAACTCATCAACTCGAAACGGCGTCTGATCAATCGACAAATCAACGGCCACAATTTCTTTCCCTCTTTTTTCCGCTATAACCGCTCTCGAATCGCCACAATTCGCCACGTATATCGTCCGACCACGAACTAAAACCGTTATAGCCGTCGTTCCACTCATGCTATCATCCAAATTATCGTCGTGTAGCTGTATGTTCGTCGTCAAGTACGCGGCATGGCAAGCTTCGATGGCGTCGACGTGGAATTTATTATTTCTTAATAAATTTTCGCATAATTTTCTTTTCACGAATTGCGAACACTGAGCTCCAAATTCACCGTGGCCGTCGAAAACGCCGAAGAAATGATCATCGGGATTTGTTCCAAACGGAGTGTGGATACAAAAACTGTCTTGGTTAGCTTTATCTAAAGCATCTGGATAATAACCTCTTTGAGATAAGTAAGAATACTTAAGCTCGTAATTGCCTGACGGAACTTTAACAGTTCGAGAGCCGTCCGGTGGTAGGAACTGAGCGGAAACCCTAGAGAGGCGCGTGATGCCAAGCTCCGGGTCACCGGAGCGGTTCAAGCTTAACTGAGAGTGGATTTGGTCTCTGTTTTCTTCGTCTTCGTTGGAAGATGCAGGTGAGAAAACGGCAATCTCCGCCGCGTTTGGCCTTGCGCTTTGCGGGTCTTTGATTCTTGCATCTCTCGGCACGCAAATATCGCCGATGCAAGCTCTCGAGTAGACGCAGCCCATCACTCAAAACTGTTTCAAAAACAAAAGTTGGAGAAGAAAATAGTTTTCGAAATCGCCAAATATTTCATTTCATCGCTGCTTGGAAAATTGACACTCCATTTTTTACTTCGAAATTCCAAGAAAAAAAGGGAGAAATTTCGAAAATGCGAGAGGATTTTGAATTTTGAGATTTTGCTTCAATCTCCCCACACGACGCAGTAAATGGCGATTTCTAATGACTATGAAAAGAGAAATTAAATAAAATTTAAAGAATTCGACGTATTTTGCAAAAAAATCTTCGGAATTTCGTAACTGAAATGAAATTAGAAGGGAAAAAAAATAAAAGAGAGAGAGAATTCGTGATCTACTGTTCTGAAAACCGTCAAAAAAAAAAAACAAAGAAAAAGCAAATCAATGAGCCAATGGCTCTAAATTTTACTGAAATATTAAAAAAATATATTTAAAATATAGAAATTATGAAAAGTGAACAGGGAAAAAAGTCAAAAAAAAAAAGAAAACAAACGGAAAAATAGAAAGGAAGCCTCGCTCTCAGTTCATTTCAGTGGATTAGTCGAAAGGCACTCACCCAGATGAGGGAGCGTATGTTAGTATATCGAGACTAAAGAGCGCCGTGTGCGTAAGCTGCATAAGGAGGGGATCCGCGGGTAGGAAACGTTGAAGTTCAAAAGGTCGAATTATTATGGAATTAAATTTAAGATTTGATCACTGTAATATACTTCATGTAAATTAAATTATGTTATTATAATCATTTATTAATTTAGTTCGATTGTTTAACAGCATTAATTAATTTATATTTAACTTAAAATTTAATTAAATTAATTTATATAATTATTTTTTAAAAAAATGTTATTCAACGACATAATTTATTGATGAGGATGATTTTTTTTTCTTGTTTAATCTCTTACTTTTTACCGTAATCTTAAGAAAACCACATTAAATGTACCAAACATTTGCAAGGA
>JBBYHK010000020.1:342690-353349 GCA_038382065.1 Adansonia grandidieri | reverse complement strand
TATAATTTCACCTTAATAATTTGATTTAATTATCTTGGTCCATTTATTATCATGTGGGCCACATAAAGTCCAACAATTCATTTATACCTATATAAAACAAAAATAGTTTTACACACTCCTATAACTTTATATGCAATTAATATATTAGCAAACTAATCGTTAGATTGAGCAATATAATTGTACTCATCATACATTTAAAGTTTCAAATCGATCCGACATCTCAATCATATTGATCAAGAATATTGTATTTACTCAAAATTCTTCGTGCATAGTCTACATGAATAGATAATAAAATATTACAGTCGGATTAAATATATATGAATCATATAAAGAGTTATGAAAATGTATAAAACTAATTTAGTTTTACACAGATGTAACTAGATCTTTCCTCGTATATATGTATGTATATTTTCTAACAATGTTGCAAGGGAATTTTTTAAGTTAATATAAATAATAATATTTCCATATGATGCATTAAAAATGATTAATAAAATTATTAAATATGATATTGAATTAAATATTGTTATTATTATAAATAATACTTAAATTAACCTTAAAATTTTCTTAAAAAATTCATTAGCAAAATTATATATAATATATATAGGTATCTGATTCACTAAATTAATAATATTCGAATTAATTAAATTTGATTTAATTTAAATAAATAGAATGTAAAAAGGTAAAAAAATAATAGTAATATTTATTTTTAAAAATTTCCCCAAAAAAAAGGGCACCTCAAAATCAAACTACAGAATTGAAAAATAGAATAGGACTAGGAGTACATATTATTAGATTAAATATTTTGATTCTTGGAAATGGTAATTATTCCGTTGGAGACCTGAGGTTAGGGATCTCCAAACCCTAGATTTTGACCTTTTGGAAAGTGTGGTGGAGTGTGTCGGTCCTCTCACGGTCACGGGCGGCTCATCAACCTTTTCCCTGTACCACAACTTTATATATTTTTATATAATATTAATTAATCCTTAGATTTTTTTCCTATTTTTCATTTTTCCCATCATCCTGACGTCATCCCAATTTTTATGGGTAAGATTAATTAAAAATTATTTATTTATTTATAAGTTGTAAGAAGCTTTTCATATTTAATATGTTAGCTTTATTATATACATCGATTCACGTAGCCCTATTTTTATTTCATGTTTAATTGATCCTTTTTTTTTTTTTTTTTGCAATATGGGTTTTCATTTTTGCTATGTATGGATAATATTTTGTAAATATTTATGTAACCCTATATATAAATAATTAAGTAAACCATTATACTTAAACAAGGCATGTCGAATCCAATGTTAATGTCAACGAAGAAATCATAACTGTCTTAACAAAGGGTTGTGATGAAGAACTAGGTTATTAGCTACTTAGGGATGTACACATGATGAAATATAAGATGTCATAAATAAGATTAATAAAATAACATATACAACTTAAGATATGATTAATCTTTAAAAAATCTAATTAAAAAAACAAAACATATGATAATATTTTAATTCAATTATGAAATTATAATAAATTCGTCGCAATTGTTTGAAAAATAAATAAATATATATATATATATATATCCAAATAATAGTGACTTAGCTTATCGACTAAATGTTGATCACTTAGTCAAGTTTTGATAATAATAATAATAATTTTATTAATTAGGTCACCTTAAAGGTTACATATCAATTAAGTTTATATTTAATTATATATTTTTCTACCGTGATTAATTTCCTTAAATATTTGTGAAATATCTTTTACTTTATATATATTTCTTGTATGTGTTTTACTTTAATATTACTTATTATAAAATAGAATAGAACATTCTTTTAGAATATTTCCTTGGTCTCAGAAATTAATTCTCGCCCAATATGAGTTAAGAAAAATTAACTAAGCATACAAAACAAACAAGAACTTAATTTTACGAACTAATTAGTAAGTAGATTGAAATTAAACATGAACAGATATTATGAAGAAAGAAAATGTTAATCAGTGTTATTAGATATAGTTAAGATGATATTTAAAAAAAATTAATGAATTTTTTTTTAGGATTTAATAAAAATAATATATTAAATATAAAAATTACTAAAATATTATGTACATAATTCTTTACGTATGTCTATATTTTATGAGTGCCAATTAACGCAACTAGTTGAAATTAGAGGTAATCACGGGTGCAGGTGGGCCGGGTTCAAAAATTTTTAATTTTTTATTTAAATTTGAATTAAATTAATTGATGTAAATTTAAAATTTTATTTTATTATTAAAAATAATATTATAAAATTAAAAAATATTTTTATATTAATATTTATAAATAAATTAAAAAATATTTTTTATTAAATAAAAAAATTTAAATCAAATCGAATTATAAAAATTTTTATCAAATTTAATTTAATGCGAACTTATCCGTTGAACCGGACAAAGTTACTCGGCCAAGGTGAAATCTTTTATTTTTAATTATTTGCTTTGTTTTAATAATTATAAATCGAGAATTGCACCAACCTTTTTTTTCTGTCCCACTATGAGCGAAAAGCAAAAGCAGAGAAAAAGCAAGGAAGAAAAGAAAAACATAAAAGGAAAGGACCAAAGAAAAAGGCAAAGCGATAAAGAAAGACATAAAAGAGAGAATAAAAGACAAAGGTTCTCAAGACCAAATCCAAAACCTCCATGATTCAAATTCCCTCAAGGAATAGGACGCTCAGAGATATAGTTTCTACTTAAACCAGAGTAGGAAGATCACTCTAAGTTTCTACAAAAGCCTTGCTTGGGAGCTATAGTTCCCAGGGAAAAAAAAAGAAAGAGAAAGTGATAAGAGAGTTTTAAGTGATCATCACTAGCATCATTTCGTCATATAAGTCCTTTTTCTTTTCTTTTTTTGGGTGAGGGAAAGGCCATGAACCGAGGAGTGTTCCAGTTGCAGAGCTCACCAGTGCAGCAGTTGATGGCCGAAAACCCTAGCTGGTGGAGCATCAACAGCATCCGCCCACCACCACCACCAACTCATCAACAAGCTTCAGCTTGTCCTTTCTTGCCTCCACCTTCTCCTACAGCTTTCTTACCTCAATTCACGCCCACCTCTTCGTCGTCGTCGTCGTCGTCTTCTTCTTCAGTTCAACCGTCTTGGCATGATAACCAGGAGCTTCCTGAGTCATGGAGTCAACTACTCTTGTAACACTCTCTTCCCTTCTTCCTCTCTTTTCTATCTCTTGTTTTGGCTTTAGATTAACAGAGCTTTAACTTTGAGCCAATATATACTTAAGTATATAATACGATCTTTTGTCTTCTTTACCCACACTTCAATATAATACATATTCATGTTTTTCAGATTCTCGATCTTTAAACTAACTTTGATGAGCTGATATAAAAGACAGAGACAGTTATAAACTGAGTTAATTCAAGTTACATATGTGTTAATTTCTAGGGGTGGATTGATGGTGGAAGCAGAAGAAGAAAAGGGAGACATAGGGCAGCTTCAAATTCAACCCAAGAATAAGTTGGAGAATTGGGAGGTGAAGCAGGAAAATTCTGCAAGTAGCTATATGTATGGAGATGCAAATTATGAAGATTTTCATCATCAGGCAACGACTAAACCAGCTTGGTCTCATCAGATAATGGCGGCAGCTGCTTCATCCTCGTCCCCAAAGTCATGTGTAACAAGTTTCAGCAGTAGCATGTTGGATTTTTCTGACCATAAATTAGCTGATGGAACGCAGCAACCACCAGCAGATCGGTCTTCAGAGGTGAGGGGGGAGAAAGAAAGAACATTGAAAGACAATGATATATATAACTATATATATATATATATATATATATAACAATCATTGGTAAAAATATTTCTAGACATTTTAGGGTTTCCTGATTCATATAATTTGAAGTTGATTACATCAAATATTCAGATTCATCCTGTATTATAGAATTAAATGCATGAATAATATACAATATACCCATAATTAAATCTATTCTACAACTTCGATGAAGTATTACAAATCTTGGGTTTCAGCTGTATTTTTAAAAGGTCTCATCCTGTGTCTATGAATTCAAATCTTAACATCGCACATTTTTCTTTTATTTTCGAGCCGATTTTTTTTTTTTTTACCGAAAGAAAGCAGTACAAACTGGTTGTTGATATGAATGTCTTGTTCCAGGCCATGAAGGGCTTTTTTCTTAAACTAACCGTTCTCTTATTTATCAGATTGCTGCCCAATCACAATTCTCAAATGTTTACTTTCTTTTTTATCATTTTATTTTATGTAGTGTAACAGCAGCACTCCAACTGGTGTGGCACTGAAGAAGGCTAGGGTTCAAACTTCTGCAACCCAATCTACCATCAAGGTAATGTTGTACAATATTAACAAAACAAAACTTAGTAAAAAAAAAAATTACCTAACCCTTTTTTAGTATCTCTTTCTTTCACTTTCCTTTTTAATACCAGTTTCTTTCTTTCACTTTCCTACTCACCACAAACACACAAATTGCAAGTACGCTCACACAAAGATACCCCACAAAGCAGGAAAAAGGCCATGGATTTAAATTGCTGTTGATACCCATACTTAATTATAACATATTTATTACGGTTACGATAAATATCAATCAAAATTAAAGCTAAAGATCATAATCATAATTTTATGTTACAATCAGTATTTAAATCTCAATATAAAACACACGTGAGACTCATCGGCTGGTAAAAGTAGTGTTGTCCTTGTTGATGGTCCATTTTTTCAAGGATGACGATTCTTTGCCTGGCAATCTATATCTGTCATATTCTATTAATGGGAGAAAAGCCATATATATATATATATATATATAGTTTAACTGAACAGTAATTAATGATGGAGCATAGAGCTAGTTCTCCTCGACTTTTTTTTTTTTCTTTCTGATATGCATAATTATATATATAGCAGGTAAGGAAGGAAAAGTTAGGAGACAGAATTACAGCACTTCACCAGCTTGTTTCTCCATTTGGGAAGGTAATTAATTAATAGCTTTAATCAATGACGTGAAGTTAAGAAGGCTCAAAGATTTACCTCTTTGCTGAATGAAATTGAAAACCCATAATATTTAAAAATATTAAATAAATATTACTTCAAAATAACGAAAACATTAAAGCATATCTTTGGATACTCTTTAGCAAATTCCAAAACTATTTGTATTCTTTAATTGGAAAACGCATAACATGGTGTTTTTTTATAAAATAAAATAAAATCTTCCTTTTCTTCTTTCTTTACTGTTATTTTTTTAATTAAGAAATTAAGAGAAAAAAAAAATTAAATAAATGAGTTTTGGAGTATGGAAGGTAATGGTGGTGTGGTATTTTTTTTCCTTCTGTTTTTGCAGACTGACACAGCCTCTGTGTTGTTAGAGGTTATTGGGTACATCAGATTCCTTCACAATCAAATTGAGGTTATCCATGTTTCTTCCTTTTGTTTCCCCCTTTATTTTATTTTGTTTTTCTTGCAAAACAGCCATGAAGTAGTGATGGCACACACGCAGTGTTAAAAAATTCCTCAAGGATTAATCGATTAAATAATAAATAAATGATTTGTTCAGTTATATAATTAATATTATATAATTAATATTATCAAATAAAAAACTTTTAATCAATTTTTTATTAATATTATAAATAAAAAAATTTAATCGGTTGAACTGATAAAATTTTTTAAAAAAAACATAAAAATTGGTTTTAAAATTATTTCGTTAAAAAAATTTAATATATGTGATAATATTTAAACTTTTTAACCTTTTGAATTTATATTAAATACTATAGCATTTAGCTAAATATATATTTTTATTAAATATTTATTATATTTAATATTTATTTAATATTTAATTTTTTTATATAACAGATAAATTTAATTAATTCAATTGATTGAATCGATAATAAAAAATCTCACTAATTTAACTTTTGATCTAATTTTTTAAACATTTAATTTAAAGTATCATCAAACCTCACACAATTTTCCTTTTAACATTCCTTTGGTTATTGAGTTCCTAAATATTCTTATCCATACTTGAATGTAGGCTCTCAGCTTACCGTACTTGGAAAGTGGATCAGGAAACATGAGGCAGCAACAGTCTGTAAGAAATAACTTTATCATCCTTTATAGTCCTTTTTTTTTTTAAAAAAAAAAAAAAGACAATCTCTCTGCATATGTTTATGAATAATGTGGTATTAATTTATTAATGATCACTATATAAAATCTTATTGTTTAGGTTCAAGGGGAGAGACTTTGTGTATTTCCTGAAGACCCGGGTCAGGTAATAAGCTTTATTCTATCCATTACCTGCTCATTAGACCTAGGCATGAGGTTGGGTTGGATCAGGCCATGGCTGGATTTTTTTAAAATTTTAAATTTATGTATGCTTTCGATATATCTAGATTTATCCATTTAAGTTTATATTATTATTTATCATATTAAAAATTACTTTTAATTAATATTTATATATTTTATAATTAAATTTAAATAAAAATATATTATTTTAATTTAAAATTATTGTTTTAGGCAGGGCCGGCTGTGAACAAAAATATTAGGATTTGAGCCCGGGCTCAATCAGGTAGGGCCGGCTGCCTGGCCATTGTCTAGGTCTACTGCTTAGCATCAAGCAGTCTGCCCAACTTGATAAATTCAATTTATAAAGATTCTTTCATTTCGGATCATCTAATTCAACTCCAGTTATTATTTATATATTAAAAAATTATTTATTTTAAAAATATAAAAATATTAATATTAAATTTTTAATTTTTTTAATTTTAATATTATTATAAAGTGAAAAGTGTTTGTTCATAATTAAACTTAGATAAAGTACAAAAAAAATTTGAGCCATGCTCTGATCCGACTCATAAGCAACTCTACCTCGAAGGAACTTGGGGAAGTAATGGGAGCTGAATTGGGAAAAAAAAATACCATTTCACTATTCTGTAAAAAAAAAATCCAGTAAAGAAAGTGTCAAAAGAAGAATGTTATCATTTTGCTTTTAATGAAAGTGGTTGAGACAGAAAAACGAGTTACCGTTGTTAAAATTCAAATTTTAGATATAGTGAATATTATTTTTTAAAAATAATTTTATGAATTGATTGAATTAAACTCGAAATTGTTCTCAGCTCTATCTAACTAATTTTACTACTCTTAGTTAAGATGCAACAAAAAGAATTATTATTGAGTACCTACCCTAACTTTGCATTTTGAAATAATTAAGTTCATCTAAATAAATGAAAGAAAAACAATGATATACATAAACTTTGACAAATCAATTGAAATGGTGATACTTTTTTGGGATGCTATAAATCTTTTTTGTCTAGTTGTTGAACGATAGAAAGTCTTGATCAAGAGACAATTTTAATATAATTTCTTCTTAATGCCATTTTGTTCTTTTACATGTACGATAAAAATGGAAATTAATAGCAAATTTTTCCTTTATTGCCCGTTTTTGTTAGGATTCTAATAACGAAGAACCAAAGAAGGATTTGAGGAGTAGAGGGCTGTGCTTGGTTCCTGTGTGCTGCACAGTTCAAGTTGGGAGTGACAACGGAGCCGATTTCTGGGCTCCGACCCTCACCAGCCACGGGTTCCAATAGAAGGGGTTGCAGAGGCTAGTACACGATCGATATAACATCATGAGCAGTCACTCTGCTAAAAAGTTCGAAGGCTGATTGCTCATGTTGCTATACAGATATTCTTTTGAACTATTTGTAGATGTTGTGTTGCTAGGCCTTTAATTGGCTAGCTGATTTAGAGAACTACCACTTTCTCTAATTTACTACAAAGATTTAAGGGTTTTTATTTTTTTTTCCTTCAATTTAAGATTAAAATAATAAAAAAAAGTCTTTGAATTTTAACAGTTTTTAATAATTCCTTATATTTTTATTATATCCAAATAAGGAGTTAATCTTTAATTTATTTCTAAATAGATCCTTTATATTTAATTTGAACCCCCTTAACTTTCAATTTTTACATAAACAAACATAAATCAATTTTTTTTATTTGAATTAAGGATTCATTTGGACATAAATCAAAATACAAGAACTTACTTTAATATAATAAAAATATAGAAGCTTAAAAACTTGAAATAATTAGATGGTTATTTTTAATATTTTAATCTTTATTAAATTATTAACTGCTACTACATTATTTGCTGTATTATAGTATCTTATATATTATTATATTTGATACTTTAAAGAGATATATAAGCCAAATTAAGGAATTCTAGCCAAAAGATAATGTATATATGCTTAGCTAAGGTTTACCTAATTAGGCTCCCATAATAGATCATCAAGAATATATATATATGAAGTATTGCCTCTTAATTTCTGGATAAATTTTGAAACTCTATAATTATCGAAGTTAGAGGACCTGCAACTTTGTTTTTATTTTGTGAAATATAATAAAAAAATATATTATAATATATTTTATACAGTTTTGAAGTTTAAATATAAAAATATATTATTAAATATATTTTTTTCCTTTTTAATTTATTTTTATGACTTTTTCAAGCCCTTGATTTTATGAATTTTTTTTGCAACTATATGTATATAGAGTGACAAGAATCCACGTTTGTATTTTCGATGTTAAAATCCTAGCAAGAAATAAATTGCATCACACCTAATATATGTAAACCCTACCAACCATGCAAAATGAAGGAAGTAATTATGCAAGAAAAATTGTTTAATATTTACAAACTCAAGATTTAAGCAATTAAACATGTTCATTGCGTTTGAAATAAGTTCTTTTTTCCTTTTTAATCCAAGATGGTCCGACTTGGCCTGAACAACTATTTAATAAATAAAAATAATTTTTATTTAAATTTAATTATAAAAATATAATTATTAATATAAAAATAATTTTTAAATTTTTTTTATAAAATAAAACACTTTTCAGATCCAACCTTAGCATTGGCCCTGTTAACGCCAGGATCAGCATAAGTAGTTTATCCATACAATTCTCTTGAAAGCTAGGCCTAAGGTTAAAAAATTTGACAAGAAGTTAGAACTGCTCAAACCTTTGGTTTTTAATTTAACGAGTTAATCGATTGAATCAATTGATTTAATTTTTTATATTTAAATATTAAATATAGCATGTAATAAATATTAAATATAATTAATTCTTAATAAAAATATGTATTTATTTAACTTACAGTTTTAATATAAAATTAAAAGATTAAATGTTTAAATCTCATTAATTATAAATAAAATTTTGCAAAAAATAAAATATATAACCAATTTTTTATCTATTCAATTTGATTTTTAATCAATTAAACTGATTTTAGTACCGCTTTAATTAATACCCAATTTAAATATACTATTCAAACCAAACATATCACCGGTTTAGTCAGTCCAATCGACCGATCTAGTTTCTTAATAAATGGCTTGTGCTCATATTATGTTATATTCGTTCCATATTGTTTAAAGGCTTAATTACAAAATTGGCACTTAATCTTTTTCCTACTTAGATGCTTTATGAATTTTCGTTCTCAATTTAGTATTTATAGTATAATTCTTTTAAATAATTTGATACATAATTATGTGACAAATAATAATTAATTTAATTGTGACATGTGATTGATTGAGAAAAAGTCATAACATTACTTTTTTCAATGGTGTTAGCATGTTGAATAACTAGTGTGATGGAATATAATATAGATGCCAAACTAAGAATGAAAATTCATAAAATATCTAGGTTGGAAAAATGATATAATGCACAGGCTAATTTTTAGTTAAGCCTTGTTGAAAGTATAGTTAAAAGCGGGAATTAGGGGAGACGAGAAATCATGGATTAATCTGGCAAACCTGCATTTCTTCTTTATTAATTATTAATTATTGAACCAACTTGTTTTATGTTAATCATTTATTTGTCTTAAAACGAAGTAATTTTCCTCTTTTTTCTATGATTTAAGTTTATTTGATGAAAGGCTTAATCAAAAGAGTAATGTTCTATCTCTTAGTTCTCATCGAATATTTTTCTCTTTTAAAATCCATCTTTCTAGTTAATGCTGTCATGGTTAATGCCATTAAATTAAAAAATATAGATTTAGCAATTGATAAAAATAGTTACGAAAAGAATTAGGAAGATGGTAATGGGATTCTGCTCTACGGCTCTAGTAGCGGTGTTCTTAATGGAAAGCACCAAATTGTAGAACGTAGCTGCTGGCAACGTACGATGATAACAAGAAAGTAAAAACTCCTTGAAAACACGTAAATAAAGATTAAAAAAAATAAATTCTACGATGAAAATTTTAAATTATTGTAAAATTTATATGTTGTTAAAAAACTTCAAAGATTTTTTCGTCACAATAACGATTAATGATGAAAAAAATTAGATCGAACCGACTAATTCAACTGAAAATCAATACATCCAACAATTTAATAATATATAATCGGATTTTTACAAATCTAACAAAACCGCTAAAAATCTAATTTAACATATTCTATATACCTTTGAGGTTTGTTCTAAAACCCAAACATTTTTTTTTTAGGATTGTAAACCCATTTTTAAACCAATCATTATTTAACCCAAAAACTCGAACCCATTTTTAAACCCATTTCTCCATACAAATCTATTTTTTATTGGATTATAAAACAAAACTGAAAATTTAACCTTAATTTCATTTTCACTTTCAGCCATTTGCATATCAAAAACAGACATTGTTTTTCATTTTTTTTTTTATTTTTAA
>JBBYHK010000020.1:306177-339404 GCA_038382065.1 Adansonia grandidieri | reverse complement strand
TTTTTTTCCTTGTAGTGTAACAGCAGCACTGCAACTGGCGGGGCGCCGTTGAAGAAAACTAGGTTTCAACCTTCTGCTACTCAATCTACCTTCAAGGTGATCATGTACTAAACGAAATCGAAGCAAAACCCAGAAAAAAAAAAAGATTAACTTACCCTTTCAGCCTCATTCTCTTTCTCTCTCTTCCTACTCACCACATAAGCACAAATTGCACGCACACTCACAGTAGTGACAGTAATGTCATCCGTGGGCTGGTAAAAACTGTTGTTCTTCTTTGGTTGTCCATTTCTTCACGGACGACGATTCTTTGGCTTTGCTATGCCTCTCGTTTTCCATTAATGTATGAAAAAAAGAATATAATTGTGGTGAAATGTTATTAATCATCAATTTGCTTTTTTTTTTTGGGTCTAATTTGTGCATTTCACATTTATATATACCAGGTAAGGAAGGAAAAATTAGGAGACAGAATTACAGCACTTCACCAGCTTGTTTCTCCATTTGGGAAGGTATTTATATATATATATATAATTTCGCCTTTAATCAATGAAGTACTTAAGAAGGCTCAAAGATTTAGATCTTTGCAGAAATGAAAATTTATAGAATAAAAACATTTGTATTCTTTATGTAGAAAACCCATAAAGTAAGGTCTTTTGCAAAGATGGAAACTTTTTGAATCCACATTTTAAGTTTAATTGGTTATGTAATTACTTTTAAATAATAATGGTATTAAAAAAGTTTGGATTCGAAACCCTCTTTTCTTTTTTTCTTTTTCATCTTTATTTCTATAATTAAGTATTTTGCAAAAGAAATACTACTATAAAAGGATGTCATTGAATATGACTTTGGAGGGTTGTGGTATGGTGTTTTTCACTTTTGCAGACTGACACAGCCTCTGTCTTGTTAGAGGCTATTGGGTACATCAGATTCCTTCAGAGTCAAATTGAGGTGATGTGTCTTTCTTCAATCCTTCCCCCCATTTTCTTTTCTTTTTGCAAAAACCATGAAAACCAGTTATGACAAACACGCTGTTTAAAGTCGCTCAGCCTCACAATGTTTCCTTCTAACAATATTCCATTATTCCTTATAGTTATTGAAGTCCTAAATATTATTTCTTTTCTTTTATATATATGTACATATATATATATATCCCACTTGAATATAGGCTCTCAGCTTACCGTACTTGGGCTGTGGATCAGGAAATAACATGAGGCAGCAACAGTCTGTAAGAAAACTATACCATCCTTAATTTCTCAAAAGATAAAAGACAAAGATCTCTCTCTATTCTCTCTGCATGTGGACACTGTGAATATATGCGTTTGCTTGAGAATGTATTTATGAATATAATGTGGTATTAATTGATTAACGTATAATTACTCTGATCTTCTTGTTTTAGGTTCAAGGGGAGAGACATTGTATCTTTCCTGAAGATCCTGGTCAGGTAATGACCTTTATTGGATCCATTACTTCAAAGGAACTTGGAGGGAACTTGAATTTTTTTTTAAAAAGCCTAGCCGTTTACTGTATTTGTTTAAACCAATAAAGATAGTGTCAAAAGAATAATGTTATCAGTCCTCAGCTTTACATTGCTATCTTTACTCTTAATTAATATATATATATATATATATATATTTACATAGATATAAAGAATCGAGTACCCTTGCTTTGCATATTTTGAAATAGTTAAGTTCTTCTAAACAAATGATAAACAATGATTATATGCTTAGTTTGGCAAATGAATTAAAATGCTGCTGGATGTTATCTTTTTTGCCTAGCTGTTGAACGAAAACTGCATGAAGAGGAAAGGTGGTCCTGATCAGCAGGTATAACTATTGAATCTTGCCTGGCCAGTAACATTAATCTGTAACTTTCTTCCTTCTCTTTCCTTTTACATGCATGATATATATATATATATGTGTGTGTATACATATATATATATATATATAACTATTTTCTTTTCCATTTTATAGGATTCTCATGAAGAACCAAAGAAGGACCTGAGGAGTAGAGGGCTGTGCTTGGTTCCTGTGTCGTGCACAGTTCAAGTTGGGAGCGACAATGGAGCTGATTACTGGGCTCCTGCTCTGGGCGGTGGATTCCGATAGAAAACTTATTAGAACTGTTAGGAAAGGCTAGCTAGCACACTTTAAAACAAGCCTAAAAAAAAAAGTACGTTGCTAGAGATGGAGATGAGATCAGAGCTTCATGATCAAAAACGATATAACATCATGAGCAGTCACTCTGCTAAAAAATGTTCTAAGGCTGATTGCTCATGATGCTATACACAAATATTCTTAATTAATTTCTTTGAACTATTTGTTGTTGATGTGTGCTAACTTTTAAACCCTAGCTGCCTTTCCTGCTGATATGGAGAACTACCTCTTTATCTCTCTCTCTCTCTCTCTCTCTCTCTCTCTCTAATTTACTATTAAGATTTAATCTTATTTCTATTTCTTTTAATTATATTATTAGCTGCTAACTTCTAAAGTATTTGCTTAAAATATTTATGTATCCAGTACCTGTAGTATGAAATAATTTTAATGGTGCATTGACTGGAATTAGTAAGCGGCGTTCTTGAATCATCCAATAACTTGAGCAATATTAATTATACCATTATAGTATCTTATATATTATTATATTTATATCTTAAATATATATAAAAGCCAAATTAATGAATTCTAGCCTAAACACATATGTTTAAAATATGCTTCGCTAGTTTTATCAAATTAGCTTTCAATAACAGATCACGAAGATAAATATAAGAAAAATTATATGTCATATATATATATATAATGTAATTCGAAAACTATTTAACCAATGTAGTTATGGTCAGTTAGTGAGATTGACAATTAATGTTTGCAAAGTGTAATTAAATAAAAGGTTAAACCCGTTAAATTTTCTCATAAAAAATACTCATAATCCTTTAAGATCACTTGTAATGTAAAAATCTCATCAAACTATACATGAAATAATGATTTCATACTCATGTTTTTGTTAATATATTTTTTAGGTTTTGTTTCCTCAGTCCTGAAAACTTTTGCAAAATATATGTATAATGACAAGAATTCAGAAACGTGTGTATTTTTGATGTTAAGATTCTTTCACAAGAAAGAAATTGCATCATGTATATATATACATTCCAATAAGCAAACATAATTATATATATATATATATATATCCTATTTCATCATTAAAGAATTCAACCCACAAATCATAAGTATTCGTTCAAGATGTGGCACGTGTGATATATCAATGATTCTGTCCTATATCTGGCCTTTGCTATTTCATGTCAACGTGATGATTATACCAAAGGAATATTACAAAAGAATGTAATCAAAAGATGATAAAAATATGATATAAAATTAAAAGATGATATTAATAAGATATAAATAGATAAATATATTAAAATTTATATAATATATATTATTAAGGTATTAAAAATATATAAATTTATAATATATAGAGATATAAAATATTTTCGTATGCCCATTAATCCTACTATAAATAGATCCAAGTTTAAGGATAAAATTTGTGGCCACTGTAGTGTTAACATAATAATGACTAAAAGTTATATGCAAGCTAACCATCGAAAAAAGTTTCCTAAATTCTATTAGTATAATGAAGAGAATGAGAAAAGATTTTAAATCATTCGTTAAATTTTTTTTAAATAAATAATAAATTCTAAGCATAAAATAACTACAAATTAAAACTTAGGATTAAAACTCATAAATTTCCTTTTCCTATAAAATATTAAATAAATCCAGTGATACGGTATTTTCAAAGAATAAATGGTGTCTTTTAGATGCTTTTGGATTGACAAAATTATTTTGGGATTTCGTCGACATGACAGAGAAAACCTTAAAGAAATTTTTTTAAAATTTAATTAATAGAATTAAATAAAAGATCATTTAATTAGAGAATAACTTAAGATAATATTAAACTAATTAAGTCCTATCTTTATGGATGGATGCTATAATGCTGCTAATCCTTCTCCATACTTAATGACATTTTTGAACTTAATTCTAGTAAAGTAACTTGAACCTATCATTTTTAAAACCATCGTCAATATAAGGATTTCATTAAATTAGATATATTCATTTAAATGACTATTGACAACTAGAACAAAAAAGATTAGTTGCAGCCCATAATTTGTGTCTATCCGTTGAATTTCAGATATGCACATTATGACAATTGACAAAGGACTAAAATGAAAAAAAAATGAAATTCAAAGGTTCTTTTAGTATTTTACCCTCGTATATATTTGCCTGGAACTAAAATGAGTGACCCCTTAGTTGACCAGGCCATTGGCCCATTGGCCACTATGTTGAAAGTTTGACGGTCTATATGAAGAGGTTTCAGGCCAGAGTTTGTTTTTTTCTTTGTAATTTTCTTTTGGGCTTTAATATTGAGGTTTTGTCCATGATACACATGGGTTTTGGTTTTGCCAATCGGCCTAGACCTTGGGCTTCGTAATCCAACACTTAGCAATAAAACATTTTTTTTTATTTCTAATCGAATTAAGCAGATAGAAGTTAAGAGAAATAATCCAAGTAAATATTTAATTTCTACGTCCAAATGACAAGCCAGTGTATAATTTTCTTCTTAAATGGAAGTAGCATAATCCAATAGGCTAATAATTAATATATATTTAATTAATATAAAATAAAATTATAATTAAGCTATATTATATTTCAAGTACATGTTAAAATTAAATATTTTAAATTTATATTTAATTCAATTATATATTAAATATGAGATAAATTTTCTCAATTATTTTATCTAAAAAATTTCTTACCATGATTTAATAAAATTTTTAATTATAAAGAAATTATTTAACGTGAAAAATGAAGAAGAAGGAAAAGAAAGGAGAAAAAAAGAAAATATAATTATTAGCTATGAGATTTTATTGAAAATAAACTTACTCTCTTGGTTTGAAAGACGCATTCTATACCTCTTAAGACTTTTGTTTACCAAATTTTAGAAGTATAAAGGCATTCTTCAAATTAAATAAAATATGAAGTGATTTTTATCAAAATTTAAAGTGTATTTTGTCTTATATATTTGTATATATTGATAAGATAGTCATAGGTATTATCAGTTCTGCTTAGTTCTATTTTTTTTTTTGGGCGGGGTGGGGGGACGGCTAGAAATGTCAAGGTTTTACTCGTTTTTAAGATTTGAGAAGGGGGATTCGATTGAATTAATTATAGAACTATGACACAATCAAACTCGAATGATCAGAATGTTGAATTGAATCGTACCAATCTCTACCGGGAGTTATTGCTCATTTTCTCTACTCATTCATCTGGTGCAAGTTTGTTTGTTATTAAGGAGACTTATATGTTGGGTCCCCCAATAAGCACATAATTATACACATAATTGATGCAGCAGAAAATTTTGATATGTTTTAAATAAGTGTATAGACTATATATATATATATGTGTGTGTGTGTGTGTGTGTGTGTGTATATATATATGTCGACGCATCCAATATAAACTCTTCATGCGATAAGCCTGGTTTGAATCAACTTGATCTTTGTTAATTACGTTTGATCTGTCAATCTTATCACCCAGTCAGAAAACAAAGAATCAAGGGAATCTCAAGAGAGAATGTTCAAAAATGAATGGCAAAAGAAGATATGCTCAAAAGCCTCAAATAATTTGCAAATACAATAATGTTTGACTTTCATGTTCCATATATATGTATATATCGGTTTTGCAATAACAAAAGGTTGCAAATGTTGAAATCTGAATCAAAATCACTCCAGGTTCAATTTTTTTTTTCATATACGTTATGTTAGGGTTCAGACATAATTATATTTGGAAGTCAGTTGTCTGTCACTCTCAGTTTCACCATTGAAATATTCAAGTCAACTTAAATAGGTGGTAAGAGTTCAAGGAATGCCGTATGGGGATTTTGTTTGGAGTTGAATTTTCCATCCCTTCGAGATATACATATATATATATATATACACACACACACACATATAAATATTCATGATCGTGAACGTCTGGGATACAGGAAAGAATGGGGTTGTTCTTGAGGATGGTGTTGTTTGTGCTTGTTCTTGTTTGGAGGATTGGTAGCAACGCAGTGTATGGTGCAATTTCTTATTCCACTTTGAGCAAGATCAATAGAATAAACATGGCGGGTCCATACTTGGGCATAATAGTACCAAATTCCTTTGAGATGAATCCTCTTATGCAATCTGGTAGTTTTGTGGCTGATCATAAGCTTCCTTACTTGGATTTTTCAGGTGATTTTTACTTCCCCAAGAAATTTCATTGTCATGGCATTTTCTTGGTTAAAATTTTTAAATTGGATAATGTAGATTAAGCCATGTCATGACTTTGTTTGTCCAGGGAGAAGGTTCCGAATAGGACGCTTGGAAAATGAAAAGGTTATTATTGTTTCGACAGGGTTAAGCATGGTATGAGAAATTTGGATTTTTACCTGTAATTCAATCTTTTACTCTCCTTTTGGCTCCTCGATATTATTGACTCTTCCGCTCTTCCCCCCATTGGAATTTTATAGCTAAATGCAGGAATAGCTACACAATTGCTGCTCAGTCTATTCAAGGTGAAAGGAGTTCTGCACTATGGAATAGCAGGTAATGCAAATCCTCAGCTTCAAATCGGTGATGTTACCATCCCTCAGTTTTGGGCTCATGCAGGCCTTTGGAATTGGCAGGTACCGATTTTTTTTTTTTTAACACTTATCAATTTGTTATAGTGATATTTAGCATTAAAGATGATTAAAGATTCAACTTTGAAAGTGGTTTGGTTCCATTATTAGATCCATATAGTGTTACTTGCTTGTCAAGGAACTGATCATTGTATAGGCCTCGGCCATGCAAACCAAATCTAGATTTTATAGAGGCCTAGAGATATCGGCATAGTTGTTGAAATGAGAGAATCCTAGCACAAATGATGAATTTAGAATCACATGCCAGGATCCATAGAGGTGCAAACAATCTTTTGGATTGCATGTATCAATTTCTTTTTCCATTTCAAGAATTTCTCATGGGAATGATTTCTCTCTACCTTGCTCAAGTCAGATTAGGCCAGAAATCTTTTTACCTTATGGTTAGGCGATCAGTTCCTTATAATCTCCATTTTACAATTTTTTTTTTTTAATGTTTAAAGAGGTATGGGGATGGACCTGACGATGAGCTATCTTTAGAATCAAATGGAGATTACACCAGAAAATTTGGTTACCTTAGATTTTCTGATTACAACAATGGCACAAAATGCAACAATTCTTCGGAGAACCTCCTCAACAATGTTTGGTATCAGCCTGAAGAAATATTTCCAGTTGATGGAATTCCTGAACAAAGGCAGCATGTCTTTTGGGTTCCAGTCGACAAGCATTTCTTTGCCATAGCTGAAAGAGTCCAGGTAAAGTTAATGCATCCCCAAAAAAGTACATTTAGTCCTTTGTCTTTGACTCCATGTTTGGTTAAAAAAAAAAAAAGAAGTTCTTGCAATGGATATTTTATAAATTTCGGGTTTTTCAAAAAACAGGGTTTGAGGCTTGGTGGATGCGTCAATGCAACTTGCTTACCAAGAACTCCAATGGCGGTGAGAGTAAAGAGAGGGATCAGCTCGAATGTCTTCGTCGACAATAGAGCTTATCGTGAATTCTTGAACTCCAAGTTCAATGCGACTGCAATCGACATGGAGACGGCTGCGGTTGCCTTAGTCTGCCACCAACAAAAGATGCCTTTTATTGCATTTAGATCCTTGTCTGATCTAGCCGGTGGGGGTTCTGCCTTGTCAAATGAAGCCGCTATGTTTGCCACTTTGGCAGCTCAAAATGCAGTTAATGTTCTACTTAGTTTCATTTCCCTATTATCTTCATAATTACTTAAAACATTTTTAGTTTGGTTGTTGATTGTTACTACAATAATCCAAGTCCCAACTCTGGTATGAACATTGGGTCTTATTTGTATTTGATAACATTGGTTTAAAAAGCTGGTATTTCATAGTTTTTTCTTTTCCTACGAGGGACAAGGGTAAGTAAGTAATGGTTAGCTGAAATTCCCAGTTCGAATTAGCATATGATAAGGAGAAAAGGAGTTACCCGGTAAAATTTATTGAGTAATCATAGAACAAGGAAAATGCTTTTGTCAAAATAATGCAAGTGAAATGAACTAGTGAAAATTGCATACTTACCAAATATCACCAAATCAAGGGAGACTTTGTCTTATAGGTGAATTTGGACACTATCAATGGACGTACGACAAACATAATAACTGTGTCAATATAACGTGCCGAATCAATCAGTAATAAAATAGTTATTATAATAAACTAAACATGCTGTTAATGATTTCGGAAGACTCAACGATATACAGTGTACTAAAGACACTGAATGGAATGGAAGAAGAAAAGAAGGAATTGTTCATTCTCTGATGTACTATTAGTTTTACTTTGTAAACTGTGTAAACTTATTGTGGTTTCTCCTGTTATCTCCCTGTTGAGTTACTCACATGTTTCCTATTTGTCAATGTTGGGGCTGGCTTGTCAATTGTCTCGGTTCACCATCTTCTTGCTAGAATCACTTAATGTTTAATTTGTTAGAATAACTTGAAGAGTCTCATCAGTTGATAGTTCCAAGGGACCACCAACAAGGAATTTGCCAAATGTTCACTGTCCCTGGACACTTTTGGGAATGTGTCATCTCCCATATATTATACCTCATTTTTTTTAAAAGAATTTTCATTGAAAAAATGTCAATTTTTGAAGTTCAACTGTCTTCCTAATAAAGCAAGAACAAGGAAGGAACAATGAGATTTCTAGACAAGGACTGAAAACCATTGTTAATAAGTAGTGAGGGAGTAGTAGATGGGTTCATAAGTGTATAATCAAAATCTAACTAGGAAAATTACACAACAAAAAATAATGAAAAACAACCAAATAATAAATGTGCTTAGAGTCTGATGATTTTAATTACTGATATAATCGAATCGACCCGTTAAACTTCAATCGAGTTTATTTATTTTTTCTTGAAAGTAATTTAATTGCAAAGTTCCTATTGATTTCTCCTGGCTTTATGCCTATTGGGCTTCGATGTTGAGCCCAAAAAAGAATGGGCCCTTAGCTGCAGGCTTCCTACCAATTATTTAGTACGGGACCCACTTCTTGAACGCCGTCGTTTCCTAGCTCTATGTACTGGCTTCTCATCAAATCTTCTTCGGTAGTCAGAACCCGGCGGAAAGAAAGAACTTCGAAGAATCAGCTGGCAAAGAAAGAAAAATGGAGCATCCACTACCAAAGAGCTGGAGCATTCACACCAGACCCGAGATCATCGCTAAGTACGAGATCCTGGAGCGCGTGGGCTCAGGCGCCTACTCCGACGTCTACAAGGCCCGTAGACTCTCCGACAACCTCATAGTTGCCCTTAAGGAAGTCCACGACTACCAATCGGCGTTCCGAGAAATCGAGGCCTTACAAATGCTTCAAAACTGCCCCAATATCGTTGTTTTGCACGAGTACTTTTGGCGGGAAGACGAGGACGCCGTGCTTGTCTTGGAGTTCTTGAGGACGGATTTAGCGGCGGTTATTCACGAAGCAAAAAGGAGAGAAGGTGGGATCCAACTTGGTGAAGTTAAAAGGTGGATGCTTCAGATTTTATGTGGGGTTGACGCGTGTCATCGGAATATGATCGTTCATCGGGATTTAAAGCCTGGGAATTTGTTGATTTCTGATGATGGGGTTCTTAAGTTAGCCGATTTTGGCCAGGTACGTTTTATTGGATTTTCTTAGCCCTATTTTGATTTTGGTTTTTGAGTTAACAAGTATTTTGGGAACCTCGTTTTTGCTAAATGCAAGTTCAATTTTAATTGCTTCTCATAATATAATTAGTCGAAATGTGAAGCTTTGGGAAGTAAAGTGTGGGGATCTTGAATTAAGTTTGTTTAGATCAGAAAGTTTGCATTTGGAGATTGCTTTGTTAATTTAATGGCACGGGTTGTCGGTGTTTGAATCCGGAGTTTTTAAGTGTTGAAGATCATAACTAGATGATCAAGTTAACTTATTTAGATCAATGAACATTAGCAAGTGTGTAAGCCTTCTCATTTTTAAACTCCACTGTCAGTGTATAAAATGCTAATCTTACAAGGATTATGCTGAAATTTTTTATTCTTGAACTATGTCTACTCCTTTTCTTTTAGCAGGTGCTTCTAATCATGTGATCCAATTAATAAGCTAGTGAAGTTACGAGAAGAAAATTTTTATGCTTTAGGTTGATGGGATTCTTCCAATTACGCCTTATGGGCTTTTTTTTCTTTTTGTTCATCCAAATGCTGCATTTTTTATATCGTAGATGAGGTGATGACATTTGCATGAATAACAGGTGTTGATGCTACATTCTAATAGACTATTGCCTTTCTGATTGAGTTGCTACAATATCATTAGGAGGTCCCATTGCTTTCCTGATAATTACGGGAAAGCTCAGCACATTGGCCCATGCATTATCAGAAAATGACATTGCAATTTTGGTGTCAACAAACAGTTAGTGCAGGCACAGGCTGTAAAGATTTGGCATCAATATTTTTTTTTATTTTGAGTAACATTCTTTCAGTAATTTAAATTTCGTCGATTTGGTGCCAGTCCGCATTTTGTGCTACATTCATTGTCTCCTGTTTCAAACCAGTTACTGTCAAAAGAATGATCGAACCAAGGAATTAAAAGAGTGGAAATTTGTCTTTATGAACTTACCAGTAGTTCCTTTGCCACTATTTAACTTGTCAACTTGGCTGCCAGAGCTTTCCAACTGCTTAGTTCAAGTAGTTAGTGTTGATTACAACATCTATATCACAGCCTTGGTAAATAGGCTTATTTGCATCTGATAGTGTGTTTCTCAAGAAAGCAAAGTACTATGTGAATTATAGTCTACAAACGACGGTCTAAATTTGTTCTAACTTGTCATCTTCCATGTGTCATATGTCTGTTTGGCTCTGTTTCCAGGCAAGGATACTCATGGAGCCTGGATATGTTGCTGATGAAGATAACCAACAACCGACGATTGAGCAAAACACGGGATATCAGGAAAACATTTCTCCACCATTAGATGCTGTCCCTGATGCTCGCAATTTGGCAAATCAAGGATATAATAACCAAGTGGAGGAAGATACGAATAAAGAAGAATATTTTAGACAGTTAGTTGAGCTTAAGGCTAAACGACATGCCATGGACGAAACTGACAAAGAGACAAATATTAATGACGGAGACACATCTTGTCTTGCAACAGGTACCATAAGTGACGTAGAGGATGATCCTCTCAAGAGTTCTTACTCATACGAGGCTGAGGAGGGTGGGGATGACAGACATGGTGCTCTCACATCCTGTGTTGGTACTCGCTGGTTCAGAGCCCCAGAACTACTCTATGGATCAACAGACTATGGACTGGAGGTGGATTTGTGGTCGTTGGGTTGCATTTTTTTAGAGCTGCTAACCCTTGAGCCCCTTTTTCCCGGGGTTTCTGACATTGATCAGCTTGGTAGAATCATCAATGTTTTGGGAAACTTGACTGAAGAAGTCTGGCCAAGCTGTTCTAAACTTCCTGATTACAGAACAATTTCTTTTGCCAAGGTCGAAAATGCAATCGGTCTAGAAGCCTGCCTACCCAACAGGTCTCCAGATGAAATCTCTCTTGTCAAAGGACTTGTTTGTTATGACCCAGCTAATAGAGCAACTGCAATGGAACTGCTCAATGACAAGTATTTCAATGAAGAGCCTCTTCCACTTCCCATTTCTGAGCTGCATGTACCTCTGACAAAGTATGGCCATGATGAGGATTCATCTGCTGGGTGGAATGATTATGACGACATGGGATCAGACTCTGATTTTGATGAGTTTGGCCCTGTTAATATCAGGACCACCAGCAGTGGTTTTTCCATACAATTCTCTTGAGCTTGGTCCTTGTTGAGGTACAGTGAATGCTTAAAATTATCTGTTCCATTTTGTTCAAAATATAGTTAAAAAGTTAAAAGCTGGAATTAGGAAGATGAAATGAAAATTATGAATCTATAAAACTAAAACTTATTAGTTTCATGTACTACAAAACTTTGATTTTGTAATTATTATATGCGAAGTCCAAAAGAATGGATTACTCAAGGGGCTTGAAAATCATAGACACTGTTTGAAAGGATTGATTCCTTTTAAAAAAGGATTATTCCTTTAAATATTTATATTATTAACAGAACAATGGGTCGGATCAAGCATGGATAACAAATGCTACGTCTAAGACTCGACTCTTTTTAAGACTTTACTCATTTAAAATGGATTTTTTTGTTCAAACTTAGTTTACTGTGCATTTTTAAAAAATATTAGACGAATTTGAGAGCTTGTACTAATAATCGAATTCATAAACGGATGTAATCTTAATTAATTATAACCTAATTAATATGAACATTAATGCAAATATTATAAAATTAATGGATTGATTTTAAGCATGTCTTGGCACAAAGGCACCAAAAACAAAGATTACAATATGTAATTTATAAAATTTTTAGTAAGATTATATTAGTTTAATTGATTTATATTAGTAGCAAGAGTAAACATTTAAAGGTATGGTGAAAACTTCCAGTGTTTACGTAAATTAGAAGGAATTTTCTACAACAAACGAGAAATCTTGAGGTAAAAAGTATAAAATTAAGAAGCATCGGGGGCTATTTTAAAACAAAAAAGAAACATTGGGGCAAAACGTTAATTCGGAAAATTCTCTTGCAAAATCGAGAAGCACATCTCGCCTCTCAGAAAAATCAAATAAATCGTGCTAGCGTGTGTGTGTGTGTGTGTGTGTATATATATATATTTTTATCCTCACCGTAGTATTAA
The DNA here is from genome assembly GCA_038382065.1 of Adansonia grandidieri. Lineage (NCBI taxonomy): Eukaryota > Viridiplantae > Streptophyta > Magnoliopsida > Malvales > Malvaceae > Adansonia > Adansonia grandidieri. The sequence goes on along the minus strand of JBBYHK010000020.1, from coordinate 326,568 downwards.
AAATCTCCGAGATCGGGTGTCAGACAAACGTTTTTCATACGGAGGAGAGGAAAAGTAGGGAGAGGGCGAGAAATGGGGTCTAGAGACAAGGATCCAACGACGTCGCATCACCAGCCACTAGTTAGCAGCCTTGTTGTGCATTCCATCGGCCGGCAACGGAGCTGATGGTGGTGTATGTTGAGGAGGCGGCCTTGGCGGTGGTAACGATTACGAGCCTGGAGAGGTCCGCCGTGAGCCGCCTTCTCGTTCTCGCTATGATCGATACAACGATGAACCTGGTTCCTTTTTCTTTCTTCTAGTTTTCTTGATCAAATTGTTTTTCTTTCCTTTTCCTCTTTGTTAACTTGTTAATCAATTTTCGGTTCACTGTTTGACTTTATTTCGTGTTTCATTAATTTACCAATGATGTGGAGTTCAAATTACTTTTGCGGCTTTATTTTAATTGAAAGTAAAAAAAATCATGTGATTTGAAAGTGGAAATCCTAGATTGAAATAGGAATTTAGAAAGTGAACTGGGCAATTTACTGTGTGATTGAGTTTGGAGCTTTATAGAAGGCATTATTGATTTTAATGACTTTAATTGAATGGAAATTTACATTTACAGTAGACTTATACACGATTGTGCTGTTAAGGAATTAGTAGATATTTAATTGGATACTAAATGAATATAGGGCCGCCTAACAAGAATATGATTCATATTCTCAAGAGAAGAAACTCGGCTGTGAGGCAAAAAGCTTAATTGCAGTGTGTTTTCTAATTTTTATGAATACATCTCTGTGAAAAATAGGTTATAAAAGGGGCCTTGTTTATGTTTGTATTGCCATGTCATGTAACCTGTCCTATTTGTGTTTTTCAGTTATTCATCTTACCATGACTCGATCTGATGTATGCATCTGGTATAGGCATATGTAGGCTTCTGTAACTATTGCTCAAATGATTAATTATTTATGTTCTTTCTGAGTGAGATTTGGAATATTATTTAATGACTATCGCAGTATAATGGCTATGTATTATTTACATAATGGTTGGGTTTGTAAAACCTGTTATACCTTCCTTATGTTGCACGTCGAGCATGTGGATCTAATACCTTTATGTGTTACAGCTGTGAACGTTGCCTGCAAGAATTTGGGTCTTGCCAAAGGCATGTTGGTGTGGGTGAAATCTTGGATTATTCTTGGGGTTAATTTTGTGTGTGTTTTTGTGAGTGCATTGAACCGGTTAATGTTTTGTGCCAAATGCCATCTATATTTGTTGCGTATGATGAATGAACTTGTGATGCTGATTGGTGAAGACAAGTTATTGCATGTTGGTTTTGAAGCTATTGTCACTTGTGTCAGATTGGGCAAGAATTTGAAGATAGTGAATATCTCTTGGGTTCCATACAATACCATACCTAATTTGAAATGCTAATTTGAATGCCCATCTAAGAGGCTGTGGTTATGTGTTTCGAGATATTTACAGAGCATGATCTGGGAAATGGAATACTGACAGCATCAAATGGTTAGAATGGCAAGTTCTGGGTCTGCTCAATGGTGAGGTTGGTCTCTTGGCTAGGAAAACTAGCATGGTTGAGAGTATCTGGGTATGTGTTAATGGAAGACACTATTGGGCTGATAACTATTTTTGTTGGCAGGAGTGGAGCTCCGTCTCTGCTAGACTTTTGTTGGTTTTGTTTATTCATGGAATGGAGAATCTGGTAACTGATAATGATATTTTTTGTGGTTAGTTGTATTCTTTCACACGTGAATGGGATAGTGGAATACCCTTCATATGCTATATTCTATGTTCTTGAGGCATCTTTTCTGGTTCTGTATAATTTTCTGTCTAGATTGGGGTAGTTAAGCTGGCCGATAAAGTTTATGGATATAGAAGCTTTTAGCAGAAGTAGTCAGTGAATGATGCATTCCTCCTGTGAGGATGGAAGAAGCCCAGCTGGTTTCTACATTCTACCCGCAAAGTCATATGTAGGGATTGTGAACTCAGGCTTGAGTATGATGTAAGTTTTTCAAACAGTGTGCCGAGGCAAGCTATTCAGAAGAGTGAAAATTTTGGTGGCTGTTAACTTAAGGTTAATTTTCTTTTTCAACATGGGTAGATATTCTTTGGTGGTTTACAACCTTCAGTATTGCTTTGTTGCTCCTCCATTATATACTTTACTCGTACAATGCTGTGTTTGAAAGTAACAAGGACAGTTAACATTTGAAACAAGTACTCCCTTGCTCCGTCGCCATTGTGAGGAGATCTTGACCGGTGGTAAGTGGTAACTGTCTTTGTAGAACTTTATTCATTGGTCATTTGGACATTTGATTGGCCATAAGTCTTTTGACATAATAAGTAAATAATATTCCATTAGTTTTCCCTTATTTAATTGGATTTTCTTATCTATAGGCATTATTGGCCTTTTTCCAGGATAGAGAATTTGTGAATGTTCTAATTCTCTTGTATGTTGTAGGGATGCAGATCACTGTTGTATTCCAATTTTGATTGCTCAGGTGGCCCGCCATGAAGTCGTGATTTTGGTAATGGGAGGGATCCTCCTGGCAGATATCTAGACTCTCCACCTCCTTATAGTCGAGGACTGGGTGGTGGCAGCTGGCAGGCCACACAACAGCAGAGGTTTTGACAGGACTCAATATGGTCCTGTAAGTTTTAGGGGTGAAGGCATGACTAGAAATAATCTGAATGTTTGCACTAGAGAGGGAGACTGGAAATGCCCTGATCCTTTGTAAGTTTATAATCTTCGTGATGTGATTTTTTTCCCTTTTAGTTTTCCTCCTTTTTAATATTTTTATTTTGCTTGCTTTGCAGTTTTTGATTTCCTCTTGTCTCTATTTTTATCAGTTGAGGCACTCTCGTGCCGGTTCTTGTCCTACAAATTTATAAACAAACCTGGATTGTGTAATTTTACTCGATTGTTGAATTGTACTTTAATCAGAAAAAGTTCTAAATCTTGATTGTTTTAAACTTTGTCCAGCTTTCCTAGCCGGGATGACTGATTCTATTGTCTGTTTATTGCATTTTCTTGTGCACTTGCAAGATTGAAGATATGAAATCGCATTTTATTTTATATCCTCACCATCTCTTAGATGTGAGAACTTAAACTTTGCAAGGAGAGAGTACTGTAACAACTGCAAAAGATCTCGGAATGTACCTGTTGGAAGTCCTTGTGGAGGCTACCCTGGTCCTCCACCTTCGCATGCTCTTTCCAGGCGCTTTCATGGCTCTCCTATGAATCAATCACTGCCCGGAAGGAATATGAATGGCTTTAGATCTCCTCCTCGTGTTTGGGCTAGGGAGGGCCCCAGAGATATTGGAGCTGGTGGACCAGGCATGAAGGTAGGTTTTCTGATCATAGCGTGCATCGAGATCGGCAGGATTATCTAGACAATGACTACAGGGCAGGGGGTAGATTTGACAGGCCAATGCCAATGGATTGGGGATATAGAGATAGTGGCATGGATAACTTCAATGATAGGAAAGGGTATGAGAGGCAACCACCATCTCCACCACCACCACCACAGCTTTCTACCTGTGGCAGATGGCCGCGTGATGTGAGACAGAGGAGCTGATCACCAATCAGGGTGTTCCTCCACCAAAAGAATACCGCCAAGATATGTACCTGGAACGAGGACAAGAGGATAGACGTGATATGGGACGAGAAAGAACGAGAGCTTCATATTAGAAACGGTAGGAATTTAATATAAATATTTTTGGATAATTAAAAAAATTTGAAATGGAACTTATGTTTTCTGTAAATTGAGGGAAGTGTTGAGAGTACAGCTAGGACCGACTTAATTCTCAGTACTTTGGTTATTCGCCTCCGCCCGACCCGGGAAACATTTCGTAAATTTGCCAGGGCTGACAGTTAAATTCATTTGGCTTTGGGGAATTGGGGTCTCGTTCTACAGCATTGTGTATGTTCAGTTGAAAGCAGAAATGACTGTTATTAAGCGTAGTGTAGTCCAATTAAATGAAAGGGATTGGTGGTTGGTTGACTCAAGTGAGCGAAAGAAATAACTCGCGATGTTGTTGGCTATCTTTGGACTTTTGACTTCTGCTGTCTACTGGTCAACAATACATGGATCGATCTAGCTTGCTGTCTTTATTTTTATTTTCACTGCTAGCGTTAGCCCGAATATTGTCGCGGCAGTGTTCCAAAACAATCTGATGGATCTGAGTAGTTGAATAGACAATTTGATCAGTTTAATTATGAATTTAAAACTTTTTTTAATTTTTAATAAAGCTAATATAATTTTTTTAAATAATTATTATATATTAAAAAAAATTTAAAATTTTAATTTTATAAATTTATAATTATTAAATTTTTTTAATTTAATTCGATTCGTAAGATCAATCGAATTTATACTTGAATCGGTAAGATTCATAATCGAAAAATCTTATTGGTTTGATAATTGGTACGGTACGATTTTTTTTTTTAACATCCCTATTCAAACCATCACTGATATTTTTTTCCACCCAACCCTATAACGCCACGAGTTGTTCAGATAATCTCCTAAAACATATCTTCCACGTGTAAAAATGAGAATTGGGTGCCACTCCCATTCCCTAATCAATATCTTACTTTACAATCTCCCCTCTCACACCCTTTTAATTTTAACCCACGTTACACCGCTTTTGAGTTCTGTAGGTAACCTTGCTTTTAATTCAATCCGATCCAACGTTCAGCAACACTCCATTACTCACTCTTATGAATTTTACCCGTCAGATTAATTCTTTTAACGTGAACCGTGGGATCCCAAACCTATGCGAATCTCACCGTTCAATAAACACAAAAAAAATTGAAATTTCAAAACTTAGCAAGAGAGAGGGAGGAGAACCAAAGGAGGAGGGGAAGAAGAACCCAAAAAAAAAAAAAAAAAAACTCCGCTTACACTTTTGCTTCGCTATCCCTTCTTGAAAATCACTGCTGTAAGAAACCTAGCCTTATCTTTCTCTCTCTAGAGTTTTTTTTTCTCTCTCTATGCATCGATCGGAATCAAAATCTTCTCGATTTTTTGGCACTTCTTGGTGGAAATCTCGAGCTTGGAGAAATCGCGGTTATTTTAGTAATTTAATATTTTTGAGATTGTAGATTGGGATTTGGATCTAGAAGTGGGTGAATTTGAGTTGATTTAAGGTAATTTCTGAAATTATTTCGTGGATTTTTCAGCTGTGGCTATGTGGTGGGATTGGAATAAGGTTGGAATTTTATTTTTTATTTTTTGAAATTTAGGGGAGTTGGAATTGGATGGGGGAAGAAGAAGAAGGAGGTGAATTCCCGCCAAAAAAGGTGCAATCAGACATGGCGGATTTTCCGGCGAAGAAACTAGCAAGGCAGCTCGATTTCACTGCCGGTATAGGCGGGATTTCTTCTGGAGGTGTAGATTTGCCGGAACACCCGCAATCCACACAAGGGATGTGTGTGGCTTCGTCTTCAGCTGCGGCGGCTGCAGTTACTCAGCAACAGCAGCAGTTGGCGGCGACCACCCCTATTGTCATAGCGCAACCTCCTTTTTTTGCTACAGCCTTGTCCAGGGCTGTGTAAGTTTTTCCAATGAAAATTTGTGATTTTTTTTTTCTCTTAGTTTTTTGTTGTTGTTGTTGTTATTATTACTATTATTTTGGTGTTTGCTCTGATTAATTTTTTTGTTTAACAAAAATTAACTACGTTTTTCTTTTCTTTTTTGAGAGTGTACATATTAAGAAAGTCTGAGTTACAGTCTTTACTCATTCCCTGTCCTGTTTGACGTTATTTTTACATGCATCAAAATTAAACCTTTAGTTTCAATGTTATGTTTGAATCAAATGGTAAATTTTGTTTTTTTTTTCTCTGTAAGAAATAAAAATTTATGAAGGTTAGTGCTTTTTCCTTCTGATTATGACAGAATAGTTGAGTTTTTTTTGGGAATTGATGAGTTGGAGGTTGATGCTTTTGCATCTGTTTTCTCCTTCAAATTAATTTCTTCACTAAACATTGTTTTTGAATGAAGGTATGAATAAATTGCTATTGGGAATTTGGTTTTATTTAAGCTTTATCTTTCACCTTATATAGCTTCTGTAGAGGGTTCTTTTGATAGGGTGAGAAAACTATGCAAACTAGTAAAATAGAATGTCGTGAGAGATAACGGAGAGGAAGATCAAAGTAGATTCTGAAGAACAAGTGCAGTAGCAAATGGTGGTGACAAAGGAAAAAGGTGGCTTAGGAAGATGAAAGTGCAGTGGTTAGAATAATTTTAGAGAGAATGTTTGCAGAGAGAATTCCAACATTGGGAAGTTATCAGGATGCCACTTCTGTAAAACGTATGTTAATGGGAGGGGGAAGTTACAAAGTATATCATGAGAGACTTCGAGGTGACAAGGAGTTAAGGTTGGTCACATAACATTACATGTGAACCACTTGTTCAAAGGTAAAAGAAAGCACTTGTGTTCCTAGAAAAGTTTAATAAGGAGGCTTCTTAACAATCTCCGTATCTGAGCTTTCAAGGCACTCTCAAAAACAACCCAATATTGGAGCAAACCCAAAAATCCTGCCACTCATTCCAGAGTTAGCTCCACTGCTCTTCATGCAGTGATGTACCATGCTAAACAACATGTATATGTTGCTATGCTTTTAGGGTGTGCAGACACTAGGGAATGAAACGCTGGAGTGCTGGAGAAGTGGAGCGCTGGAGAATCAAATCAGTGGAGTGTTGAGCACTAGAGCTTTTGAGAGGTGGAGCATCGGAGTGCTAGTGGAACAAAGTGTTGGAGCACTATGACATTTTAACAACCAAAATCGAGTATCTACACCTTCTTAGGTTCTTTCCAGATTGATTCCCACTCTTTCTGTTTAGAACCTAGTGTAGTGGTAGGATGTGAACATTTTGTTTCTTGGATGTAACAATATTGGTGAGTTTTCCCTTTCTTACATTTTATTTGCAATGGAATTTGTCTTATTCTCTCTTAATTTTTCTTTCTACCTTTCTTGATTTTATTTATTGCAATGCACATATTGCTTACATCCTTAACGTGGATGTGTTTAACATTGCTTTTCCCTTTCTAATTTCTATCTTTGATGACTATCTCAAAAGTGTCAATTAAAAACTTACATGATTATTAATGCTGATCTTCTCAAATATTTTTTGCATTTATGGAAGATCTTCTCTGAAAACTTAAAAGGTAATGATTCAACGGGCTGCAAGATTACTTTAAACTATGTCATTGTTTGAAAATATTTTAATAAGGAAATTAGTTATCTGTTCTCTAGCTTTATTCTTTTTCTTTATTTCTTGCTCCCTTCAGAAAACCAGAATCCCCAAAAACCAAGCCAAGGTCAAACGAACTAAAAGACGGTACTCCAAAGAAGCCGAAGCTGTGCAACTGTAAACATTCTCGGTGTCTGAAACTGTAAGTACATTGACTTATATGCTAGTTTGGCATGAATGAGTTCTTCTTCCATGATTCAGTGCTGCTCTACTCTGAATATCTTATTAATAGCTGTTATTTCTATTTTGCTCGGTTCTTTGTGCAATGTGATCATGGATTTTGTATACATAAGCATGTAATTTGTTTTGTTCAAGATAAGAAATTGGTTTTCTTCCTTACATGCAACTTTCTGGCTCATGGAAATGGAAAAGCAACTTATCATGTTATAGCTACTACCTTTAAGTGTACTATTTTGCAAAAATTAAAAAATTTTTATTAGGAAAATGATAGATCACACTTATCTGCAGCTTCTTTTCAGTATCTCACCCGTATGTGCATGTTGAACTGTGCATCTATATGCATTGATTCATTAACACATTAGTTGCATAATGGATATACAGCTACCAAGCTTTAGTCAGCTAGAACTGTTTAGGTTTTGATTGTTTCGTCTTGTGACCATAGAATGTTTTTTTTGCCTCTCTTTTTGTGCCACTTTAACAATATTGTTGATCTGATTACCTCAAACTTCTTTTATTTGATTTTTTTTCTTCTCTCAAAATTTTTAAGAACTAAATTTCAAATGAATTTGGAGATGGTTAAGAGAAAAATACTTGCAAAGTTGAGTTGCATAAGAGAAGGAAATATTTTCCCTTAAATAAGGAATTTTAGTATTTCCAATTTGGTGTAGTGCTATAACCATCTATGTTTTAATGGAAAGAATACTAGAGCTAATCAGCAACAATCCAGTGAATTAACTTTTCTATATCTTATACCAATGTCGATTAATGCATAGTTCTTAGAAATGTCTCACAATGTTAATTTGTGTATCATTAGCCCCAAGACACAAAGTGAATACAATCTCACCTTTTTCCAGGCTGATAGCTGGTTCTCCCTAGCTTGAAAATTTTGTTCTGCATGACCTTTCCTAACGTTTATCCACATTTAGCTTGGTTTGGCCTGAGCAGCCACAAAATGCAATTAATGCAAGGTGTAGGAATATTTAAGAGGAGGAACCTGCCTTCAGTTTTCAATATGCACTTCATTCTATGTCCAGTTGTGCCTAGACCCTTGGCATCCTTCAACAACAGAGACTTCTGTTAAAAAATTTCCTTCAGCTAACCTTTCCTTCTGTGTATTTTCACCCTCTTCCCTATATGTGATCTAGGTTAGGATCTCTGTGACAGATATATAGCTGTGTTCCAACACTCTGAATAGATTCACAGTTCTTGTATGTTCTATCTTTGAGAAGTGTCCATGGTAGGAAAGAGATGGAAATGGGATTATGACTTTTATATGTAGGATCTAGGCGGCTTGCCTGGGCATTTTAGATTGTACTATGATACTATTTTTTTCCCTTATTCACTCCTGTGTGTATGGTTTTTCTGTTCATATAATGTGATTACCCATTTTTTGTATATGAATTGTAATCGATGTGTTTGATGGTATAAGATATAGAAAGTTAATTATGCAAGGCCTTGACCAGGTACTGTGAGTGCTTTGCATCTGGCATATATTGTGATGGGTGCAACTGTGTTAATTGTTATAACAATGTTGAGAATGAAGCTGCAAGACAAGATGCTATCGAAGCAACTTTGGAGCGTAATCCAAACGCATTCAGGCCAAAAATTGCTAGCAGCCCACATGGTGCACGGGATAGCAGGGTATGCTGGCTAAACTTTTTTTTTTTTTTTTTCATTTTAATTCACATTTTACCTTGCAGATTTAGTACAATATTGATTCAACAAAAAGCCATCATATTTTTTAGCTAATTTTTAGCATGGAGATAATAGTATTCATAATGCTTCATTAAACTTTCTAGCTAAGGTCATATGTTTTATTGCCTTTACTCTTTGATGGGCCTGTTGGATTACACAGAACGTTTTAAAATGATATTCTTCTATTGGAATGTATGACCACACATTTGATTTTAGCACAAAGTTCATATCATTTTTTCTGAACTCTATCTTGTTACACTTTTGCAAAGGAAAAGATCCTGTTCACTGCTTAAAAGGTAGTGGAAACTATCCAAGGGTGAGTAATACACTTTCAACTTAATCGAAGCTTAATATTAATTCAAACCATTTTTTCTTTTTAATTAATTTTTATTGATCTTCATTTTTAATTTAAAATCATTACCATTTAAGCAACAGATTTAGTTGGAAGTGTATTATTCATCCTTGGATGAAGTAGTGGAAACTTCCACTACTTTCTAAGTGGTGGAGAGGATCCTTTCCCTCTTGGAAAATTATCTTTGGATAAAAGGGCCTAGGCTTAGTATTTGATAGCGAAATATAAAATCCAAAGTATAGCAGGAATGCCTTTGTCATTTGATAGAGCATGCTGCAATTGGCATTCTCATAGTATCTAGTTTTGAATTATTTTTAGGAAGAGGCCGGGGAAGTTTTACTGTTGGGAAAGCACAACAAAGGATGCCATTGTAAGAAATCAGGGTGCCTTAAAAAGTACTGTGAGTGTTTCCAAGCCAACATTCTCTGCTCCGAAAACTGCAAATGCATGGACTGCAAAAATTTTGAGGGAAGTGAAGAGAGGCAGGCTCTATTTCATGGTGAGCATGCCAACAATATGGCATGTATTCAGCAGGCAGCAAATGCTGCCATAACTGGAGCTATTGGGTCCTCTGGTTATGCATCTGGTCCTGTGTCTAAGAAAAGAAAAGGTCAGGAACTGCTCTTTGGGTCAACTGTCAAGGATCCATCTGTTCACAGGCTTGGACATTTTCCACAGGTAAACACGTCTTATCTATGCATATTTTATTGACATTTGTCTTTGGATAAACTTTGTGTATTTCAATTACACTTAACTGTGTCAGCTGATACTTCTTTTGTTCTAAAAAGAAAAGAACCGTGCTCACTTATTACCATAAAAAATCTTTCTCGTCATTAATTCTAGTTTATGCCCTTAGAACTTTTGCTGCTTATTTTATTTGTTAATCAGGCAAATTATATCAGAGCCTCTTCACCCTCCTCTTCCTTGTCTTCTGTACCTGTTTCTCGTGCCGGTACAACTGCTGCAGTAGGCCCATCAAAATTCACATATAGGTAAATTGGGAGTCTTGATCAAAAAAAAAAAATAAATTGTAGTCTGTGTTCTGGAAACTAACTTATGCATTTTTGTGGAAGGTCTTTGTTAGCAGGCATCATTCAGAAGCAGGACTTGAAGGAGCTTTGTTCTGTTTTGGTAGTTCTATCTGGAGAAGCTGCCAAGACACTTGCAGGTAAATGGGAATGCATGTAAAACTATTTAAATAACTGGTCTAAAATCTAAACTTATAGCGTCTAATTCCTGTAGTACTTAATGTTTAATTCAAGTGTTTGCATGAGTAAGCATATGTTATCATGTATATTATGATCAACTTATGCTTGCTTTGCAGTTGTGCTCATCTCTAGCTGTTTCTGTCTATTGATTCATTATTGTGTCATATAAACAAATTTATATTATGCTGTTTATTTGAATCTTCTGCTTGTACTTGTTAGAGAAAGATTAAGGGTTCAATTTTTTTTCCTCCATGAAGAATGAAGTAATGGTACAATTATTGTTACAAATGAATACATAGTATCAGCATTTAAAGTTAGACTTCCTTTGTCAACAAATGTTGTATTTAAACTGTTTTATGTATTGGTATTGATGTTCTTTCCATAAATATTTCTTTTACCTTAGACCATTCTTGTCCTAGTGAGTACTTGTAAGAATAGTAGTTGGACAGTTAATGCCACTAAAAGAATCTCTTGTCTATCACTTTTGAATTTGTTTTAAGCAATTAACTTTTGAGCCAGTTAGAATAAGTTAATGGATTTGCCACGTCTCCATCTTAATTGGTCTTCTTTCAATTTCTGTATACATTCAGATCAGAGAAGTTTGGCCGAAAAACGGGCGGAAGATCAGACAGAAACTTCCCTTGCATCATCCACTCAAGACAGGCTGCAAAGCCAGAAGGATTCTGATGCTGAGAAAACCATGGCTGATGATTGTTCAAGTGCAAACCTGGCTGATAAAGCTGGCCCTGAAGATTCCGGCTCAGATGGTGCTAATATGCCAAGTGAAAGGCCTATGTCTCCGGGAACTTTGGCATTGATGTGTGATGAACAAGATACAATGTTCATGGCCACTGCTTCTCCTAATAGGATCATGGGCCATGGCTGCAGCACGTCATCACAATTGCCTCATGGACAGGGCTCGACAGATATTTATGCAGAGCAGGAAAGAATAGTTTTGACAAAGTTCCGAGATTGCCTCAATAGGCTTATCACTATTGGAGATATAAAGGGCAAGTTTCCCTCTCCCTATTCTGAAAATTCGATTAATAACTAATTATAATATGCACATCAAAAAGGAAGAAAGACTCAAATGATGAAAATATTCTTAACTTTCTCAATAACTAAGAAAGAACCGGTTTACCAAAATTTCCAAAATTCAGTTATGACTTATGGATGACTAAAGAAAGGTTAAAGGGCATATGAAAAAAAAAATGAAGTCCATATGTTAGAATTTAGAATGTCAGCTAGCTGAGACTTACATATTCCTTTCTGTAGAGTGGCAGAGACCAGATAGTTCAATTGTTTATATGTTATCAACCTTATGGTGTATCTATCTTATGCTATGTATCTTACTATTGGGAATTGACAATGCTGCTCTATTTTGACCACAGAAACGCAGTGTTCGTCATTAGCTAGAATGGAAACAGGTAGTCAAAGAGGCCCACTCAGCAATGGAACTGAAATGGTCAGGACTGAGATGAATGGGAATCGACAAGGATTCATTACCAATGGAGTTTCGAAAAATGTAAGTCCACCCACAGTCAAGACATCTCAGATGGCTGCTGTGGTGGTCCCCGCTGCTAATGATCGTCCTAGAGTTCCATTCTCCCCTGAAAATGGAGATGATAAATCAAAAACTGAAAAACAGACATAAAATCCGAAATGTTGACAATTGGCCCAAGGTATGATAACACAATTCCCCGCATTATTCTGCCATTCGCTCCTCCTTCAGCTTTGATGCAAATATCAAAGTTATTGTGGTGGGCATCATTCTTGGAACTGACATATTTGAAATATTTATCAGTTTTCTGCCTCAACAGTAGCTTGAGCTCGTAACATGCCAACGACCACCATAGCTTCTATTCTTAGATGGTAGGATTTTCATTAATCTATTCCTATTTTTAGGCAAAAAAAAAGAAGAAAGAATAGAGAGAGCAATTTCATAATTCTTTATTGGAGTGTGTAGTAGCTTGGAGTTCCTTCCAAAGAAACGCTGATTACTGCTTAGTTGGTGAGTCATGGTCTTATATCTGATACTACTTTCCCCACACATTATTTTTCAGGGATTTTTTTTAATTTTATAAGTATATCATGGAGTTGCCTCAACCAGTAATGTTCTCATTGTTTATATGTATATTATACTTAATTTAAGTGAAAATTTTCACGCCCGTTCTTGTATACCATGGCTGCTTGGTCCTCTTGTTGGTTTGGTGTTCGTTTTCCTCTCAATAGACAATCGGACTATGCTTCTACTTTCATCCATAGTTCAGAAGATGAAAGAAAAAGAGGAAAAGTTGAGCAATTTTTTTAAAAAAAGATTTTGTAGTTTAAACAAGAGTGCCAAAAAAATATAAAAAATGAAAAAAAAGAAAAGGTTCAAATAGGATGCATAGCTCAAAATTTATAATTTTCTAGTATTTATTTAAATTAATTGATCCCGTGTAAAGCATAAGATATCTGCTACGCCTAGTATTTTATATAAGAGTAATAAAAATTAAAATGCAATTTACAAATTAAGTTTACGAACGTGAATTTTTCTCTAAAAGTAAAGAAAAAGTTAAAAACTGTGTATACTTTGGCTGTGTCTATACTAATTATAAAATAAATAATTTACTGAATTTGGTATCAAAACTCAAAAGTGACTAATTTATAAAATAATAACAATAATAATAAATTTATAATATTAAACAATAGAATTGGATATTAATTTTTTTAATTTTTATAAAATAAAATACTTACTTTAAACAAAATTAACTACTTCACATAATTTTTTTTCTTTAAAAATTTTTTGTTCCACCCAATTCAAACATATTGATAAAACAAATGTTATGAAGATTTATACCTAAAATAGTTGGGTAGACTATAGACTAGGGAATACTAAAGTACCAATAGCAGCTAATGCAGTGATATATGATTATTAGGTTTGGCCGTTTGGGTTCTTCTTAGCCGCTTTTATCAAAAAAACAAATCTTCTTAATTTTATTGCAACTTAAGCAAGCAGCGCCGCCCCAGGCTACTACCATAAATGCCTTGGGTATGCATGGGCACCTAAAGGCTACAAGATGTTGCCATAGCCATGCTAGCATAGCCGTATCCAAGAAGCCAATCCCAACTGTCTCAAAGTTTGAAACAATGAAAAAAAAAAACAAAATCCTTATTGCTTTTATAACCATCACATCACCAGCCTCAATGACTGCGTTGCGTCAACTTTATTAGCATTAAATTAAAGCCTTGACTTTGGTGATGTAGATGAAGTTGCCGTTGCACTCTGCAAATTAACAGAAAAGTAAGAACATCATAAGTCTTCTCCTTTTTCCTTTTTTTTTTTTTCCTTTCTGAACAGAAATAGAGAATTATTGTTTAAAAATATTTAAAAAATTATTTTCATATTAAAATTTTATATATATTTATAATTCAACTTAAATTAAAATATTTTTATTAAATAAACAATAATTTAAACTAAATCTATCTAATTTAAAAAAATTATATTCAAACCTATTTACCGTTAATGTATGGAAAAATAGATGTATATGACTAAACTAAGCAATAGAGATGTTCCGGAAATTGCAATAATGTAAATAGGAAACAGACGAGAATACAAACAAAAGAGAAAAGGTTCTTACCAATGGGATGCCCTTGATGGCTCTTTCTTCCAAAAACTTTGATGGCTTATAGAAGCTACCATACATTTCTGACCATTTCTTTAGACTTTTATATACATGATTTGCTCCAATTGTATCTGCCCAAAATACTATACCACCACTGCCAAATACGAGATTATCGCTGTCAGACTTAGATATGTGGGAAAAATATGGGCCTAATTGATAACTAAAACCTATAAACAAATACATCCAAATGAATATTCATGATTCATTTAATGAAAATTAATATGCAAGTAAATATTTAGAATAATCCTTGCAATTGCATTAAGAAATTACCGAATTAGCTATGGAGAAAAAACTGTCCGCAATGACTTACCGATAAGATGGGAAGCTCATTCCAAGAACAGATGCAATATCAAGGTCTGACGCTCGAACCACAACTCCTTCATCGAGAACCCGACATGCCTCATTAACTACTGGGAAGAGTACCATCTCGAGAATTTCTTTATCAGTAACTGATATAGGCTGTCAAACAATTGCAAAAACAATGCAGTCAGCTATTTTTGCATACAAGGGCAACAGAAAAGGTGACAGTTACTCATAAAGAAATGTCATGGGTATAGAATGATTTTAAAGGCAAGTGTACCGACCTTTCCACCAGGCATAATTTTGGTGTGCTGTCTACACTCCTTGATAATAGGTAATACCGAAGGATCAGGCTTTGGCTTGCTTCCCTTCTCATAAATATAGTATCCTTTCCCATTGTTTTTCCCTGAAACACCAAAAGTTCATAAAATGCCCCAATAACCAAGGAGCGTCTGTTGAGTACGCTAGTAAAGGGGAAAAAATGTCATAGCAATAGAAGTACAGTTTTCTTTACCGTTTCGTCCATTTTTCACCAAAAGTTCAACCAATGGGGATTCAAATACTCGATCTGGGAATGCCTTTGCAAATTCTTTCCCAACTGCCAATGCCACTCCGTAGCCAGATAAGTCTTGAAGCCTGCAAGTATTGCAAAAGAGAGGCGTAACTTATCACCATCCACTTAGAATATACCCCGTCATATAAGTTCATATGTACTGTTTCAAATCTGATCTCCACAATCAGATGAACTGAAATCTTGTCGGCACTAGAGCTCTAAGCTTAAATGATCTGTTCTCTACTCAGCCATATCTGACTTCAAGATTGTGACATGAATCATTAGTTGTGTGCATTTGTGCTCGTGCAGATCCACCAATATATGGCAATTATTTACTTTTTAGATTTTCCCCTCATAGAAATACCACATGTGCTCAGCTTTTCAGTTGCAGAAGCATATATTATGCTGAAATCACCATTATACCCAAGCTACAATCAAGTAAGATGACGGTCCATGACACAGTTTATATGATTGATTTACTCTCTATTGAAAGAGATCATCAAATATGTACTCAAATCATGAAAAAGCTATCCATGCTGAGGAAAGAAGATTACTGGAAAGGACCCATAGGAAGGCCAAAATTGCTGATCACCCAGTCGATTCTGAATATGTCGACACCTAAATTGACCAATAAATGTGCACCTTGCGTATAGGGGAAGAATGTTCGATTGACTGCAAAGCCGGTGCAATTACCAACCACAACAGGAACTTTCTTTATTACTTTCCCAACTGTCATAAGGTCGAGAATGACTTGTGGGGAAGTTTTTTCTGTTCGTACAATCTCCAAAAGAGGCATCACATGGGCAGGGCTGTTTATGAGAGAGCCAAGTCAAATAAGCAGGAAAAAAAAAAGCTGGTTTATTAAGGACTAATATTAGAAAATACATTTATCAAAAAAAAAAAAAAAGAAAAGAAAAAAAGGCCATACAAACTATTGTGCAATTTTTTTTCCCAAAATCTTCAACTTAGTCAAGTATAGAGCATATGGCAGTTATGGTACCTACTCATTTTATGTAAAGTCTAATATGTTCTATGTCATCAGTTCCTTAAATATTCATTTATTAAGCTCTGCAAAAAATCATACATCTTCCACCATTAATGATTCACCCAAAGGTTGAAATTCATGTTTGTTACAGCAGGGCTTCCTAATAAACAAACAAATCACTAGAAATTAATTACTTGTCCACGGTGCAAAGAGAGAGGGAAGAAAAGACATAGGAAAGGAAGAAATCAAAACTTATGAGGAACAGCATTCATGCTATCAAAATGACAAAATCATTCTGAAATGAATTAAAAGTGCCATAACTCCAAGATGCACAAAAGAAATAATCAGTATCTATTCATGTCAGGGTCCCTAAGAAAGTACTATGCCAAATACAAAAGTTAAATGTATCGAGAGGAAGGTGGTAAAAAATTAAGGGTTAAAAAAGCCTACTGTTCATCAACAACATTATGAGATCCTAGGAAGGATTTATTTGATTTTGGATGATCCTATTAAATATGATTGAAGTGCAACTACTGATTACTCCAATTGCAGTAAATAAATGTTAAGATATGTGAGAAAGAGAATGTTTTACAGCTTGGGCTGCTTGGCAAAATATTATTTTTGTACAGCACTTATAAAGATAATATTAACAAGGCTCCTTAAAATCATTCAACAGTCTTGCAGAAAGTTAGCCTCTCAATATCCATGAGGACCACAAGATGCAAGAGGAAGGGCTATGGCTTAGCTCCCTCCAAAGTACCAAAATAATGCCTTTAAAGAAGTCATGGAGGACTGACAAGTTAGATTCCTCCATATATAAGGCTATGATAGAGAATTAGAACGGCAATAAATATCAACAAAAAAAGGAAAAATAATTTTTATAACCTGAAAAAGTGAGCTCCTATGGGACGATCTTGCGAATTTATTTTTTCTCCAATTGAATTGAGGTCAATAGTGGATGTGTTTGTTGCCAAAATGCAGTGAGGAGGGCAGGCCTTCTCTATCTCACTAAATATTTTTTGCTTTAAAGGGACATTTTCAATAACAGCCTGCAAAGAGGAACTACATTAGAAATATTTCATTGCAAATACTCCGACATCACAAAAAACAAAGTTGTAAGTAGCGGTTGACAAATTATGAGTAGAGATAGTCATAAAAGTTTGCATTGCCAGGCCATGGCAATCAATAGTTCAAAAATGTTATAAATTCCATAAAATAGCTCACCTCTATGACCATGTCTACATCTTTAAATTCAGAGTAATCCAAAACTCCTTTAAGCATTGAGAGAGCTTTTTCCGCCTTATCTTTAGTCAATTTTCCTCTAGTAACTAAACCTTGAACATTTGCTGCCAACAAAAAGAAAAACAAATAAAAAAGAAGATTTAGAACATTATATTTCCTTGCCAAGAAAATACTACCGTCTTCAGTTTATTGGCTACTAAGACAGCAACGATAAACTATGACTAACCACCTTCAATCATTTTTATTCCCTTCAGGAGATATTCAGAGTTAACGTCCTTGAGAACGACAAATATATTGCTCACAATAAGAGCTGTAGCTATTCCAGAACCCATTAGGCCTCCACCAATAATAGCAACTTTCTTTGTTTGCCTAGGTTTTAGACCAACATCAGTAACACTTGGCACCTGCAAAAGTAAAATTTCCGATAAAAAAAAACACAATAAAAGACCCAGTTGGTTGTGAGACTTCGATATCTGCTTTAAAGTCTGAATTTCTCCACAGCATATAGACAGCCAACCATTTCGCAATGCAAGTGCCACCACTGGCTTAACTACGTCTAGAAGAATTAAAATGAGAAAAAGGTGCAAATTGTTCGAGGAATCAGAAATTACCTTTGATGTAGCACGCTGGGCAAAAAACACATGAACAAGACCTTTTGCAGTGTCTGAAAGAACTAACTCGTTAAAAACTTGGACCTCCTGCACAAATAAATCCCAATGTGAAAGAGAAATATGAATAGATACAAAACTAAATGTTCAAGTACAGCTGAGTGGATATTCTTATGTAAATAATATCACGAATAAGATCAAATGCAAGGGATCCTACAAAATTCACCACTGCATACCCAAAAGTCTGCGAGATATAGAGATACTATTATAAATCCTCTGTTACAAAGAAATAAAAAAAAAACAGCTTTTACCATTCAAGGAAGACAATTATGCAAGTAAATGCAATAGGCCTCAAAATCAAAAACTACCTTTAGCACTCCTTTAAATCCCCCATGGACAATCCCCTCCTCAACTACATCTAGGCATGCCTGATGCTGAGGCAAATTTGGGGCAGTCTTTTTGGCTTGTTGTCTTGCAATTCTTAACACCTCCTGTGCTTCAGAGAGGGATCCAATCTTGTCCATTCTGTGAAGGGAACGCACCCATGGTTTACGTCTCTCTGCAATGTCTAAAGCCCATCTGCTAGAAACTTTCAGCAACTCTTCCGAAGGGACAACAGCATCAACAAGACCTAGCTTCTTTGCTTCTTCAGACATGATTGGTTTGGATGACTGCAAATCATTATACACATATGAAATAGATTTACAAAATGAAAAAAAAAAAAAAAAGTCTACTCCACAACCATTAACAATGAAAGCCATTTTAAATTTCAGAAGGTGAAGGTTACAATGTCAGCTTGGGGTCTTATGATAAAGAACACAGTAGATTAGCTGCTTCATCCAATCATACTATCATAACAATTATAGCAAAATTAAATCCAATTATTGGTTTCAACCATGAATCAGTATTCAAACAATTTTCCACCATAAAAATATTCTTAGTTGGAAACTAGACTATTTTTTAATGAAGTTAATCTCTCCAGCAACTCGTTTACAACGGAGTGAAACCTAACGAGTTTCCTAACTCTAGGAACAGAAGGAATTAAAATCAAGAACTTTTTTATGACGTGACAAATGCCTTCCTCCCTCCCTTTTTTAGTGATGAACAGGTAAAATAACAACGCAGAATTATTTACAATCAACAAAAATCCATAACATTTCCAAAAAACATCACGGACAGGGAGTATTACCAGCAACATTTCAATAGCCTTTGACAGCCCTAAAAGCCTTGGAAGACGTTGTGTGCCTTTTGAAAGAGCCATAGTATAACACGTCAGTCAAAGCTTGTCAAGTACAAATTTGTACTTATCATTCAAACTCAAAACAATTGCACATCTGCACACGTTTTTATCTACATATACTAGTGGCTATACCTCCAAACCCAGGAATCACTCCAAGGGTCAACTCTGGCAAGCCAAGTTGAGCTTTAGGGGCAGCAATACGTGCATGGCAACCCTGCATAAGAATAATAAGGATTAGACAACTGAGCAAATTAACGATCATGGAAGAAAAAAAAATTGTTAGGAAAAGAAGTTAACTGTGAAAAATATCATCAACAGAGAAGAAAACAAACCATTGCCAATTCTAAGCCGCCTCCAAGAGCCAATCCTTCAACAGCTGCCACAATTGGCTTCTTGCAATCTGAGAGGATTTGAAAAGAATCAAAAAAGGGAAGCCATAAATAACAGTAAAAAGAAACACTTAAAACAAGTAAAAGGACGAGGAGAGACCTTCAATAGCATTAACGACAAGATCAACGGATACATCAGGCATCAGCGATACATCACCTGTTTAACCACAAGTGTAAATTTCCGCTTCTCATTAAGTTTCAGTAAGTAACTTGTAAATTAGTAAAATTAACCGCACAAAAGAACTGCAAAGAGTCTAATTAATTATTTAATATACTCATACCGCTTCCTTGAATTTTCCGGAAAACATTGATATCAAAACCACCAGAAAACCTTCCTCCCTTGCCTTCATTAACGAAATAAAAAAAAAATCTCAGCAAAAAAATTTTCAAAAATTAACATTCCAAACCTTAAATAAAAATCTAACATAAGATAATCATAAAAAAGGGAGTCTATTCAAACTGATTCGATTGGCAACTCACCAGTTAAAACAATAGCTTTAACATCGCTTCTCCTCGAAGCCTCATCGAATTTCTCCCTCAATCCCGCAATTACTACAATAGTTGAGAAAAATAAACAAAATCACCACATCAAAAATGAAGAACTAAAAGAGAAAAGAAAGGAAAGCGATAAAGTTTGGCTGAGCAGAGCGTTACTGGGAATAGCTATGGCGTTCACGGGAGGATTGGCGATGGTGACCACTGCAACGCCGTCTTTTCCAACCTCCAT
>JBBYHK010000020.1:282746-304385 GCA_038382065.1 Adansonia grandidieri | reverse complement strand
CACTATGAAATTAACCGAATCATAAACATTAGACAAATGTGGCAAAGACCCAAGAGTCATATTCTTTGGCCATGGGCTATTGGACTTCATGTTATTGGGTATTGTCACCCGCCAGTCAAGGTGAAATGAACCGATGCTTGGTTCAGCCCAAGACCAACTAATTTAAGTTCCTTCATGACCCGGTAACACTGAATTTCCATAAAGGAATTGAGTTGGGGGACCGGAATCAAACGAAATCAAGCTCTGAAAATGGCGTCGTCTTGGAGGGCAATGTCTAGGTTAACGTCTCGGTTACAGTCTTCAACTCTCAAGCTCAACAACTCATCACTCATTTCTCTTCAATCCACTTCTTATTCTTCAGCTAAACGCATTTCTCGTTTCTCAATGTAAGATTACTTAATTTTTAGCTCAACTTTTTTTTTAAAAAAAAAATGGCTTTGAATCTGTGATTTTGAACATTATAAGTATAACTTGTTTATTTTTTTTATTTTTTAAATGAATAAGATTACCATTGGAGCTGACTAGTCTGGGGTCGATGATGCCGCTACACAGCACTATAGCTACGGCGCGATTGATATCGAGCTTGGCTTCTGAGTCTCAGACTTGGAGTTTAGTTCCTCAAGGTTATTTAACTTTTTTTTTTTTTAATTTCCTTTGATATTCTCTTTTTTTAGTCCAAAATCTGTAAAAAGAATATGTTGCCCATAAAATGACAAACAAAATTCCTGAAATGAGGAATGAAAGTTAGCATTTTATTTGAAAGTTCTAAGAAAAGCCTTTCAATTTAAGAAAATATCAATGGTAGCTAATTACCCTTGCAATTTTGACATACTGTAGTTGCATCCTATGATATATTAAAAGCTCGCACTTGAAGGCTTTTGCTGCTGTCTTTGTTACTAGAACTTTAAAATAAGAGGGAACATTGAAAATTAAACATGAGGCAAACATTTGGTCTATCCAAA
This sequence comes from Adansonia grandidieri, assembly GCA_038382065.1. Lineage (NCBI taxonomy): Eukaryota > Viridiplantae > Streptophyta > Magnoliopsida > Malvales > Malvaceae > Adansonia > Adansonia grandidieri. The sequence goes on along the minus strand of JBBYHK010000020.1, from coordinate 303,423 downwards.
TTCTGGATTTCGAAACGAAAATGTTTAGATGATCTGCATCACTTATATAGTTGTTGACTAATATCCTTTTAGAATGTGTAACTTGAAGCTTATTTTCCAACATGAAATCGGTTATCAGTGTTGATCTTCATTCTGCCCTATGTTTGAACTGCAGGTATCTCAATGCCTTTATGATAGCCTTTCTTTTGCGGTGCCTTTTTGGAGAGGAACATGGTAGTTTTAACGTTGATGCCTTTTTCTTTTTCCCTGATTTGTGAGGCACAAGATTTTATAGTTTACCTGTATATTTAAGGAAGACTGCAATTGACATTGATTTTTATGCTTTTGAGTTGTTTCCTTTTGTCAATACTGCCTTTCTTCTTCTTTTGTTTTTCACCCCAGTGTATCTCAACGTGGATGAACTTTATATAATCAACATGAATTTATTAACTTTTACAAAAGCTTGATCAGTTTTTCTCTTTGCCGCTTTTTTGTGCTAGCTTTAGTAGGCTCCTCATCACATGTTATATAAACAATATCTCCATGGAATTTTTCATATGCTTCAGTTTCCCTTTGACATGTATGATGATGTTGGCTATGTTACAATCAACAGTTACTTGGTGATGATTTAAAAGTTAGCTTACTTGAGTGAATTGGCTTCTAGGAAATATGGGGACCAAAAGAAAGCTAAGCAGTTCATTTGCAGCTTTTTCTTTTCGTATATCATGTCTATCTCATGCTAATCTTAGTTTGCTTGCCATTTCAGTTATGGCATGTTCTGCTTAACTGCTATTCTTTTTTCAATGAAGCTGAAATTGCTTATTGTTAAAAATGATGTCGACAATCGCATGTTATTATAGCCTTCCGCACCCACATTTCCCCTATAATTGTCTTGGTTTCGGTCATTTGTGCTATTGCAAAAGGACCTTTTCAATGCACTTTATTGATCATGCTTAGTGAAACTGATTGACTCATGCTTAGTGAAATTGAGTTTTGCAAGTTTGAGTAAGGCATGCTTGATTCAGTTTCCTGATGCCTTAGTGCTGCACTAGTGTTTAAGTTGTTGATAGATGGTAATTAGCCGCCAATATATAAGTCCATATCAGAAAGTTTTCCTCATTGCTAATCTATTTGTCAGTTTTTCTGGTTAATAGATGGAAAAAGAAATTTGTTATGACTATCCCAAAAATGTTATTCCATTTCTGGAATTGGTCTAGAGCTTGAACATTTATGCACTAAAATTGCTTGAAAAGCAGGTAAAACTCCTTCAAGATTTTCTTCCGGAAAAACATGGAAAGAAGATTTAGGGGTAAACCTAGCAGAAGTTCTTTGACTTGCTTTGGAGAAGGTGTACAATGCCGCCCAGATTCAAGATATTGGGAAATTTTTTCCTGAAAAGTGTAGACTTATGCAAAAATTTCCCCTTTTCTTAATGAAAGAATTGAGAAGCAACAGGTTGAAATTTGAACAAAGCAAAAGATTAATAAAACAATATATATATATATATATATATATATATATAAAGAATGCTAAGAGTAAATGAATCGTAAAATATCCTTTGAAAATATTAAAACTCTAATAATCAATGACTAGTGATATTCCAACAAAATTAAAGTTACTTTTGCGAAAATCTTAATTTTTTTTTTTTCAGGTGGGATTGTCTTTTGAGGTCCATTTAGTATTGTGATTGGTACGGATTTTATTTGAGGTTAAAAATGATATTTTATTGTAAACTTGTGGTAATCACTATGACACTTTTTTGTAATTATATTAAATATTTAAAAATTTTAAATTATATTTTTTTCATCGTATTTTTTAAAACATAATTAAACTAGCTCTAAGAAGCATGGAAGAGTATTAATTTGTATATTTGTAAATATGGCTAAAGTTTAGGAAGATTTTCTAATTTAATATTCTATAGTTAAAAGATTAGAAAAAGGGAATTTTCTTGATTTATTTGTTTATTGAATTTGAAAGGAAAGGATTTTATTTATTTTTAATTAGAACCCAACCCATCGTGGCTGTCCTAGCAAGTAGAGTTTATTAAATTACGAGACGAATCCCGTTATCAAAAAGACAAGGAAAGGTGTCTTAACGGCCACACATGGCCTCCTTTGCTTCCAATACACTGCAACAGCAAAGACACTTCCTTTCCTTCACTTTCTGTAAGTACCCTTCATCTTTTAGTGCTTTCAACTTCCACTGTTCCTCTCAGTCTCTTTACCCCTCACCTCGAAAGCAAGAAATTTCTCAACCTTTTACAGATACAAGACATGCTAGAGTTAGACACCACTTTCATGCAAAGTTATCCACTAAAGACTATGAAACCTCAAGAAAGTCTGGGAGTTCTAACAGTAAGAAAGAAAACAGTTCTGGGTTTAGTTCTTCAAGGTCTAGAGATGAGCGAGCAGAAAGAAGCTCTTTGGAAAACATTTTTAGTTCTGTGTTGGAAGGGAAGGCTGGAAAAAAGAGGCATGTAAAGGATAAGATTGCAAGAAAAAGAGACAATTTTTTTGAAAAGGAGAGAGAAATGGGTTTTTGTAGTCCTTCATTGAGGGATAAAAATGAGAATATGGGGGTTAAATTGAAATCTTCTAAAACCATGAAAAATTCTGTGGCTAAGGATGGTGATGGGGTGGTGGGAGAGAAAAAGGTGGGGAAAAGGTCTAAGAAAGATAAGGCTAATTCACCTGGAGTACACTTGAGGGTTCAGTTGGATATGTGTTCAAAGAGAGGGGATGTGATGGGGGCAATTCAGCTATATGATAAGGCTCTGAAAGAAGGAATTAAAATGGGGCAGTACCATTATGCTGTGCTCTTGTATCTTTGCTCTTCTGCAGCTGTGGGTTTTGTTCAGCCTGCTAAAAGTGGTAGTGGTAGTCGACCTTTGAATATGTTACACGTGTCCAATGAAGTCTCAAATGTGAATTCAATGGGGTTAGGTGAACCAATAGATAAGGATAGTGAGAGTTCTAGTTCTTCAGAATTGAGTAATCCTTCTTTAAACAATGGGAAATTGGTTGATAGTGGTAGAAGTCAGGGGAATATTGATAAATTGGAGGTTAAGTTTGGTAAAAGTTATGATAATCTAGATAGTAGTTTTCCTGACAAGAATTTAATTCAATTTTCAAATGGGTCTACAAAGTCTTATTCTCAACTTTCAGAAGGTTCTAGTTATCCGAAAAAGGGAGATGGAGATCATTTAGATAAAAACGATGGGAGCAGCGGTGACCAAGAAGATTATGAAATTCGGGTAAGTGAAGATGTCAAGAAGTATGCACTGCTTAAGGGATTTGAGATCTATGAAAAGATGTGTTCTGATAATGTCCCAATCAACGAAGCAACCTTGACAGCCGTGGCAAGAATGGCAATGTCAATGGGTAATGGTGATATGGCATTTGATATGGTAAAGCAAATGAAGCTGTTGGGTATAAATCCTAGATTGCGGTCTTATGGTCCTGCTCTATCTGTTTTTTGCAGTACTGGAGATGTTGACAAAGCATTTGATGTTGAGAAACACATGTTGGAGCATGGTGTTCAGCCAGAAGAGCCTGAACTGGAGGCACTCTTGAGAGTTAGCATAAGAGCCGGAAAAGGTGACAAGGTGTATTATTTATTGCATAAACTAAGAACAAGTGTGAGAAGAGTGTCACCTTCTACTGCAGGCATAATTGTCAAATGGTTTGAAAGCAAGGCAGCTTCAAGAGTGGGGAAGCTAACAATGGATCAGAGATTAGTAAAGGAAGCAATTGAAAATGGAGGGGGAGGCTGGCATGGGCAGGGATGGTTGGGTAAAGGAAGGTGGACTATATCACGTACAACTGTTGGAGCTGATGCCTTATGTAAATGTTGTGGGGAAAAGTTGGCTTTAATAGATCTTGATCCTTTAGAAACTGAGAAGTTTGCTGAATCGGTTGCATCTATAGCTATAAAGAGAGAGAAGAATTTCAGTTTTCAAAAATTTCAAGTATGAAATGCATATTGATCTCTTTTCAATCACTCTAATTATGTACATAAGTTCTGAAAAAGTGATAAAATTTATTTTGTTGCAGAAATGGCTTGACTACTATGGACCATTCGAAGCTGTAGTAGATGCGGCTAATGTTGGTCTTTTCAGCCAGAAAAGATTCATGCCATCAAAGGTTAGTTGGGCTTAAATGAACAGGATTCATCAAAGCTTCACCGAGTTGTCTTCCTTATCTTTTCTGTGATTGCTTTAGATTTCTCTGATGGTAAATTCTTTAGGTCAATGCCATTGTTAACGCAATACGCCAAAAACTTCCATCAAAGAAATGGCCACTCATTGTTTTGCATAACAAACGGATCACTGGACGGAAGATGGATGAACCAGTAAATAAAGCATTAATGGAGAAGTGGAAAAACGCGGATGCTCTATATGCAACACCTACTGGATCCAATGATGATTGGTAGGACATAGATGATCAGAAATTACAGCCGACCTGCATGATTGCTTAATTGCATATTAGCATCAACTTTAGACATTATGGTTTTATTTGTGTCTGACTTATTTTTTCAATGCATATGCATTTAAAGTCATGGATAATAACCTGTGCTTCAGGTACTGGTTGTATGCAGCTATCAAGTTCAAGTGCTTAATTGTGACTAACGATGAGATGAGAGACCATACATTTCAACTTTTGGGAAATGACTTCTTTCCGAAATGGAAAGAAAGGCATCAAGTGAGTGAAGATCTCGGTGTTCAAAACGTTTCAATAGACCTTTTTGTTACATTTATATCTTCCAAAATTTTGTTTATTTGGATAGCTGCATCTAACTAGTTGATAAACCTTGTAACAAATATGCTCAATTGCCTAGTATAATTCTCTAAAGCAATTTTCCTAACAAGGCATCTGTCTTTTCCGCATCTAAGGTGCATTTCAGTTTTTCAAATGCTGGTCCAGTAGTTTACATGCCGCCTCCCTGTTCTGTTGTAATTCAGGTATGTTCCTACAAGCTTTTGTACAAAATATAAGTGCATAAACTGACAGAATAGAACTATAAAGTGGGCTTAATATTCATAATGGAAATACACGTCAACAGGAATCAGAGAAAGGCCACTGGCATATTCCCATTGCATCCGAACTTGATTATGATTCTGAAAGAACATGGTTATGCATTACACGAGCTAACTCACATGTGGTGAAGGAAGATTCTGCAACCATAAAAGAAGGTAATACCAACTTTAGTTTATCAATGGTTCTTCACTTGAAAAATAGATGGATCTGTTACTTGAATAAAGCTCTTTTATGGGACTTATATAATATTCACATGGTAGTACCACGCGTGCAATTTATTTGATGCCAGTGATAGTATCAACTGCATCTCTTTTGGGTGACTACAAAACTATCAGTTAACTTTATTTGTTTTCTTCATTTTTTTTAGAGTATCTGGGTTTGTTGAGGTGTTGACATTTTTATCAATAGAAGGCTAAACCAAACTTTATTTTCACTAAGGAAAGATCCTTTATTTGCTGTAAAATCTTTGTTCCCTTTACTGCATTTTTTTCCCCATATCTTGGGATGGATGCGCTGAAAAAGGTTAGCTATTTCAATGACTTGTTTGACTTAAATCGATAATTTGCTTAGGAATGCTAGAGCCAATTTGACTTTATGGTGTCCTATTGATATGTTTACGTACAGGATTTTCTTGTGTAACAGGTTCGCAGCCTCTTCACCATAGCAAGGAATGTGCTAAGTCAACTAGTCAAACTGAAACCAAAGTTAATTCAATCTCTCTGCGATTAAATGATAGCAACCATGATAAACCACAAAAGCCTACTGAGGAAATATTCAAAAATATCAGAAATATTTCGTTAGCTTCCATCTCTTCAGATAAAAAATACACAGTTCTATCAGAAATAGAGGCTGCAGAGATGCTTGGCAACTGTGTAATTGATTTTCAGATCTGAAGCAAGTGCCTTTCTTGAAAAGTGAAATTTTAATGAACTACCAGTTGGAATCCCTTTGTATAGTTTCTGAAGCCCCTGAGCTCAGTTTATATTGATATATGGTGTATTTTAGCAAGGTTTTTTGCCCATCGAAGGGCATTTCTTTCTGGAGAGAATGGAGTGGGTTGGGGAAGGGAGAAGGTCGCAGTTTCTTCATATGAAGTTGTAACATTGTTTATATTGAAAAAACTTTTTTTTTTTTTGTAAGAAATCATTCCATCCATTTTTGCCAACAAGTAGATTTTGATGATAATATCTAATAAAATGTCCTCTAGCTTTGCAATCATTTGTCGGTGAGTCACATGCTAAGCTCAGATGGGTATAAATCACTTAGATGGGTATATATGCTCGCAGGCATACCATGAATGCCTTACAATAACAGTTAACAATTTTGTTTTTCCTGGGAATAATTGCATATGTTGCCTATTGAAGTTGTCTTGTTTCTCCATAGTTAGGGAAGGTCGATGGAGACTAATATAACTCGATTTGGTCGCTTGTTCTTTTTAACGTGGATTTACACTTTCTTTCACAACAAACAAACAAAAAAAAATGATCACAGAATTTGCCACTTGATTCGACATGGGCATTACGTTGCCGCTGATTGAATGGTTTAATTGATGAAAACATTAATGAAAATATCAGAATGTTATGGGTTTGAAAGTTTGGAAAGGAGATACCAAAAATTTCCCAGACCAGATAATTGACTGCTACTGGAGATTAAGAGAGCCAGAAGGTAGTTCCCAAACGCATCAATCTTAAAAGAGTCACATAATCACTTCGCTGTCCAAATTCGGAAGGAAGAACAATGCAAATTTCTAGAAAAGTTACTGTCCCAATGCAATCCTACATGACATGAGATTGAACATAGATATATATTACATGAGGTAATCAACTGTCTAATTATATTTGTATATTTGTATGTATGTATAGTTTTCTCTATATTTGTCTCCCCAATTGTTTCTTTTCTTGCCCTCTTTCTTCTATCAATCGCGATCGTTGGGACTTCTTAGGCCACTTAGGTTTTCAAGCTTCTCTACATAGAGAGATTTTTTTGGGGTGGAACTAAGTGGTGGCTTGGACGTTTTTCTGTCATTATCACCCTTAAAGTAGATTTCTAGATCAGTTGAGTTTCTCCTTCTGGAAGCAATGCCCCAACCCATGAAATCTGAGAGTGTCGGTGTCTCTGAAGCACTCAACCTCACTGCATCTTCATCGGAGGAGCTCGACGACATCTCAGATCTTGGTGGTGATGATGATGTTTGAATAAGGGAGTCGGCATAAAGGACATCCTCGATTCTTGACATGACATTGAAAGCCAAGCTCTCTAGAATCCTTGAATAGCTTTCCAGGATAGCGTGTCCTACATCCTGTGAAATTGGTAATCAAGTAAGTTTATCAACATTAAAAATCAAGTAAGTTTTATCAAACTTGCTGTACCTTATTATCTTGGATCTTAGATATGTCAAGTGCAGATTGTGGAAGTCCAGGAAAGCGCTGCTTTAATAAGAGTAAGATAGTTTCAGCCCTTTCTTCAAAGAGTTCCCTCTTTTCCAAGCTGACACCTGAACCCCAAGAAGACCTTCCATCTTTCTGGTGCATCTTCCTCTTCCAAATGACAATGGAGGCCTCAATCCTGTTCTTAAGATCAAGAACTTTGTGTTCAGTTGATAAATCCATGGTTGACAGGAATTGTGCCGGATCAAAGTACTCCACTGTGATGCCTTTATAAATTGAATCGCCAAGGCTTGCTCTTCCATTCTACACAGGCATGATGGAGAAGATCAGTAAAGGTAACTAAAAATTCTTAAGGATCATTTTAGTTGACAGGGGAGTTTTGTTCTTTTACCCTGGGGAGGGAATCAATGTAGCTTTCGGGGATCTCGATTTCAGATAGGACTTCAGCATTGATAGCCATAGCTGCTTTCAATACCTGGCTTACAGACTCCTTTTGAGACTGCAACCATCTTCTTGATGCTTCTGATAGCCCATTTGGAGGAACCTTAACGGTTGGATGCCACCATTTGTCGTCATCCCTCTGGCTGTTTTCCTTCTCTTGATCATCATTTTTGGACACATACCAGAACTCCTTTTGTTGTCCAAAGGTGTCAAGAGTCTCCTGTTTTTATTACAATTTAATCAGCAACTTTACTGTTAATCTTTGCTTTATTATCAAGTGATCTTATGAGGTTAGAAAAGTTAATGTTACCCACAATAAGCATTGTATCGAGTTTTCGCAATCCAGGGATATTCACCAGCAGATCGCTCCTTTGTCTTGTGACCATAATCTATCAAGTTTGGAACAAATTGTTGGGAGTTAATATGGTGAAATGGTAATCAAGGTGCAACTTTGTTTGAAGTAACAGTTTGAAGAATTGAGACGTGATTTCGGAGAAAGATATGTACCTCCATGTTTGTTCCATCCTTTGATTTCTGCTGTGAAGGAATAAATTCAACAATGTGATCAGTTACAGATAAAAGCCAATCCATTTCTTTTCTCCACCTTGCTTTCCTTTCTGGAGACATAGGTCCTAATTTCACTTGTTCTCCAAAAATGGATGCTGCATTTATAATTGACGAACAGAGAGATACGAATAAGAAGCACCATCTGTTAGGTATATTCAGCATTCTTGTACTTTAATAAACTGGTCAAGTATCTAACTAAAATACTACCAATAGGCTCAAAATTATCAGAGATTTTGCATCATGGAAATGAGAAGGAAAAGCCACAAGATTGCACTATGGTCAGCTTTGAAACCTAGTGTATTTAAAAGAGGTTGTAGCCCCGGGATAAAAGAGGGGGTTGTAGATGTTGGGATTTGAAACTCAAAATTATTGGATTTCTCTTATTAAGAGTGGCTGTATAAACCAACTAGGTTAAATCCGGAATTTGTTTTGCTGTTATATTTCTAAATGAAAACATATGCATTTGGTAATTAGAGTTTAGACAGGAATACTGTACCTGCTAGGTTTGTCACAGCATTAGACAGAGCCAAAGCCGAAGAAACACCTTTTCCTCCTCCTGACATGTCTTCTCCCAAAAGCAACTTGGCAAACCTTTCCTTCATCAGTTCCATATCTGCACCAAACAAAACGAAAATTACTAGAAGAAAATCGTTAACATTGTCTTCATTTTTGTGATAAGAAGAAAAAAAGAGAGACAGATTCTCATTTCTGCCATTTTCAGGCTTGACATTGCAATTAGATATGCAAATTAGCATTAATAGTAAAGCAAAATACTAAAACGAGATTAAGGGTGTGTTTGGTAGAGTGAAAAAGTGGAAATATAAACAAAGGAGGGTAGAAAAATGAGAAAAAAAAAAAGAATTTTGAGCACGTTTGATAAGAAAATTCTCACTTACTTAGCAACGTGAGGAGAACTTAAAATATTTGTGAAGCAGCATTACAAAGATTAAGATAAACCGGTTTACAAATTAAAGAAGAGATTGTCTATTATCCAAGATACTAGTTTTAAATTCGATTTTGAATTTTTGTAATCCTTATCAAATAGCAATGAATAAGATAGAAAATTTTCCGGAACATAAATTGCAGCTGCGGTAATCAACATAGAATATGCTGAAACTGCACCTGATTGTGGCCTCTCCTGGGGAGCTCCAGGCCCAGACTCTCCAATATTTTGGTGCTCCATTGGTTGTGCTTCTGCAATTTTTTTGTCTAAACTCCTTGATTGCGGGTTACCATCAACATCTTCCACATGATCATTACCATCTGAGATCAGATGCTGCTGCTGCCTCCCTGGATTGTCATGCATTCTCATAATTCGGAAAGATCCCGTGTTCTGAATGCTGTACCGGCGTGTCAATGTTCGAACCATTGTTCAAACACAAGCTTCTTCTCTTTGTGTTTCTTCTTCTTTCTTTTTTAACAGCAAAAATAAAGAAGAAACAAAGTTGAAAATGATTATAAATAAAACAAAAGTATCCTTCTTTCAGTTTTTAGTTATAAAGATACCATATGTACTCCATTGAAATGAGAGGCTAGCCATTGAAAGTGAAAAAAAGATTTATCTGATTCCGCGTAGGACTGAAGGGGTAAAGCTTTTGAGCGGTTAATCTTGTTTTGCTGTTTTTGCAGCTAGAGAATCTACGGTGCAAGTTTTCAGGAACATAAATTCGAGGTTCAGCTAACAAACAAACATACTATAAACAACCAAGATAGTAATTTTGAAGGTTTTTTTTTTGTCTAAATATGGTTAAATTGTTAAGATAGGACAATCCTGGCAAAATGTCCGGGAAAAACATTCGAGCTTAACTGCTTTAACTAATTTCCCTTTGCCTGCCGCCCCTCCTCTTCTCTCTCTTACAGCACCCCATTCTAGTCGAGTCTGATACAGTTCTTTAGTTCGAGAAAATTTAGGGAATTATAAAGATAATATGGTCCCCAAATCTTTATGTTTCATAAAAGTTTTAAGGCTTCCCTTTTTTCGTCATATATCTTATTCTTAAACTTAGGTCGTCACTATTAATCTCAACTATCACTTTGTTTGAGGAATAACTTTAAGTAACTAGCGAGTGATTGTTATATGAAGGAAAAAGGATACAATTAGGGGCTTGCGCAGCCAGCTTGCCTCCTTTTCTCCCCTGGCCGCTGAAGTTACTCATCTGATAGGAAGTCCTATATAATTAGTCAGAACTTTATTTTCCCATAATTATTTTTTTGAAGAAAAAAGAAAAATAAAATAAAGAAGAAAAGGAATGCCATCTTATTATTGTGCTAAACTTATTAACGATATGCTTTCATCATGACAATGGCCAATGGCTGAATTGCATGAACCAACGGTAAGTTTGTCAACTACTTTAAACTATCGAATCATAGTAAGTTGAATGCTTTGCTATTTATGTTTCAAACTAAGACAGAAGTTCATCATCTTCCTTTCACTTAACATTATTATTTTCTCTTTGAAATCTGAATTCTGAAAGGAAAAACAAGTGTGCACTATACTATTTGTTCGATTTTACATTTTCAAACTTTTTTCTTTTATTTTCCGAAACATTTTTGGGAGATGGGAAGAGATTAAATATCCATCACCGACTTTATTTTTGTTATCCTTCATTTGTTGTTCAATGTTCCTTCCACCAAACATTTTAATTTTTTACCAAATCTGCTAAGAATTAATGTCCACCTAACCTAAAAAGATCGTAAATTAACTACATATCAGATCACTTCCAGAAGTTAGAGACATAGAAATTAGGGGGGCCATAGTAACTTTGTCTTCATATTTCACAAGCCTCAAGAACAAAATTTGGTTTTTTGCCGAGAAAAAAAAAAGAAAAAGAAAATGGAAAAACAGAAGTGTGTATTTTGATTGTGAGACATTCCCTTTATGAAAATTTAAGATTTTTGGCCTTGTCATGGAATTGTAATGTCGGGAAGTTTGTTGCTGATTATTCATCCAAAATGAAAGCTGCTTTTTTGGTCGATGAACACTGGGAAAGTTTTGGCTTATTGTCAATGGCCCTCTTGTCTGTACGTATCTGATTAAGCACTTTTGCCATAATAATTAGAAGCTTTATTAACCAAAATACTGTGCCATATTTGTATAACAAAAAAACTACAAATATGTCGAAATACATAGCATGTGCTCACTGCCCCCTTTAGAAGGTAAGTTTGATGTGATTGCCAAGACCATTTTTGATCCTCAATTAAGGGGTATTTTGTTGTATTTTATGCTTTGAATTATTGGCCATAGGTCTGAAATCTGTATGGGAGGTAAGAAGCTCAATCAGGTAACGGAGTCATGTTCAAAAAGGATAGTATAACTACATCACTGATAAATGTTACCCTGAAAAAGAAAAAAGAAAAGAAAGAAAATCATTGCAGGAATAAAGAAAGGAAATTGCCATTGCCATTTGGCTCAGAATGAACTTATGAGCAGAAAGGTTCAGCCAATTTCATTTCAAATTGCAGATAACTTTCTAGGCTGAGCAGTTGAAGTTAATAAAAAAAAAATGTTTCGAAATTTGAAGCATGGATTAGCCAATATCCTTAACTTGTGCACCAGCCAAAAGCAGAGGTAACGATTCAATTACATTAATGATAGGCACTAAAAGTAGTACAGTTAACACTACATATATATATATATATGTATGTACGTATTGCAGGAGTCTTGTGACTGCATTTAACTTGTTCAATTTTCAGCTCTGATCATTTTTAAAACTTTACAGGAAAACCCAGATAGAAAAAGTAAATCTTGAATCAATTAAAAGTTGATTTAATTAATAATTTGATGGTGAGAGGTGATTTAGACATGGATATGCAAGTGGTTTTTCTCAATGGTTTAGGAAAACCCAATAATGCCTTTTTTTTTTTTTTTTCTTCTTTTTGCTGATATTTCTTTGTTTCTTTCCTTTACCTTCAAGGAATTGTGAACCCATGATTTCCGCTGAGAGGTAGAACTTCAATGTAGAAGTGTACTACTATGGTAACAAGACTGAACATCTTTGGTAAGTTATGTAAATGAACAAAACAAGGAACCTTGTACTGAAAGAACTGCCAAAACATTCGAAGGTTTTGAATTTTCAAAAGAGTTAGGTGTTTGAAACATTTGAACTTGGTTTCTATTTAGTTGAAAAAAGGATACTTCCATGTAAATTCGTAGAAACTAATATTATAGGGTTATAGAGCGATTAGATTTGAAGTTCTGACTGTGGGACTAATTTTTTTACCCTTTTTTATAATTTTAAATTGCGAATTGTGAGGCTGATTTTCAATTTCTTTTGGTATCATGGTGGTTAACTGAGGAAGTTGTCAGGCTTTTGAACAGATTCAATTCCCATGAAATCACGCCGCTTATAATCTTCCTAAACTTTCTCATTATCCTCCCATTAAACTAAACAAATAAACTGTTTTTTGTTTTAAAGTGTCTTTTTCTTTGCTTTGGAAGAAAAAACCAAAAGCCCAGGCCCCAGTACACACTCCCTCACTGCTCCACAAAGTCAGTGCACCTCACAGCTTTTGTCTTTCACTTTGGATCTGAGTCTCTGCCAGCTCACTTGCAGCAGGTCAGCATTCCCTGCATAAATTCTTGGGTCTTGATTTTTTTTTCTTTTTTAACATTCATCTTCTCATCTGGGTGTTCTTTCTTTTGCATGTCTTGGGATACTTTTGTTTTCATTCTTGGTTTTGAGTATTCGGTGAAAAAGAGAAAACGGGGTTCATTGATATTGAAAAAATGATTGTTATTGTTCGTAAAAGATTAGCCTTTTGCTTTTAGTTTGCAAATCTTATATCCGTTTACAATCATGAAATAGAATTATGTAAGTTAATCTTTCTGTCTCTTCTGGAGTTATGATTCAATACTAGTTCCAAGGATCTGTTTGGATAAGAAATCTCTGGGTGATAATTCGATAGCTAAAGGTTGAAAGTTGAAACCTTCCAAAGGGAAAATGGAAAATTTTTTTCCAGTTTTTTAAACGGCATTGTATTTGTTTATTAGGGCGGCAGACAAAAAACAACTGATTAAGGTTTTCTTGCTTATGTTGTTTTCACTGAAGCAGAGCCGAACAAGTGTTGCTTTTGTCCTGTTTCAGATAATCATGTCCAAAGACTGATTAGAACATCAAGAGCTTGTAAGCATCATCTCGTTGAGAAATATTTTTGTATAGGTGGATTTGGTCTTCGACACTATTTGTAAGCATCTGAATTTAGAATAATATTTTTTTTTTTGGTAGCAGAATATGCCTCAGGACAGTCTGAGATCAGTTGTTTACAGATCATTTATTACATGTAATGATCCAAAGGGAGTTGTAGAGTCCGGAACAATTAGAAGGTCCGAAAGTGGTTCCGAGACGATGGAGCATAAGAATGATGAATGCCGGAAAGCACAGAACAGATCGAACGTTTATGCGGCGCGGAAGGCAGAAAGAGGGGCCATTGATGAACTGCATAGCTCATCTTCCTGTCAGCTCTTGGAGGTTTCAAGAGGCGTTCACAAGCTAAATCAGGTCATTGATTCATGCTCCAAAGCGCTTTGGTATGATGGGAATTCGAAAGATATCGCAAAAGATTTGTTGAAAGGAGCTCTTGATTTACAAGACTCTCTGCAGATGCTCGGAAAATTGCAAGAAGCTTCTCATTATATGGCCAAGTTGAAGCAGAAAGAAAAAGAAAAATGCGACAGGATGAGAAATGATCGAGTGATTCAGAGAACGAATTCAAGTCCTGTTGGAGAGCGAAATTACCAAATTGAAAGCCCAAATCCACGCCTTTCAGCCGATGGTTCTTCAAGAGATTGCATTGAGGAGCTCAGGAAAGTGATTAGAGACGGCCTAGCTAGGCAAAATCTATTGCCAAACACAAATGCTGAAGAAAGGAGATGCTTCAGTGGAAGGTATCCGGACTCAGCTTCAGATGTACCATCTACAAGCTCGAGCCAATCTTCAACCGTCCAAACCGAAAACTTTGCTTCCGGGGATCCATCTATCTCGTTAGCAGCTCTAGAGAAGAAGGCAAGAGGCCCGAGTTTTATTGCAAAGCTTATGGGCCTAGAAGAAATGCCTTCAAAACCATTGCAGACAAATTCCCAGAAAGAACTGGAGAGTAAGAAGATTTTTAGTCAACAGAGGCATATCATCGAAATTAATAGGCCAAAAGTAAAGAAGTCTCAATTTGTTTTTCAGAAGGAAGATCCAGATCGGAGGACACTGCAGGACATCCTTGAGACCATGCATTTTAAAGGACTTTTGAAAAGCAACGTCATCAAAGAGATTAAGTCCGATTCCCATCAATCGAGTGACTTCTTTTCTCAACAAAAATTGATTAATGATAACCCACCTATTGTACTCATAAAACCTCGACATTTTCCAAACTTGCAACCAAAAGAGAAGCTTGGGCCATTGTTTCAGGAGGATGGAAGCTTAAACTCAGAAACTACGTTGAAAAAAGCGAAAGCAAAAGAGGAGCCTTCTTCTAAAATAATTGACTCCAAGAATGGAGATTTGAACTTCAATGAAATGAGGAGAAGAGTGGAAGCAGGAGAAACTCCAGTCAAGAGACTTAGCCAGAAGGAAGGTGCTAAAGACGGCGAAGAGAAATATGCCAGACCAGTGAAAAAAGAAGTAAAAAGTAAAGAGAAGCTTTCAACTAAGATGAAAAGTTCAGGGCCTGTAACTATGCCGTCGCTGAAGAAAGAAGCAACGGACAAGAAAATTGACAAGATATCGAAACCTGTGATAAGCAGCAGGAAACCAGTTGAGAAGGAGGTTGCAAAAGCAAAGAATTTATCAAGGTCTAAAGATCAAGCCAAGGTTACCCCTCCAAAGCCCAGTAAGCCTGAAAACGTATCAAATGTTACAAACCATAAAATGTCTTATCAGCGAACCGCTATTGCAAACTCCAACTCTCGTCGTGGACCACAAACTATAGTTCGTGCTCCCAATGAACGGAAAAAGAGTCCAATAAGAAAGGAAAAGACAGTGAGCAAGGCTACAAATGCTAAAACAACTGTGAGTATTTTTAAGTTTACTTTCTACTGTTATATTATAATTCTAAATTTCATTAAGTAGCATATCGACATATGAGATTTGAGATGCCTCTGCTAAGTGCATTAAGCTCTGAAAGCTTGAAAAGAGGATTGAAAATTAAATGCAGTTTATCTTCTTTGCAGATTGAGAAATTAGAAAACGGGGGAGATGGTATTGTTTTGGAAGGAAAGAAGATTGATTATGTATCTGAAAATGGTACTGTTTTGGAAGGGAAGATGATTGATCTTGCAGCAGAAAATGAAACTGTTTTGGAAGGATATAGCACTGAAACTGCAGATCACCTTCCTAGACAAGAGGGAACAGAACACACTGATATGCCTGTTGGAGGTAACAAAAGAGGCTATAAATTTTAGTAAAGCACTTCTTTTTTCCCCCAGTTTTATGATATACGTTTAGAGTGAATTGGTAATTGCCTTTTAGGTAACCACGTAGGAAAAATACATTCTAATATTTCAGTTTAGAATGTGTTCTTGTACTTTACGTGCAGAATGTAGATGCTTACCTAACAAATTCCTTCTTTTCTTTTCCGGTTTTTTTTTTTTTGGTAGAACACCGTGATAGCAGCGAGAGTTGTGTTTGTGACGTTACCCTGGTGACTATTGATGATCAAAACAACAGCAAATCCATTGGAGATATTGATGATGACCCCATCATTCCAATTGGAACCGACAGTGAAAGCTTAATGAAAGGGACCAGACTAAAAGCTTTGCTGTTGAGCAGTCCAGCTTTTCTCAATCATGCTGAGGAGCTTTTTTATCTTCATGTGAATCTTCCTAAAACTTCGCAAAAATTCGGCATCGGTGACTTCACAGATGCCAACACACGACTCTCCTTGGATTGCGCAAATGATATTGTTCGACAAAGAAGCTTTCCTGATTCTCAAATGGTCCACCCTCCATTATTAACCCTGGTTGGAAATGCCAAAAGTCATATCTCTCTAGATCGTTTGTTAAAGGAAACTTGTGATGGGGTTGAGGCTCTGAGGAGCTATAGTGAACCTGCCGGTGAAAACTATCCTACTGACGGTCTTTTCTCGATGCTGGAAAGAGATTTAAAGCATAGTGAAATTGTAAGTGGAATATGGGACTTGGGTTGGAAGAAAGGATTTTCTGTGAATGACACAATGCAAGTAGTGGATGATATCGAGAAGCAACTACTGAGCCGGTTAATTGAGGAGATTTGTGCCTAAGTTCTGTTCTGCTTTACCTACTTATTAAATTCTTCAACAAATGCACAGCTTCAAGAGATCAATGATGCAGTTGCAGCATTGTAAATAAGCTTACTTTGGCTGATAAAAGGAGGCAGAGTTAGAAGTGTTGGCCATATCTCGGATTCAAATTTATATTTCAACTGTAAAATTTTCATTGCTAATAGTGACATTTGTAAATTTAGATTTCAGCCACTTCAAAAGTTATAAAAGCCTGGCGCCCAGGTGCATTAGATAAATTGAAATATGCACATAACCCAAATTTTCTTTTTTAATTTACAAGTCGATTGCCAGCAAAGGAACTCTATTTTGGCCCAAAACAATAAACAAAGACGACGTTGACTATTTACTCCTTCAGACCCAATATTTACTCAACCAACCACTGCACCTCCGTCAAGATTGGCTGGCTTGATACCCTATGGCAATGACAGCTACTCACGGCTCAAACATACATCATTATTCATCATTTCATTTCTTGGGTTAGAGTTTGCCAATTTCCAAGTCTTCGAGAAGCAGGTTGCCCATTGAAAATAGACAATCACCATATAATAAAAAAACAACAAATTTCTTCATAACAATAATTACATTATTCTAGTTCAATAGTAGTATTTCTTTTTTCTCAAATGCAGCTGAAATCAAGAATTCCTTATCCCTACTTCTGATAATAACAAGATAAGGAAATTTTAACTACTAGTCTACCATTTGAACGCAACTCTTTCGTAGCAGCATCTTACTCTTTTACTCATTTCTGCTGGAACCCTGATGAACGATAAAGCTGTTTTCTGGTATGGCTGGCCTGGCTCATCCTCATAATAAATATTAAGAAGATGCTCCCTTGAAGATAAGGAAATTGAGAGTCCCCAGGGCAAAATAAACAAAAGTCCCTTTTGTATGAGTGAAGAAGCACCCAAAGTTTGAACCAACCACACATTGCCATCCGCCTCCATATTTCTTGTCAAAATCCTGCAAAAATGTCGAACCCCACCAATCTAAACAAATGAATATCCCAAAAACAAGTTTGTCCTTTGTAATACTAACTTCGTTCAAATAAAAAAAAATAGTAACAGCATAGATAAAATGAAAATAAATAATAATAATTATAACCTTCTTGATGTGAGCAGCAATAGAGATGCAGTCAGAAACATCATAAAGATCAAGTGCTTGAGAAGCGGAAGCCATGGCTTGGCTCTGCATCTTCTCTGGCATGTCGGTTTCTTTTATCATGGCTTTGCCTTCCAACATCTCTTTAATTTTTGCTACTCTACCCTCTCTCCCTCTCACTAAGGATTCTTTTCCTTAAACTTTTGTTCTATATATGGGATGTTCTGCTGCCTATAAATATGATGAAAAAGTGAAAACAACCTTGAAATGAAAACCAGTAGCTTCTTTGTTCCACAATCATAAAGAGGAGAAAGTAAAGAAGACCATAATTATTGCCTATGAATCAGACAACTTTCTGAGACTTTACTTCTTTTTGTCAGCTTCTTCACCCCCTTTTATTAAGTCTTGTTTGTCCTCTTTTTATATATTCAGTGACATCATTTGTTCTTCATTCTCTTTTGCAATAAATCAACTATGCAATTTTGTGTAATTTCTCAAATTGATTGAAGATAGAATACTAAACTTGTGATACATACATTATTAATATTGTAATTGTTAATTTGAAAAGGTTATTTGAGCTGTATTAGTAGTGCCGGGGGACATGAAATTATCTTATGAATTGTATGCTGGTTCGAAATTTCCAATTTGCTAATCAGCTTCTATTGGTAAAGATGGTCAAATTTTTTAATCGGCTTAATTATATTATTATTACTTATTAACTAATAGTAATAGTATTTTTGTTAAGAAGTGTTTTAAGAGTTTTTTTTTTTTTTAAGATTATTATCATATATACACATAAATAATAATAATAATAATAATAATTTTTTATTTAATGCATTAAAACTAATAAGTAAAATTATCAAGTATTGTATTTAATATTATTATAAATAATATATTAATTAATTTTGATAAATGTGAAAATTTGTTAGAAAAATCTATAATAGTATTATCATTAAGAGGCGGACAAAAAAGAAAGACTACAGTTAAGAAATTTGACACCTTTTAACGACGTCGTCCAATATTACATTGGTCAGCTTGGACGGTCTAATAACTCACGTGGCTCACGTTCAAAGGGCGGTTGCCTAACGAAAGTTGAAAAACCAAGGATCACTGGCACATCATTTTACGTTGTCTTGAGTTTTGACCTTTTTATTCGGCAGTGTGAACATCGGGAGTTCTTCGCTTTCAAATTTCAATTCCCAGACGAAAAAAAAATAATAAAAAATAGAATGGAAGATTTAATTGGTAAATTTTTTTAGGATAGTTATTTAATTGGTCTAATGAGTTGAATCAAATTATTTAATTAAATATTAAATATATGATTATATATTTGATTTAATGGTATATTTTTTTAATATGATTATGAAATTAAAATTTTTAAATCTTATTAATTACAAAAAAATTAATGAAAAAATATAAAAAATATAAAAAAAAGTGAGTTATACCTGTTTGATTTTATTTTTTGTTAGTTTACAGAAAAATAAAAAAATTAAATAAGAAGTTGAATTAATTTTACACCGATTTACTATATTCTTATTTTTTTGTACGTATTGAGCTAAATAAATCATTAGTTCTTGATTGAATCGAATAAATCAAATTAATTTATTTAATTTTTTTTATCACCTTTGGAAAAT
Source organism: Adansonia grandidieri (assembly GCA_038382065.1). NCBI lineage: Eukaryota > Viridiplantae > Streptophyta > Magnoliopsida > Malvales > Malvaceae > Adansonia > Adansonia grandidieri. The sequence goes on along the minus strand of JBBYHK010000020.1, from coordinate 284,034 downwards.
AAATAATTAAAAATATTCCGTTTTCTCGTGGACGTATGGACATCTAAGTCGAATCATGTATAAATATTTTTCATAAATAACACTAAAGTGCTAAGAGAATGAGAAGTTTACCAATTAAAATTTAATAATAATAATAATAATAATAATAACAATTAACGGTGCTAATCAAGGCCCAACCCATTAAGCCCTGCATCAGGTCCTGGACTTATCCCTAAGAAATCACAGTTGGACTCAGTCGGCACGGCCCGTCCATTTTTTCAACCTTATTTTTTATGATATTCTCTTTTTAAGTATTTACCTTTTTTCCCCCTTTCTATGTCTTTCAATTGATAATATTCTTTCGAGAACCAGATGAAGAACAAATATTTATTGACACTGATTATCCATCTTGACTATTTAAATTACTTGATCATCAATATCTTAGTAAAAATGCTTCATCTAAGACAATCACATTCTTTAGAATAAAAATATAATATATATATATATATATATAAACTTTTCCTTGATTTTGCTTAATATTATACAAAATCACTAGAGCCTAAAGCCAATAACATTAAGACATTAATTTAAAATTTTAAAAAATATTAAATTATAATGAAATGAACAAGTATAAAATGTTTGAATGGATGGAGAATGTAATATATTTCCTATTTAAGTCGAGTATTAAAATTTGAAGCACTTTCTCTTTTTTTTTTTTCTTCTTCTTCTTTAAATGTCAAGTGATGGAGGGGATTCAAATTTATAAGTTTAATTTTATGTTTGCGTTGGTCTTCGACTTGAATTGTATGCATTTGGACTATTATTAAATCTCATAATTATGTGTGTAATTAGAAACTAAAAAGTTTTTAAACTGTGAAGTGTTAATTAATTCGTGCATGTATGATTGTATTTATTGATAAATTTACTCCATAGTAATTGGAATCATAATTTAATCAATGCTATTGAAAGATTAAAAAAAGTACTATTTTTCATTTTTTGTTTGGTAAATAATAGAATTTAAGTTAATTAATTAATTAATTAATTATATTTTCAGGATTATAAATGTGGCCTTCGATTTTGAGGCAAATGCTGGCACCCAATAGTAACAATGGACAACTCATCCACCAAGACAACAAACAAAACGGGTTCGAACGAAACTGCCAAAGCAAGAACCCAAACAAAAGCTTGTCAGTTAAGTAATTCTTATTAAAACTTCGATTAATCTGACCATAAATTTATGATTAATGCTAATAACAAATCACTGTAAATTATAATTATATTTAAAATATTATATATTTATAAATATTTT
>JBBYHK010000020.1:248283-262622 GCA_038382065.1 Adansonia grandidieri | reverse complement strand
GGGTTTTTTCCACCTCCCAATTTGACAAACTGATAAAAGATTAAATAAAATTAATCCTAAATTGATTTTGGCAGCGTTGAAACTTCCAATTGGGAAAGGACAAACGATTGTAACCGAAATTGTATCTTCGTCAATCGCTGAATGCCCAAATTACTGTCTTAAACACCGATCGTTCCTTTTCTGCCGTATTATTTCACCGAAAAGATCAGGATTCAGTCTCGCCTAGCAATTGCCCTGCAATTTAGCTATCGATTTTTTTTTTTTGGAAAATCAATTTATAAGCTATCAATTTCCTAAGCAGCCAATTGCCATTAGGAATCAATCGATTCAGCTAAGAAGAATGTTGATTAATCACGAAGAATGACAACTGCAGATTATTATTCTTCTTTTTGGAAATTGGGCATAGTTGATTTGGAGTAGCTTTAAGAAATGGTGTTCATGAGATAAAGTTTGAAATGTTAAATATTCCCGATAATGATGATGTGATTGAAAATTCTTGTTCCGTTGCTTTCAAAAGGCCAAGGCAATGTCATGAAATTGCAGTGTCAAGCTAGAGGTGAGAATTAGACTTTGTCTGAGAACAAAATGGTAATTTACTGATAACAAGGCTGGAAAATGCATTTTTTAAGACTTAATAAATGTAGGGTAAGTCAAGGATTAGGTAAAGACTATTAGTTTATAAAATTTATAATATACATATATATAGATTTCACATTTGAACTTTGAAGTGTATTTAAGGTGATAGCTGTTACTCCAAGTAAAAGGCAAACCAGCTTGCAACCAACAGCTAAATTGCAACATCGTTTTGAGATGGGGACCTTTATTTATTTTTTCTTTTTTATGTACGGGGAAAAATAAGAATATGCGTCAGTAGGTTTAAATCAATTTAATTGGCTTAATCGACTAAATTTAATTAATTTGGCTAGATAACATCATTTTGATGATTATGTAGATTTTTTATGTCATTTAGTAGTTTAATTCAGTTTGTTATTAGTTAATAAAATCATTAATCGAATCGATCAAATTAACATAATATTTAATATTTAATATTTAATATTTATATATATTAATAACCTAATTAAATCTACACCCAAATCAAATATACAACTCACTAACTCAATACCCAATATATTGATTTAATTTATCTAACCGACTGAACCGACCAAAATTTGATCGGATCAATTAGTTTAATTATGATAAAAAAAAGTCAGTTAGTTCGATCAATTTCTTCAATAAAATCGATTAGTTTGATTTTAAATTTTTTCTAACTGAATTGGTCAAATGCACAATTTTTAGAAAGAAAAAACCAAGAAGGAATGAGAAAACATAAAAATCTTTGATATTATCCAAACTCCAATGCTGCCAGCATTGGCAAATATTTGCTCCTAAAACTAAGCCATCCCACTCCGGTGTACAAAACCTGTAACTTTCTGTGTTACATGGAGTAAGTTCATTTGGGATGAATTTTTGGATTAATATTAAAATCTGGTGAAATAGACAAATAGGATTACATTATTACAGAAAAATTACTAATTAACTAGGAAAAGCCACCTATTATTTAACATCGAAAATCGATTTCTTGTTGGCAATAAACATTATTTGGTTTGTGCATATATCTCCACCCGGAGGATCAAGGAGGAAGTAAGCTGCCGGCGCCGGCAATTCTGTCAATTGTTGAGGGCGGTGGAGTCGTGTAGAGAGATGTGTTCAAAACCTACACGTGAGTGTAGCCGGCAGGCTTTGCTAGGAACCAAGACACATTTTTGACTTGACAATATCAAAATCTACATTGCCTGCTAAGTGCCATCTATTGTACGTATATCCGTACAACATGGAGAACGAAGGAAGACAAATAAAATCTGAGATTCATGCAAAACTGAAATTTCATTTTTTTTCCCTACATTTTTTATAAGATATTTATGCCCAAATTTTTATTTTATTGTTTTAAAAGATCAATTTTTTTATTATTATTATTATTCATCCTCTAGTATTGACAGGGAATTTTGTAATGAAAACTAGGGAGGGTGAGGCTTGTTTACCTTTTGCGAAGAGGGGCAAAGTTAGGAAGGTTGTAAGGGGTCAAAATACACCAGATGGCATGGCCATGTATTCGCTGCTTTGACTAAGGCCAATTATTATTCAGCACAATTCATCTATAAATTAAAACAAATTCAAAAAAAAAAAAAACCCTTTAAGGTTTTAGATTTCTCTTCCTGTGAAAAATATAGCCTAATTTAGTTAAACCTTTTCGAAAAAAAAAAAAAAATTAAGGTGTACTCATTTCATTCTAAATTTGTTACATTTCCCAATTTTTTTTTATCTTTTTGCAAAGACTATCTCTTTGGATCGGATTTGTTCCAAATTAGTTTTCAAATATCATCAAATAGTAACTTTTCACACGAGAATTTGGCTTCAAAATACATCAAATTCAAAACCCTTTGGATTTGGTTGGAATAGCAATTCAGCCATTTGTAATTAGTTGATTTCACCGTAGGCTTTGCTAGTTTAGAATTTGTTAAATTTATACCCCCTATCATCTATCTGAGGCTTAAAGCCCAAAATAGACAAGGCCCAATGAACCCATAAGGAAGGAGCTAAAAAAGTTGGCTTCTATTCGCAGACGCCAACTGGACTGACAAGGATGAATCTTGGGTCAGGATAAGCACAGTTATGTTATTCTTGCTAAAGTGGATCCTTGTTAATTTCTGGGCAAATGTGGTTTTGTTTTTTAGATTTATCTAAATTTTGGAATGATGTTTTCGTTTTCATTTACATGAATAATTTTGGAGTAAGTTCTAAAACAAAACAAGAGAGGTATGAAAAATCACTGCAAAGAACTTGCAAAATTCTGGCCCAAGGTTTGTGTATTGCAAGACACATTCCCCACTTGGTGGTAAGTGTGAAACATAAGCAATATTATATCATCGACCCACACATTGACACTTTATATATATACACCAATCAAACCCAAAGATTAAATTATAATTACTGTACTTATTGCACAATTGAACGTATTTTGGGTGATTGTAGTATCCAGTGAGAGATATCTTACGGATTGCGGCAGGAGAAAACACAATCAAGAATTGAAGCGTCAGTAGGAAACGAAGAATCTTGACATATTGTTACATAGACAGCACGTAAGAAGTTCCCAAGAATTTTAGAGCACTTAAGAATTTGCAAATAAAATGAAGATAGATGTCCAAGGGCAGGACGTGGTTTCGGCAATGACGGTACAGGAAGAAACGAGTGTATTGACTCTGAGCAAAATCTAATGGCGTTTGGAAGCCCCTCCGTTGCAATCTTGGGCTGATGAAAGAAGTTCAGAGATGGAACTACTTTGATTTGTTTTCAGGCAGAGTCCAAGAAACACCCAAAGTTAGATTATAATGTTCGGAGGATATGGAAACAGAGAAAAAAGCAACTAAAGAAGTTCTTGATTGTGAGCTTGCTTTTGCTGGCACTTGTTTCATGGAGTCATTACATTAATACATTAATACATGTTATAACTAATGTTAAAGATTATATTTACATGATGAATACATGCTACAAGTATAGGAATAAAGAATGCTTCAATACATATACTTTTATCAAATTTAATCCAATTAATAATTATTTAAACTTTATTTTATATGTTAGACAAATTATCATTTTTTTTTAATTTGCATTATTTTTTTCATTTTCATTTTCATTTTTGTCAATTTCTTTATCATTAAAATTCATTTATATTAATAAAAATAATATAATACATTTATTTCAAAATAAATATATAATTAAAGATAAATTTAAAATACTTTAATGTGGGCTTGAATTAAAATATAACTTAATTAAAAATCATTTTCAAATTAATTAAATTTTCATCATTTTATAATTAAAAAAATTGAATAAAAAATGGATTTATTTTTGCATTTAAAACTATCTTAACAACAAACACCTCACAAAATTTAATATTTTTTTCACCAAACCCAAAAAATACAAAAATGTTTTTTCAAACTAAATAAAATGTGATAAACGTGTGTATGTATATATATATATATATATATATATTTGAAAGGTAATTGGAGAAGTGTGTTTTATTTACCCATAATATAATTTCCACTAAATACTAAGCAACATGGCAAATGATTCAAAGATCAGCTGGAGTACAGCTCATTAAATCAAATGTTGAGCTAATATTATCGCATGTTTATTCGGTAGAAATGTTTATCTTCCTTTCGAAATAATTAATAATGAACAAAATTTAATGTGAAATTAAGAAAAAGTGGATTTGAATAAAAAAATAATATTTACCTTTAAAATTTTAATACCTATATTATTATTATTTTTTCCTCTTTGCTTGGAGAAACAAATCGTAGTTACAATATATGGACGAAAATAGATCATCCACTTACATATAAATAAATATATATATATATATATATATATGAGATTAAAATTGACAACTGAAATTATATTTTTTTGGAACTAAAAATATTTATTAGGGGAATTTTGGGTTTGTTTATTTGTTGACAGCCTAAAAATAGGTGGCCACCTGGTGGGCGGTGGCAACTGGGAAGCTAACTAAACAGCGTGAACCAGAGGCTCCCACTCGCACCCAACGCCGACCACAGTAGAATAAAGGTGTCCCCAAATCCAGACCACGTAAAATTTGGGGAAACAAAAATCAAAGAAAATATATAGGGAAGGAGAAGAGCTAAAAATCAGTGTCAGATTCAGGACGCGAGAGTCGGACTCGGGGTCAATCACTCCCTCTCTGTACGGATTCTAAATCCTCTCATTTTCCTCTCCATTTCTTTCTTTCTTTCTGTCTTTCGCTTTTCTACCATAGAGAGAGAGAGAGAGAGAGAAAAAAAAAAAAGAAAAGGAAAAGAACAGGTTAAGTTTTTTTCGTAAGGATGCAGAGGCGTCAGGATCAACGGTCAAGATCTGCCAAGCCCACCACCATTCATGGGTTTGCTCAGTCTGGGGATCTTGTTGGTCTTCAAAAGCTGCTTAACGACAGGCCTTCCCTTCTCAACGAGAGAAATCCTGTTGTAAGATTCATTCTTTTTGCTCTTCCTAAATGGTTTCGCTTAATTGAAACATGAATTTTGATCATTTCAATCGCATTTTTGGCCTGAATTCTTCTTAAGTTTCGATGGTTTAGTACCCTTTTTAAATGGGTTTGTTTTATACTAAAATTTTAGTCATTAACTAGGATCAATGAAAGATGGCTGCTTTGGAATTGCGAATGTTAGGGTTCATACTGGGCTAATTAGATCTAGGGGATCTTACTTGGGCTATAGATATTATTTCCATTTTTTCTTTTGCTTAATGTATTCAAGAATTGTCGATCTCTTTCCTAGTCATTTTTAATTTTGACAACATTCACTTATATAAAGTAGGTTGTACAGAATTTAGTTTAAGAGAAGCAACTAATGTGGCTTGTCAAAAAAAAAAAGAAAAGATAGCATAATGACATAATTAATGATATTATGATTTCAAGGAATAATAAAAAGTTAAAAGTGATCGTAGTTTTTCCAGCCTAAGGTTGATAACCTATTGCAGAGGGAGGTTGAGGATGACGGTGACACATAATTATACGGCATGATAGATGGGGTAGAGAAATGGGTTACTGAAGCTATTCCATGGGCCATGAGCTTATGATCTTAAGCAAGCCTAACTATGTTTGCGTCATTGATTGATTCATAGAATATATACAAACATTCTAAGTTAACCATGAAAAAGCATGGTAGTGAAGGCTCGTTATGAGATGTTGACTACAAATATAACAGACTTGCAATGGTGTCCTGACACAACGTGTTTGGCGTCTTGAAATGGTTGGATGAAGCCATCTTCGACTCTTAAGTTTGAGTTAATATTGTACAGCTTTATCGGGTTATAAGTAATCTCTTTTAACTATTCAAAGCTGGGGCTGTAACAATTTGTTTCCTTGATTCTGTTACTATCATTCACCAATTTTATTTTATTCTTTTTCTTTACACATTCAATTGTTCCCTGGTTTTATGTCACCAACTCATGGCATCTGCTAACTGCTTCTTATTTTGAGCTTTTAACCGTTAGCTTTAAATATGAGCTGCTTTTTACGTGATTAATTGCTACAATTCCTCCAAGATTTAGAGAGGTTGAATGATGTTTATTAGAGATATATCATATATGTATATGGACGGAATTTATTCCTTGTTATTCTTAAATTATTAATTTTCATTTGGTTTAAATGCAGATGGCACAGACTCCACTTCATGTTTCTGCTGGCTATAACAAGGACGAGATAATTAAATTTTTGCTTGACTGGCAAGGACCAGAAAAGGTTGAGTTGGAAGCCAAGAATATGGTAGGTAAACATTTTATTTCTTCTTAAGCCAAGTAAAGGTTCACTATCTTTTTGGATCTCTTGATTTGGAACTTTTGGATTCCTCCTCTAAGTTCTATCTGTTGACTTTGCAGTATGGTGAGACTCCGTTGCATATGGCAGCCAAGAATGGATGTAATGAAGCTGCACGGTTGCTTCTTGCTCATGGTGCTTTCATTGAAGCCAAGGCTAATGTGCTCTTTCATGGCTACTTATTTTCCTTTTATTATTTTGTGCGATCAGAATAGGGTGGCGAAATTCAACTTCTATTGAGATTTTCTTCTTCCATGTTATTTATGCAGAATGGAATGACACCATTACATCTAGCTGTTTGGCATTCAATTCGATCTGACGACCATGCAACTGTAAAGACAATACTCGAGTACAATGCTGATTGCAGTGCTGAGGACAATGTAAAACTCATCATATTACATTCTGTTTGATTTATTCATCATTCTACTTGGTGTATTTCATTATGCTTGATTTATATCTTTATTACCAACTCGTGGTAGTTGATATACCTTTTGAACTGCAGGAGGGCATGACTCCTATAAAACATCTCTCAAAAGGCCCTGGAAGTGAGAAGCTGCAAGAATTATTACAGTGGCATCTTGAAGAGCAGCGAAAGAGAAGAGCACTGGAAGCATGCTGTGAAACAAAGGTTAAGATGGATGAACTTGAGAAGGAACTGTTAAATATTGTGGGCTTGCATGAGCTCAAAATACAACTTCGGAAATGGGCGAAGGGGATGCTCTTGGATGAAAGGCGCAGGGCTCTTGGATTGAAAGTTGGGGCTAGAAGACCTCCTCACATGGCATTCCTTGGCAATCCTGGAACAGGTAAATGCCATTGAGTCATATGTCTCAAAATTCTTTTAGTGATACTCCATAAAACCTGTAGTTTTTACACTTCGTATAATGTTTGGCAAGTATGAATGACAAATTGATTTAATGCTCAAAAGGTAAGACCATGGTAGCTCGTGTTCTTGGGAAATTACTCCATATGGTTGGAATTCTACCTACTGACAAGGTAACAGAAGTACAACGGACGGATTTGGTTGGTGAATTTGTTGGACACACAGGGCCAAAGACAAGGAGAAAGGTGTTTCCTTGTGCTTTCTGGATTTTTTTTTTTTTTTGCTTTTTCTTGGTCAATGTTTTTAACTTATCAGGGACCGATCATGTGCAGATCCAAGAAGCAGAAGGAGGAATACTTTTTGTTGATGAAGCATATAGGTTAATACCTATGCAAAAAGCAGACGATAAGGACTATGGATTGGAAGCCTTAGAAGAGATCATGTCTGTAATGGACAGCGGAAAAATTGTTGTCATATTTGCTGGGTATAGCGAACCAATGAAGCGTGTAATCGCTTCTAATGAAGGGTTCTGCCGAAGAGTGACAAAATTTTTTCAATTTAGTGATTTCAACTCGGAAGAACTAGCCAAGATCCTCCATATCAAAATGAGTAATCAAACAGAGGAGAGTTTGTTATATGGATTTAAGTTGCATAGTTCTTGCAGTTTAGATGCAATAGCAAGACTAATAGAGAGAGAAACGACGGAAAAGCAGCGGAAGGAGATGAATGGAGGTTTAATTGATCCAATGCTAGTCAATGCTAGGGAGAATCTAGATCTTAGGCTCAGTTTTGACTGCATAGACGCAGATGAACTGCAGACCATAACCATGGAAGATCTTGAAGCAGGCATTCGGCTTTTCTCACAATGACACAGGGTTTCAATCGAAGCTTGGAAGCGTGAACATATTCTATATCATTCTCTGGTTACCATGATGGGATCTCATCGAATCAAACTAGAAGGTTTGACTCATTATCTTCTTCCAAGCATCTTTGTCGGTTAGTTGCAAGTGCTGCTGAAAACTCAGAAGCCGGTGGTTGGCAGTGGGCTATATATGTGAGGGAGCTTATGCTTGCAGGACATTCATTTTGCTTGCTACTTCATTCCTTTGTCATAAGCAATTGATTAAACTCATACATATCTATTCTTCACCTAAAAGGGCATTCTTCATGTTATAGGAATATTCATTTGTTTTTCAGGGCAGCAATAAATTTCATTTCCAGCTTCTCCTTATGGATGCCTGGGTTGTTTTTTTTTTTTTTTTTTCTCCTTACAAACTTTCTATTCATGTTGTCTTCTATGCCTTGAACCAAAACAATCAGTAATTCATTTCCTGATTATTTTCATCTTGGGTGTGAATTTTGTGACTCCCTGGCTGTGAATCATAACTAAATCTCATCAGAAAAATGATTCTAAAAATGTGGCAAACACAAAAGCATAGTTGTAAATAATTACACCACTGTCGTTGTCTTGTCCCATTAGATTTTTGGATTTGGTTTTGAGTTGGTAACTTACATCAATTGTTCTTTGACATCCTTGTCCTAATAATTGAGATTAGCTGGTTTCACTTTCTTCCAAGAAACTAGGACTTTGGCCCTAACGTGAAAAATATCACAACAATATATATATATATATATATATATATATATATCGGAAAAACTGTGAACCAGGTTATTCTTATTCGGTGGAAAAAAGAAAAAACCAATCTTCCTTTTCCTCATTCTCTCTCTGACAATTATGGTTTCGAGCTCTCTCTCGCTTGTCTCATCCATATCTTCATTTCCTTCAAGTTCAAACCCTGAGTCATCTCCCGCGTCTACTTCTCTTTGGCCTATCTCATTTAAGCTCCCCAAACCCAATCTCAGATTCTCAAAAGCTCACGAATACCCGTCGTTGAAGCTCTTGGGTTGTTCCTCGACCGAGTGCGTTGAACATGGGTCACCGGAGCAGTTTTTTAACAACAATTCGGTCGCGGATTTCGTGCGATTCAAGCGAGAGGGTCACAGGGGCAACGGCGAGTTGCAGACGGCTGTTGTCAGTTATCGTAAGAGGTTTCCTTGGTCTATTCTTTACCCTTTTCTTCGGGTACTAAAACAAACGCTCGAGCTCTAATTCTAATCATGATTATTTTAAGGAAGAAACAGTTTGCTGGTTTCTAATTGTGGGATTTTCTTGTTTTTTCTTGATGTTTCAGGTTGATTTGGTCTCGACGATTCATATCGCGGATACAGAGTATGCTTGGCTAATTCAAACTTAGAATTTTTATGAGATTCCAAGTAATTTATGTTTTGTTTTTATGTATTATGGATGGAGGGTTGTTCTTAGTTATCTGGTTTCAAACAAGAAAATAAATGAAGTTAAGCATCATTTGGATTTTAAGTCTATTGCCCTGTATGAATGCACTTGATTAGTGAAGAAACAATATGTTTTAGTTGAAAAGTCGGTGATAATTAGTGAAAATGGTTTTCTAAAGTGGTTGTAGACAGGTAGGACTCTGAACCTACTGGCATCTTGCTATAAGAATATCCTGTAAGGAAAGGGAATGGCACGGAAAAGAATGATTATACTGATTAATAAACTCTGCTGATGAAAATCTTGGGTTTTGATTTGACCTGCCTGCATAAAGAATGATGAAAACATGTCAAAGTAGAGTATTTTTCTTCTTAACGTATCTTTTGGAACCTTCATAGGAAGATAATGGATTGAGTTTGCCCCTTCTGACAATATCGTTGTGCTTGCATGGCATGCTTGTAACGTTTTTATGTATGTTTGTGTGGGTTTTTCTAATTAAATTGGTTGAATGACTAATCTTGGCTGCAGGTACTTTGAAACCCTTCAGAAGGAACTTGCACCATATGATTGCGTTCTGTATGAGATGGTGGCCAGCAGGGAGAGTTTGGAAAATAGAAAGAACCCTGCTGCAGCAAAAAGGCTCAAAAGTTCACGTTCACGAGGTTTCAACATTCTGGGCTGCATTCAGCGGCAGATGGCTCGGATACTTATGCTTGATTTCCAATTAGATTGTCTTGATTACCAGGCTGATAATTGGTGTCATGCAGATCTAGACTATGAGACCTTCAAGTTACTTCAGGTTAGATAAAAGTGTTGGATGCTTTTATGATGTGAAGTCTGAGGTCAACTTTATATTCAGCAAAAACTTCTTGCTTCTACATCTAATGTTCTGAATCATATTTTATCCAGCATGAAAAAGGTGAAAGCTTCTTCACATTTGCTAGGGATATGACCCTTAAATCAACAAAGGCTTTAGTGCAGCGTGCTTCAATCCCAGAGGACCTTGATCCTTGGAGATCCAAGCTTCTGTGGGCTTCTCGTGTGCTACCTATGCCTCTTGTAGGTCTTCTCATTATTGGTGGTGTTTGTGCGGATGTGGGAAGCCAGGCATCTGATTATCCTGAGCTAGAAGCTTTATCAAGGCTTGACTTTGGTGCTGCAATTAAGGTTTTCCTGGCAAAACGACTAACTTCCGAGTAAGTTTCAAAAGAAAAAAATTATTCCTTTATATTCTATGGGTTTCACAATTGCTTGGAAATGTGATAATAAATGATAGTTGATTTACGAGCAAACTTATTTTCTTAATTTTGGAGTATTTTTTGCATCACTCTGTGCTTTGGATGTAAGTAGCTATGGTGTTTTCTATTTGGGCTAGAAAAAGGCGTAGACGGTAGTTTTGCTTTTGAACTTAAGTTCATATATATTACACTATAAGCATTGTTGAAAAGAGAATGATGCAAAAATATAATTTGTGAAGGTTCACACAAGTGACAGATGATGTGGAAGAGAGATCTGTTATCATCGGTGAGAGGAACAGGGCTGCTATAGAAGCACTGAGAACAGCAATCGATGATGGTCATAATAAGATAGCCATACTATACGGGGGTGGCCACATGCCAGACTTGGGTAGGCGCTTAAGGGAGGAATTTGACCTGGTTCCTTCCCGGGTACATTGGATAACAGCTTGGTCCATTACAAAACGAGATTTCCAGAGCAGTTCCCTTCCATTTTTGAAGACAATGGCTGAAGTTTCTGGTTGGCCATTGAATCGCTATCAGACATTAGCATTGCTCATCTTTTCTTCAGTCCTTGCATTGGATCTCTGGTTTTGGGAACTCTTTTGTGGCACTGCAGTTAACTGGATCTCTGAAATAGCTTCAGAAGTAGTTCAATATGTAGATAATGCACAGTTGATGTGAGTCTTCATTGGATAACTTGTTTCTATCAACATTCAATATGGATATCTGCTTGTGCCTGTGTAAATATGAACACTTCGGATATAGCTGATTTTAGGAGGAAAAAAACAAAAGTAAAAGTAGCAAGTTGACTGACTGAATGAATTTATTGAATTCATTTATAGTGGAATAATAAACTAATTGATTAATACTTGCCCATCACTTGAAGGCATCTCCTCTTTGTGAATATTGTATACATGCTTGTGTTCATTTTTCCTTTTGGATTAAATTTCGAATTTGTACAAGGCCTGATGAAAAATACGTTCAGGTTTAACTCTCAACCCCACCCCACAAGAAAAAAAAAAGGGAAAAAGATGATTTGCCGAGGATTTTGGCTACCAGCAAAAGTTTCTGGAGGGGAACTATGGAAGAACATTGATTCTCACTTTGTTAACTCAGCTTCTGTTTTCCTGCATCTCTTTTCCTATCATCTAGAATTCTAGATTAGATTAAGGGCGGAATTTTCCTATATTTATGTTGGTTTCTCCCCCGCCCCCCCGGCGGAAAACAGTTCCTTGTTTCCTTGACGTTTACCACCAAATTCGGGCTGAGGCGCCTCTTTAAAAGCTTGTCAAATTCGTTTTTCCCCTCGACTAGCTGCAATTTTAACATCAATAGAGCTGCTAGTGTGAAATTAAAGCCATTTGAAATTTCAAATAATATGGATCAGCAGCAGCTCATACTTTTAAGTAAAATCTGAGCACTAATCTGGCCAAGTTTCTGGATAATTTTTGGCAAACGTTGTTGCTTGCAGATGTTGGGGTGATGAGTGGAGCAATGTTATCTACAGGGGTAATCTCGAGATCACTTCAACCCAAGTGGAGATCTTGGTGCAGGGGCGGGGTTGGGTATTGGGTGCTTGAATATATGTTCTCTAATTGGCTCACTTGCCTTGGAAAAAAACTTTCTGACAGTATAGGCAGGCGCTACACAATAGTGTTGACAGCAGCCACTTATTTGATAGGAGCAATTATAACGGGACTAGCACCATGCATCTTTCTCTTTCCTCATGGCTGGAAGAGTTATAGTAGGTGGAATTGGTGTTGGAGATGATATTCGTGGGGTCAAGCCGGTGGCTTAAGTAGAGAAGTGCAAGGGGAGTCATTTGTCTCAAGACCTTTGAATTCGAGAAAGAAGTTCTATAGGATGACTATTAGATTTGCTCACTATATGGTACAAAATTTTGGTCTACCAAAGAGCAACATATAAAAAAGATAAAGAGTATAGCGCAGATGCGAATATTAAGAAGAATGTGTAGTAAAATTAAAAGTTAGAAATAACGATATTCGTCTTTTAAGTTGGGATAGCTCTTATAGTGAATAAGGTGGGGGAAATTTGTTCACGGTGGTCTGGTTAACATAAGATGGAGATCAAGAGATGCACCTGAAAGGGTAGAGAAATTTGACGTTGCATAATGTAGAAGACTGAAGGGCAAACAAAACAAGACTCGATTGATTCGAGGAGGTGATAAATAATGATACTACTATTAGAATTTGAATAGAGGATATTGAGAGATAAAAATGATAAAAGAAAGTGGATTCGTGAACTCGATATAAACTACGTCTTAATTTTTGTAGCCGATCCTAAAAATATTGATGTTAAAACATGTTGATTTAGTTTAGTTTACAGAATTCCTTAACCTCAAACTCCAACAAGCTGAACCCAACCACTCAAAAAACTGTCAGTTAGCTGTTGGAGTGGCATTTCAAAGGGTAAGAAGTGTAGCTGTCTGATATGTTTTTTTGTTGTTTGGAAGCTGCCTAAGACAGTGAGATACTCTATTTGAGAGTGTACTGCTGAGGCCTTGACAATGCGTGTGTTTCAAGAGTAGTTTTTAAGACCCATATTTTTGGGAAATAGAGATATATTTAACATTACATAAGAGTACAGTGTAAGATTCAACTTCTCGGTGTAGCCAAAGCCTTCAACCTGTTTATTTGTCCTCTAACGTATAAGTTTAAACCAGACGTTAGCATATTGACAAGCTTTTGAATAAAAACCTATTATACAATTAGACTAGTTTGAAAGATGGAAATTAAGGGTGAAAAATATATTAAAAAAAGTGTAGCTTTTAGTATAAAACATGGAAAAGGTGACAATATTACCTTTGTCCCCCACTTTGAATCCACTATTTATTTTCTAAAATAATACTTTCCCTAACTTGATTTCCCTCAGCATCACAGTGATAGACACAAAGGTGGAGGCACTCACCAAGTAATACGCTTCCACTATAAGCTCTAGGTTTTTTTTTTTGAGGGGGGGGTTTGAAAACTGAATGCCTCCAAGTTTTTTATGTTATGACTCGAAACTTCAATAGTGTTTCATTAGAGTTTAGGGTATTGTAACTAGGCAAGGCTATTGTATTTAATTGTTTTGGTAGATTTACGGTGTATATATAAATTATATATAATTAAATGTGTAAATGTGAAAATGTGAATGAGGTAAGGTAGACAGTGAAAATTTCATAATATTCATAACAAGAAAAAAAAAGGTTCAAATTGAAACCATTGTGTTTTATTCCATCTACCAACATTGATGGTATCATGGAGTTAATTTATTTGCTAGGACTAGGGGTAGGTATATACTATACACATAGTAGGTATGATATATATATATATATATATATAGGATGAATGGCATAGCTTTGGGCCAATCTATGCATATGTACGTACTGATGTATGTATAAAGTTTTCAAGTAATATTCCATTGACGGGGGAATCAAAGAAAGTTTTACGGCCGCAAGGTCAAAAGGAAAAGGCAAACAAATGATGTCATTTTTCATTGTCCTTAACGGGATGGGAATGTCACGGCTATGCGCTTGACGTTCGGTGTTCCACTCCCTCCCTAATGTAATTTATGCTGTTATTTAATATTTCAAATAATTTCCTA
>JBBYHK010000020.1:222418-241125 GCA_038382065.1 Adansonia grandidieri | reverse complement strand
AAAAAAAAAAATTCCAAACCATTAACTAGTATTTAAATCCTTAGCAAGATATCCTTAGAATCCTAGTCAATCTTTGATTCTCATACGTAGCCGCCAACCGAGTCAAAAATTCTCACATCTACGACAATTCGTTCGTAAAGGGGCCACCATCAGCTTCTAGACCTTCAGGTTTTCCAAGAAATTGCATACACCTAACCTAACCCAAAGTAAAGTCTCTCTCTCCCAGTATAAATATCATCAAATTCCTCACAAATTCACGAACATTAGCATCCTCTCATAAGTCACAAACAAACACCCTTCCTCTCTTCAACTTTTTTTTTTTTTTTTAATTTTCCAGTCTCTCCTGTTAAGAAGAAAAAAAAAACCCAGAAATTGTCTTGTTGATTAATAGTATTTTTAGTTGAAGATGACTTCAATGAATTTGAATACTGTTCCAGCCATCTTGTTCTTGTTCTTGTTCTTGGCACTTTTGCAACTCAGTTACGGACAAATCATGGGTTCTTCGCCTGTACCTACTCCATCCAGCGATGGTGTAGCCATTGATCAAGGAATTGCTTACATTCTCCTTCTACTTGCCCTCGCAGTTACCTACCTCATCCATTGATTTTAAATACGGACTGCTTTTATTTTATTTTTTAATGTATTTTCTCCATACATTCAATGAGAGAAATTGCAGCAATTTTTTTTTTCATCTCTGTACTGTAAATCTTGTATCGATCCTATAAATTGATATATTCATTACTTTATGTTTTGCTCCTCTTGGATTAATATTTCGATTCACATAATCAAATCGGTCGACCAAATCTTTTCTTAGTTTTCTTTTGAAGAATATTGTACCAATTTTTCCTTTCCAAGAAAAAGAAAAGTGTATAAGTTTCGAGTTAACTTATATTCATGAAAAATAAAAAATAAAAATAAAAAAACCCCGATTTTCTGTTAATATTTTCTCTTAATTTTCATTATCAAGATGATATATTTTTGGAAAAAAAAACTGTATTTTTTAAAACCATTCGTTTTTTCTTACAAAATTATATTATTAAAAAAATGGAGGAAAATGGTCAAAATACCTCTCTGTATATGGATAATGGCCCGAATTCGTGGATCATTCAAGGCCCATGTCATGATAGGGTTAAAGCTAATTTCTATTTTACGAATACCGATTAAATTGTTAATTTATAATATTTATTTTTATTTTTCATAAAATTCTTTTCATAATTTTGAGTCCATAGATGTTGTTAATATAATTTATAAAATTTCAAATTCAAGAATTGCAGTTTTTCTTTTAACTTAAAATGCTAATATGTTTCAATAATGAGTATAAACCGTCGGATTTAATTTAATAAGATTAATTTAGATTTTGAATAACAAAATGTTATGCACTCATATATGATTGTTAAAGTGTTAAGTTGTTAATTCCATGTTGTAACTTATACATAAATATCACTTACCTTCAGTCAAATAAAAAAAATTACAATATGTTTAGTTGTGAATACCGGTTCAATTTTATCTATATTTGACGAGATCGAAACAATCAACTTCATAAATCCGTACTCATATTCAAAAGTTTAAGTTAATGATTCATTCTTTTTTTTTTAAAGAGATAAATTTTAGCAAAATTGAATATTAATTACTAATAATTTCTCTTTCTTTAATTTCTTTAAATTTGAGAGTATATCACTTACAGTTATATAAAACTTTTGATTTAATTAGTGTCATCAATCAAACAGACATTAACAGAGTGGACGAATTTACAAAAAAAATAAAATTAAAAGTATTTATGTCTTTTTTAAAACTTTAACAAACTTCCCAACTCTTAAAAATATTATTATTGCAATTTTGATATTATAACTTCTTTGTCACCTTTAAAGTATTTTTTTTTCAAAACTATTTATGCATTAAATAATTTTTTATCGAAAAAAAAAAAACTATAATTTTTATTTAAAAAATTTTCCTCATTGAAATTACATAAATATAAAAACTATTAGACCTTTGAATCTTTGATATTTTTATGTGCAATTAATACATATATAATCTCATGGTATAAAAAATGAAAAAGGGTATTCATTATATATCCATAACAAAAATAAAATCACCAAAAATAATAAATTTAGTTCTTTGATTTTTAGATTTCTAGGCATTAGGAAAGTTTTCTTTTAATGTGAAAATAAGTTATTAATATATTTTTATATAATAGTTATGTGTTTCATATCAAAATATAAATTATTTTGTAAGTTGATTAACTTAAAAAAAAAAGGTTAAAAGGTTGATAAAAATAAAATAGAATGAAAAAACAAAGAATAAAAATGTTAATACTTTAAGATTATGAAAATTCATGAATTTTAAATGAATGAAAATATTAACTTATTATATTACAACATTTTGGTATAACATATATTGGCATAAACAATATTTAATATCTTTTTTTAAAAAAATAAATAAAAGCTGTAAATCTATTTTAGGAAAATAATCTCAAATAAAAACAGTTAGCTTTACTCCTTTTACAAATTGGGGGGAAAGATACCCTAAAACAAATAGAAACCAATCAGCTCTTACTCCTTACGTAACTAAGTCGTGGGCGCTGCTTCTTCCAAGTCCTATGCCTTTGCATCCTTCCTTTCTCTTCCCGGCTTCAAGTCACCCATTGTCATTTCATCCATTTATATTGTTTTCTTTGATCGCATTTATTTTTTTTCCATTAACTCTTCAAGTTTTTTAAAGAACCTAATTTTTCGAAGCACGTGATTGGTTTGCGTCATTTGAATTTCTTCTTCTAATAGAAAGGTATATATATATGTGTGTGTGTGTGTGTGTGTGTGTGTGTATGTATATCTTATTCCAGACGTTTTGTCTGTTTGTCTTTTGGCTTTGTTGAAACAACAAGCCGGTAGAAGAGGCAAATCAGTTTGGGTATGTTTTAATGTTTTTGTACCTTTGGTGCATTGTTTTATGGAAATCGGTTAATGGGTTTTTTTTAATGCTTTTTTTTATAGTAAATTGTATTTTTTT
Source organism: Adansonia grandidieri (assembly GCA_038382065.1). Classification (NCBI taxonomy): domain Eukaryota; kingdom Viridiplantae; phylum Streptophyta; class Magnoliopsida; order Malvales; family Malvaceae; genus Adansonia; species Adansonia grandidieri. The sequence continues at coordinate 238,119 of JBBYHK010000020.1, read as the reverse complement.
TCTTTGGGGGTCAGTTTTTGGGCGATCATTTGAATTTGAGAGTACTCAAATTGATGTTGGTTTGATCAGATTTTTGTTTAGAGATGATGCTGAAATTTGTTGAAGTTTTACCTTTTAAAAAAAAAAAAAAAAACTGATTTTTAAAGTTTTAAACTATTTTCTGCAGACATATTTTGTTCGGTTTTTTGATGATGTTTTTGTGTTTGAAACTGATTTGGATTCAGTTTTAAGCAATGGGGTTTTTACCTTAGTAAAAGATCAATGGTGATTTCTGGTTTCTATAATGATGATCAAAGTGTGGGTTTTGCAGCTTCTATGAATCTGTTCTTGTAGTGCATTTTTGTTAGATTATAGTTTACGCTTAGTTTTTGACATATTAGCTTGTAATTTAACTACGGTTACTTATAACCTGAGCTCTGATGTATAATTGTTGAAACTAGAACTTTTGAGGTTGCAATAAAATTGAATTGTATTATGAATTTTACTAGTATATGTTATGAATTCCCATTTTGCGGGATTGTTGTTTCTTATTCATTAATGCTAAACCGTATGGCTATTCATTTAAATAAATGTCACTTGCATTTTCAGCGCATGATACGTTTTGGTGGGAATTTGGAGACTTTAGCTAAGGGGTGTATTCATGATTAAATAAAACATCATGAACAATGGTTTGATAGGAGGAATTTTTTTTTTCTTTTTTGGTGGGAAAAAGATGCCAGATTTGAGAGGTGGAATTCGACGATCAAAGAGGATCAATGACGAGGAGAGCCCTGCTGTCTTAGTTCCAACTGCTCGGCATGGTGCTGGTAATAACCTTTTCTGTTTTGTCTTTAAATATTTTTTGTTTTGAATCAATCCAGTTTATGTTTAACTGCTGTTTCCTTGTATCATTTGAATCTATGATCAGCTAGTAGAGGTAGAGGTAGAGGAAGAGGGCGCAGAGCAATGAATCAGAATGACAATGCAAAGCTTGGTGGTCTTGGTGCCTGCGGCAGGGGCTGCACTGGAATAAACTTGCCAGTGAGGCATGTAGTTGAGAAAACTGCAGAAAGCTGGTTGCGGTTGACGAAGAAGGAAGCACCAGTCCACTTCCTGAAAGGGCACGAATTTTCTCTGGTATTAATCTGACTTCTGGTGCCATTAATTGACTTTTATTATGCTAGAACAATGATGGATACGAATCTCATGTTAGTGGGCGGGGATTTCAAACTGTTGGAGGTAAATGACCTGACAGGCCTAAGCAACTGCTTAAGCTATTCCCACTTTCCCTTATCAAGAAAAAAGAAGAGGCATGTATAACTTTCTTTTTGGTTATGCATGGTTTGAGAGTGTTGTATATGGTCAAATCTGACTGCCTCAATTATAGTTTTCATCTTCAAATTGACATGCCAAACCATTCAAGTTATTTGTATTGATATTCCATCTGCTTCTCCTTTGGCAGGTACAACTTGGTAACTCTCCTGTGTGCAAGTTAGATAGAAAGCTGGGTAAAGGGGGTTTTGGACAGGTTTATGTCAGAAGAAGGATTTCTGGTGGCATAGGGTGCACTGGTTATGATGCCTTTGAGGTTTTTCACTTGCAACTCCAGTGAACCCGAACAAAATTCACAAGAAGTTGATTCTGTTGCTAATGCCGTTATCCTGCTTCATTTTACAGGTTGCTTTGAAATTTGAGCATCAAAATGGTAAGAGATGTAGTTCTGGTCCTCCTTATGGGTGGCAAGTGTACAGGTATGCCAGTTCCCTTCTTGCAGTCATTTGAACTTCAAATTTTATGAACTAATTTATTTTCTTGTCTCAAAATTATCATTCAGCACTCTTAATGGTTGTTATGGACTTCCATTGGTTCATTACACAGGTTAACTAGGAGACTACTATATCCTTGTGGGTTTATTTAGTAAAGAGTTTCAAACCCACTGTTGTATTTTGGAGCCAAAAAAAAAAGAAAAGAAAAAAGATGTTTCTTTGAATCTTGTGACTAGGTCATGGATATGCTAGGTCCAAGTTTATAGGATGTTTGGAACTCAAATAACCAGATGCATGAAACTATTGTTCTCTCATTCTCTTCCTCGTTCTTTTAACATTATCCTCAGTTTTCTTAAAATTTTATGCTTTGAATTTTTTAACCTAATACTTAGTTGCTACTCTATCTTGTTGTTTTTGCTCTTGGTATAGGCTGACAGAAGAGATGGTTGCTTGTATAGCAGTGGAGGCAATATCAATTCTTGAGCAGCTTCATCACAAGGAGTACTTTGAAATTGTTGCATTCCATTTTTTCCTCTCATCTTTTACTGCTTGTTGTATTTTGTCTACGTTTCTTTTCTCTGCTTCAGTTTTGTACAAGGAGATGTTAAGCCCGAGAACTTGTTGCTTGCTCAGCCTGGGACCTCTAATGAGAAGAAGTTGTATTTAATTGATCTAGGTTTGGGTACAGTTGCTTTCTTTTTACATACTGGAGATGCTTTACTATTTTATAACATATTATTTTGAAGTGGCCTATAATCCTTGGTTCTTTTCAGCTTCTCGGTGGAAGGAGGCATCTTCTGGACGTCATATTGATTATGACCAAAAGCCTGATGTCTTCAGGTAACTGACTCTAAGTACTAAGGCTGCTTCTGTTTGTGAACATGAATATTTGTCAGAGAACGTCCCTATTTGTTTATTTATTTATTTATTATGTCTATTTATATATATTTATAGACTTTATTAAGTAGCTAGCATAATTTTCCCAACATACTTGTCTTTTCTTACTTCAGACTGAAAGAAGACAAGATTTTGAACATTTAGATTGCCATTTTGAATTTATTATTATTTTGTTCGTTTTAGGGGAACTGTACGTTATGCAAGTGTACATGCTCATATGGGTAGGACAGAGAGTCGAAGGGATGACCTTGAATCATTGGCTTATACACTAATGTTTCTGCTTAGAGGAAAACTTCCCTGGCAAGGTTACATTGTAAGTTTATTCAACTGTTCCACCTTTATTTGCAATTAGAATTTTGTAGCCTAATTGCTGTGTTTTGTCATTAATTTTTTGTGCTTTGATGTATCATTGGGCTGCGGCGGGAGAACAAAGGATTTCTTGTTTGTAAGAAGAAGATGGCAACTTCTCCTGAGATGCTTTGTTATTTATGCCCTCCTCCTTTTCAACCGTTTCTTGAGATTGTGACCAATATGAAATTTGATGAAGAACCAAATTACTCAAAGCTCATTTCCCTTTTTCATAATAGCATGGATTTCAATTAATCAGTACGTCCTATCCAAATTGATGGAGCTATTAAGGTTGTTTCCTGGGATTTTAACTTGTGCCAATACCTTTTCTTAAACAGAAAGTTTGTAGTTCTTTCTATTTGGAATATGTTGATAATCTTCAATGCCTCAGATGGGAAGATCACTTGCTGAGTTGGAAGATGGTGAGCAGCTTAAGAAGAAATTTCGGCTAGGTTCTCCTGCTTCTCAGTGGATCTCGACATATAGCTCCAGAACTTCGATGAAACAGAGGTGAAAATTCTCTTTAAAACCAAAGAAGTTGCATCTTCTGTAAGATTCTCTTTGACTCTGTTTACGAGTTCATGTTTGTGTTTTGGCTGCTTCATATGCTTCACAGATAATTTGAATGGAAATGTAACTTGATCACTTTCAATGAAGGCAAAGTGACAATAGGATAGCAATGCTAAAGTTTCCTGCTATCTAAAGTGGTGAAATTTCTTGGCATCAGACGACTTCAGAGCTGAATCCCATCTCTGCAAAACCCTGCCCTCTCCCCCCCCCCAAGAAAAAAGATGAAGGAAAAGACAGGGAGAAGGTCATGAAAGCCGACCATTGATGCTTCTTTTCAGAATTTGGTATCACCTGCGATTTTTGGTATTAGATTCCTCTTTGTTATCAAGACTGACGATACTCATTGCAGGTATCACTACAATGTTATGGATTCAAGACTCCAGCAGCATGTGGAGAAGGGAAAGGAAGATGGCTTGTATATTAGTTGTGTAGCTTCATCATTGAATCTGTGGGCCATTGTTATGGATGCGGGAACAGGTCTCACATCTCAGGTTTATGAGTTATCACCTATCTTTTTGCATAAGGTAGAAATAACTGATTCTCAGCCCTCAGCTTTTCATTTTCATTATTTTAATTAGTGAAGTCTTGGAAATTTTATTCCTTCTTACTGATTATATGATCAGGAGTAGATAATGGAACAGTGGGACAAGAATTACTACATTACTTTGGTTGCCGGTATTTGGAATGGCAGTGCACTGGTTGTAATGTCAAAGGGTAAATTCATGTTTGCCTTTTTTTCTTTTCCGAGCATTTATGTTCACCAGATAAATTATCGAAAACGGTGGGTTGTTTCATAAGAGTTAAAGTTCGTATGTATAGTGTGTCACGTTGTACCGAACTGATAAGGCTGTGGGACTGTAATTTCTGGTTGCTGATGTAGTGTTGCAGGTCAGCTCAAGCTAAGTTCTTAGATAAGGAAAGATAGACAATTTTTCTTCTGTCATGGTCACCATATTTATTGATCACTTCTCATGAACTTATCTGGCAATTGATGTTGTGAAGTTCAGTGCTGGTAATGCTGATGTTGCTTTTCTCCTTACTGCTACTAAAGGTACACCCGATACTCAACAGTCCTACAAAGTTACTGATGTATTTCCTTCCAAATGGATTAATAAGAAGCGGAAAGAAGGCTTTTCTGTGACCTCAATGGCCACTACAGGCAGCAAATGGGGCATTGTCATGTCCCGCAATGCTGTCTATCCTATTCAGGTTGTCTAATTCCAGCTTAATAATACTCAGTTATATGATACTGCAGCAATCACTTGCATCCTTTTGTACTTGCTGACTAGGTTGTTGAACTTGATTTCCTTTATCCAAGTGAGGGGATTCACAGAAGATGGGAAAAAGGATATTGGATTACATCAGCGGCTGCTACAGAGGACCAAGCTGCATTGATACTTAGTGCACCCAAGAGAAAGTCACAAGATATAATGCAAGAAACTTTGCGTACATCTGCTTTTCCTAGTACACATGTAAAGGTAATCTAATTTTGCTTGATTTTTCTTCCTTAAGGGTGGATGTATTATCTATATCAATATCGTTAGTCTTTGGATCAGTCTTTCATTGAACTGTCTTGTATTATCTTTCACACTGTGAAATTTGACTTGGAAACTTCTTTATGATGTCATTGTCATGCAATCTGGTGAACCTCACTTGGCAATACCCTTCATTGAGAAGTGTCTTATAGGCTGTAGCTCAGAAAATGAACTAAAATAGTTCAATTTATACAAGGCGGTATGTTTTTCATGCATTTACATTTTGAATAAAGAAAGTTATGGTCAATCAATCTCAATCATGGATGTAAATCTAATTTTGGCTCCAAATTGTCAAGGCTCAAGATTGCCTGCTGGTAGAATTATTTTGTGCAATTACATTTTCTAATGATTCTCGAATGCTGACTCACTAAGAATGTAATCTCTAATCTAAATATTTGAGTTATCCCATACCAGCTAATGATTCTTGCTTTTCTCTGTTTTCCAGGATAAATGGTTGAAAAATCTGTATATTTCATCCATTTGCTATGGGAGGACAGCGTCCTGAAATTCGGTATTTGGAAGAAGCGATTGCAGTTTCAAGTTGAAGGCAGGTAAACTATTCTGGTCTAGTCATGTGTTGCCAATCAAATCTTGTTTCCAGTTCTGAATTATTATTAACAAAAAGCCTATGTTTGAATATCTTTCATGTCTAATTGCAGCTTTATTCGTATCTAACAGTCTGTTGCAAAAGTTGAAATTCAAACTATTGGGGATCAAATGTGGACTGTCTCTTGTAGACCGACTAGTGCTTGCTTTTGGAATCATTGGGTTATCATTTCTTTTTGGACAGTGGGTGGGGGGGGTTTTTATGCTCAAATCTGGTTACTATATTAGTACTCGACTGACCTGATAGCCAACCACAAAAGGAAGCTCATAGGATGTCTATTGTACTGTTATTATTTTATCCAGATTTTCTAAGTATTAATGCAAATATGCTATTGGATTACTTAAAGTTTGTATTAAATGAATGTTGATTCTTAGTCCTATAGTTGTCAAACATTGCATCCATAGTCTCGGTCTCAGATTGGTGCCCTAAGAGAGAATGCAAGAACCTTTTAGGTTTCTTAGCTTGATTTACTAGTTGATCGGGGGGAAAAAAAAACATCTTTGCTTTCTGCATGGATGGTAGAATTCAGAGGTTCATGTTCTTGCTGATTTTGGTCTTTTAAATGAATATGGGCAAATCTATTTTGTGTTTGTGCACTTTGTTGACTCATGTCTAACTGCATTCTAACTTGTCAACCTTCCGTCCTACTATTCACCATTGTAAATTTATACGGGTAATATTTTGATAGTGTATGACTGATTTTACAGCAAACTAGGGGTAAAGCTTTTCAGTAGTCTTAGACTTTATAACTGCTCAGCAGTAAAGCTTTACAATTTGGTTCTAACCGAAACTGGAGCTCTCTTCGTTTTCTTTTAAAGGTCTGAGTAGCGTTAAGACTTTTAAACTCCATTAGGCTAAGAGTGAGCGTTACTTTGCCTGCCTGGATTTCGCATTTTATCAAATAGTTTCCTGTCTAGGCTTCAAGTCTTGTCTGCTGATTGGTTTGTATATTCGACATTTCTACACCTGCATCAATATTTGGTTACATAAAACTTGTTGTAAGTTCCTGTTTATACCACCAGGAGGTAATTTCTTTTATTGTATCGATAGATTGTTGGCTTGCTTGCTGGCTGCCGCTCTGGAGGAAAGGAATACTGATAAAGTGTTGGGAGTTGCAAAGAGATGTTGTTGCTCTTTTGCATGGGCAGTGTCAAAGTCACCCTTTTGGCATATTAGAAAAGCTTGAACTGGAAGGAATCTGTCTCATATTTTCTTGAGACAATGCCTGGCTTTTCAAACCCTGCCAAGTATTTGAAGTTCCCAGAGATGTTAAAATGCTAATCATACTTTGTATCAGAGACGGTTTTACAATGGACTTTCAGCCCCAAAAAAAAATTGCATAATTTTAATTTTTCTCCCCTCTGAATTCCAATTAATATCTATTTTCAATTTAAGTCCTTGACTAATTTGCATCTCAGTATTTGGCTTATGGAATTTTTAATTTTTTTTTTATAATCATATACGCCCAAATGGTTGCAAAATTTATTTATTTTTTTCTAGAAACTTTGCTAAGAATCATTCGTTGAAAATTGATAAGAAAATAAAAAAAAGAACATTCTCATAGATAATGTTGCTGATTAAGTACTTGAAAATAACAATATATATTTCTTTAATTACTGCAATATGTATGATAGTGAAAATTTTCCAAACCTTAATCACAGCAAGTTATCAATTAAGAAAACTTTCCCCAGCTAAATCTAATTATTGATGGTGAAAAGAGCTATGATAATCCTTTTTAGTCATTAATATTAGTAACTTATAATTAATTAATTATCTCTTATCTTTCAAAAGAAATTTCTCTATCAATCTCTAATATTAGTTTTTATTTTATTTTAGTAGAAAATGTTTTATTAACGATATATATTTTATGAAGGTTTTTGGAAAGGGTTTATCAGAAGTAACGGTGGGCTGGGCTGTAGTTTCCCTAAGGCCTAGAGCCTTTTCTTACTATGTTAAGTAAACGACGCCGTGTCGAAGCGACCGATCTTCCTCGTTCCACCAATAAATAAATAAATAAATAAATAAATTCTACTTTTTCGTTCTCAACCTCACCACCGGACCAGGGTTTAGGTTTTTCCTCCGCTTTCACGGGGAAAACGTCAGCGTTTCCTATCACCGATGTCGACCGATCTGGCGACAGCAACGGATGGAGTTCAGAAAATCATCGGCGGCCTCGAAGCCCGAAAGGCGGTTCTATTTAAATGCACCCAATTGCTTACAAACCTAACCAACCATTTTTCTTCCCTCCAAAATTCCCTCTCCCAAAAATCCCAATCCCTCGACTCCAAATTCCTTTCCCTTTCTTCCACATCCTCCCAAACCCTGGAATCCCTTTCCCTCCGCGAATCCTCCATCCCTGACCGTGAATCAGCTGCTACCGCCCTCGTCGAGACCCTAAAAGAAGCCGCTTTAACTGAACTCGAGAACCCCAAAACCTCGATCGAGCTCTCCGAATCATTAAAATCCTTCTGCCGACGTATGGACACGAGTGGTTTAATTAAATTCATAGCTTCCAAAAGAAATGACTCCGATTCGTTTAAACCTGAGATCTCCAGCGCTTTATCTCAAGCTGTTGACCCACCCCGGCTTGTTTTAGAAGCCGTGGACGATCTTGTTTCCCAAAAAATTGAGAAGACGGCAGGGTTGAAAGATAAGAGATGGGCATGCGGAATGCTGGTCCAGGCATTGTTCTTGGAGTCTAATTGGAAGGAGAGAAAAAGGAAAGGGCCGGAATTTTCGAGGAGCATTGGAGAAATGGCGGTAAAGGTGGTCGAGAGATGGAAAAGACAATTGGATGGGGGTGGAGAAGAAATTGTGGCGGCGGAGGCGGTTATGTTTTTGCAAACTGTGATTGTGTTTGAGTTGAAAGAGAGGGTTGAAGAAGCGTTTTTGAGGAAGTTGGTTTTGGATTTTGCCTCACGGAGGGCCATGGCTAATCTTGCTCCTATTTTGGGATTTGGTGATAGGTTGGAAGGTTTGTGCTCTTCCTCTCCGAGGAGAGTCATAATGTTTTTTGTTTCTTTTCCAAACATCATTTGGTAAGCTAGGTATTTTGGTTGTTGCTTTCAGTTTGCTTAGGAAAGAAATGTGTGAAAATAGATATGTTTCGAGGATTAAATTATTTGTGGTTAGTTAATAGACTTCTAATTAATATTGTGCACTCAAGGATGCATATTAAAAAAAAAAAAAAAAAAAAAAAAAAACCAAAAAAGATAAGAAGTCAATGTGTGCGTTTGCTGGCAAGGTAATATAGGATTTGTGTCAGGCATTAACCATGCAGTGCCTTAAGTTCTATGTTTTGACAGACTGATAGCACATAAACCAGCAGCGGCTCCAGTACTCTTGTAATTTCCTCTTGGGCAACTGTATTTGGAATGTAAGGAGTTGCAAACCCTTGTTTGTAATTATAAGCTAAGACACAATTTTCTGATTTGGTATATTTGAAGGTTTTAGTTTTCTGATTTCTTAAATAAATCACAAATACATTTGTCATCTTAGTGTGGCTTAGTGCTTGTCTCCACCATTGGGTGCAGGCGCTTACAAAGATCTATATCTGTGTGTTTCACGTTAAAGTATCTATTAAACTTTTAAATTGAGGTAAAGATCACGAAAATTACTATTTAACTGCAGTAAACTGGTAGATAAACATAGCCTTCATTGTACTGTACTAAATTAGGTCTTCAGCTTTAACTTTGTGATAATTTGCTTAGTTTTGGTGTGCTAGCACGAACTCAAAAGTAAAAGCTAAAAGGAAAATACTCCTTGCAAGGAGAACCTGGATTATGAGATTGATATAACTTGAAGATGAATGATGAATGTGACCTGAAACATATTACAAATGGTTTATATTGGGTAGTGTTTGTCATCATCGTACGGGAATTAATTCTCCTCCTTGATTGAATTATCTGTGACTTTTTCAGATATTATTGATGAACTAGTAAAGAATGGTAAAGAGATCGAGGCAGTGTACTTTGTCAAAGAGGCTGGCTTGACTGAAAGATTTCCTCCTGTTTCTCTCCTCAAGTCCTATCTCCATAATATGAGAAAGAAGGCCACCATGATCTTGAAGAATGGAAATTTTAGTGACGCTGCAACAGTATGTACACATTCACTTTTTATCTTTTAGCAACATACCAATTACAAACCCCACAGGTTAAAGGTAGTTGATCTTGCAGGAGGAGTCAAACAATCTGGAGTTGAATGCAATCAAAGCTATCTTCAAATGCGTTGAAGACCATAAGCTTGAATCAGAGTTCCCTCTTGATATGTTAAGAAACCGAGTCACTTATCTGGAAAAGGTCAAGCATAAGAAAAAGAGTTCATATGCAACTGGGAAACCTCAAAGTAAGCGAGGCCATAATGCTGGTAGTGGCCGGGGCAGTAGGCCACCGCCACCAGCTTTCCGTCCATCAAAAGCGGCTAAATTTTCAAATGCCTATCCCCCTTTCAATCGCAGAAACCCTGCTCCTTCTGCACAGCATAGCCCAGCTACACAATATTCTGTACAATACAACTATGGTGGTCAAAATGTTTTTGAGGGTCCTGCTACTCCTTATGCATCATCATATGGTGTGGCTCACTCTCAAAGTCCTGCTGCAGTTACTCAACAAAACTACTCACTCCCTGTGGATAATATGGGTGCTGCTGCTGGTTATCTGAGCAGCAGTGCTTATGTGGGTCAGATCAGTTATGGAGCAAATGAATCTGCCTCTGGTGCACCATCCGCATATGAACCTTCGACATATACCCAATAATCTGGAAGCAGTAGCCTAACGACTGGGAATTTTTGTGAAATCCTCGTAGGTTTCCTTGTATTTGGAAGCCTTTTCCTTGTACTAATTTTTTTTTTTGTTGCGATAAGTTATTTTCTTATTGGAAGGTTAAAGCCGGAAGTGGTTCCGATTCCTGAAAATATTATGCTGCTTGCTCCAATTTTGTGTCAGTTTTATTTTGAGATGCCCCGGAAATGTTTTGGGCATATATATTTACAGGGAAGGGGTAGGAATTCCTTAGTTGTTATGACTATTTGATGGCAATGTTGCAAGTATGAAACTGGGACATTGTTTAAAATGTTTGTTGTGAATATTCATGAGTTTTTTTTTTGGCAAGGGAGTAGCTTAGGAATGTGCCATTCTAATTTCTAACATTTTCAAAGACCAAGACGACATTTTTTTTTTTACTGGGATGAACGGATTTATTGATCGTAGTTAAGATAGTTGTTAAAATCATTGTTTATCGATCGTGGTTAAGATAGTGGTCAAGATGAGACTTCTTAAAAAAGTACACTTAGTATAAACAATTCTTAGTTAATTATCTTTTAGAATTTTTTATTTAATATATTATTTTTATTGAATTAAAATATATTAATAACGTTAATTTTAAGAGACATTATTTTACGTTAATTTGATGCATTTAAAGTTGTTATTATTAAGTTCATTTTTTATAAGAACCAAATTTTGACTGATAAGAAAAACATGTTACAAAAATAATTCAAGTAGTTAAAAGGATATTTAGAAGTATCAAATGAAAAATTAAATTCATTTTACTATCGGAATGGGTACAAATGGAATACACAAAACAAATGAGATTCATATGCAAATAACCCAACTACAATCACTTCCATAATATCTATAGACTGTAGGAGACTGTAGGCTTGCAAACAAAGCAAATTAGGGATTATTCCCCCCCCCCCCCCAAAAAAAAAAAAGAAAGGGTGAAAATTCTTTCCACCTAAATTCTAGCTTAGAGTCCCAGTTAGGATTCAGGCGGCTGAAAATTTTTAAGCTTAGGCCATGGCCTTGGACCATGGCTTGTGGGCAGCTTGGCACACCTTGCTAGTGGTAGCTCGCTTTTAATAAGTGCATTGGAATAAATGATGAGATTGATTATAATGAAATTAAAAATTATAATAAAATTATGGTAAAATTAAATTATTAATGAGATATATATTTAAATTCAAACATAAAGTTATTGAGAAATAAAAAATTAAAATATTTAATTAAAATATATGTATATATATAATAAATAATTAAAAATTATTAAATTATATTTATACTAAAACATAATAAAAATAATAAATGTGTGTATCTATACTAAAAAATAATTATTAAAAATTATATATAAAAATTATTTTTATATTACAAACTAAAATATATGTTAAAATTTATACTTATATTAAATAATTATTAAATTATAATTTATATTAAAAATAAATTTAAAAAATAAAATTAGAAAAAAGAAGGGTTTTAAAGGAGAATTTCTCCCTTTTAACTCTCTCCACCGAGGTCTAGTTGCTGGATCTCTGTCCCTCTAGTGAAACTGAAGGGGCTGATGGAGTAAACACACACTCATTGTGCTATGTTTCAGTCGGGGGATTTCTCCCAAAAAAAATTTTGCTTGAAATGTTTAAGGTGTATTTGCGAAGACAACAAAGCCTTAAAAGAAAAATATTTTACACTTCTCCAAAATTATCTTACTTTCTTAACCTTTTTTTTTTTAAGTTTTATTTCTGTCTCTAATTTTCTTAAAATCTAAGGATTTCATATGAAAAGTTCATTTTGAAGGATATATGAGGAAGAGTACATTTTTTAGCAACTGAATACGAAAGAGTTTCTGGCAGAAAAGAGGCTAATGATGTTTTTTTTTTTTTTATCGAATAGTCAGATAGATTTTGGTTTTCTTATAAAAATATTAGAAATATTAGCTAAATGACCCGTGCTTCGTAATCAATTTAAAGTTTGAAATGTGATATTAAATGTGATATTTACGTTTACGTATGGTTGGTGTAACCAAATCAATCTTAAATAAATTAACTTATATTTAAAATTTAATTGCTACGACAAATGATTCACAATATGAGATAAATTAATGTATAACATTAAAATAATATAAAAATTAATTAAAATATAGCTCGAAAAGTGATATAAATATATCGTAAATACATGAACGCGTCAAAAAATTAAGGTTAAATAAATTATTAACATGTCATAAAATTAAGAGTTATTTTAATAATATCAATTAGACCTGTCAATTTGAAATAAAACATGATTATACTATATGAACTAAATATAAAAAAATAATTAAAATATTGCATGAACACATAAAACATATCAAAATCTATATAAAAAATTATAAACATATTAAAATTCATATAAATATATAATATCTTAAATACGATTATGATATAAAAATAATACAAATACAAAAACAATCCAAATGTATAGATTTTTTAAATAAAATGAATAACATCTAAAATAAATAGTATTGTTGAGGTTTTTTTTGGAGAAGCTAAAATGGAGAGCGAAAACAAAATCTACAACACAAAGAGAGGTCAAAAGGGCAACCGTGTTGAAATTCTAACATATAACTCTAATGATAAAGTTAGTTTCTAAGTTTTTTCAGGAAATAAGGGGAGAGAGTGAAGAAGAAGAAGAAAAAACGTCCCTTTACTTATAAGCTTTATCGGTCTTTTTATAGGTGTTGCTGGAGACATATTGACATTGTCCAAATACGGTTAGCTATCAAGCTACTAAGTATTTCAGTTATATTTGTCATAGGATGTCAGTGACTGCTTAAAAGGAGACATCTAACTTAGGATTACTCAAAAATCATTGTCGAAAAGTTACGTCAATGTTCGCAGTGCACTCTGAATAATCAAGACCTAATCGTCTCTACAAATATTTAAGTCATTTGGATAGATATCCCATTTAAGTCGATTAACGTACTTAATCTGTAACAAGTATTATTATGTCGATTAACGTACTTAATCTGTAACAAGTATTATTATTTTAATTTAACTGAATAATTCATTTAATCCAAAATTCTAATGCATAGACAAAACTAATCAAAACTTATAATTATTTACCTCTAATTAACCCAAACACAGATTTAAGACGAAGTTTACTTATCCCTACCAATCTTTCCAAATTTCTAATCGTACAATCTTTTGAGTGGGGATATTAAATGTGGGAATATATGTATTAATAACTACGCGACATTAATTGGTATTAGATGAATTTTCACGAATCTATTTTTTTTTTTTCAACGAATTTATATGCTTTCATCATCATTCATCATCATGAAATAAGATTTCAAAAGATTCATTACATACAAAATAAAAATATCTTTTTTTTTTCAAGTGGTAAATAAAAAAATCTTTTGAAGAGATGCTTAATCTTTAAATCAAAAGAATAGTATAAAACAACAAAAAAAAACATAAACAAATAAAATATTCATATATAAAAATACACGAGATAAAAGGAAGATAATCTAAACAAATAAATAAATAAATAAATATATATATATATGTATGCCAATGCTAATGCTCAAAATAAAAAAGATAAGTAAAATAAAGGTATTTGGTCTCCAGGGATTATATTTATATCTAAAAACCAAGGAGCCGCCACCAAATAGGCAACTGCAATTCCGTGTCTGCTATTGCACCACCCAAGAAATTTTAATGGGAAAAAAAAGTACAATTTAAGACTAACATATGAAGACTTGCTGTTTTGATTCAAGAATTTCATATTTTTTTAATATTATTTTTGGGTGAATTTGATCCTTATTTACCAAAAAGAAAAGATTTGGTTCAAATTTGTCCAATGTTATTTTTTTTTTAATTCTTAATGGATGAAAAATTGCACTAGAAAACTTGTTATGTCCGCAAAGTTTTTAGCCAAATGAATTGAATAAATGAATAAATCCAAAGGATGGAAACATTTACTAACAAAGCAAGAAAAAAAAACAATGTTTTGTTTGACCGAAAAATTCAAACATTTTAATAAAATATGTTTATAAAAATGTTTTAACTAATAAAAATTATTTATTAAATTTGACGTAAAAAATTGATTTAGTTCAAAAGTAGAAATTGAATTCGAGGAAGTAAATAATACTCCGAATGCAGAGTAAAATTCAGGAATCAATCAGTTCCATTAGTTTAAGAAGTTGAAAGCTTGAAAAATCGATAGATGAGAAATTAAATCTTCTATTTGCTAAACCAATATTGTTGATCTTTGACGACAAAAGCTGGACCAGTTTTATCTCTCTCTCTCTCTCTCTCTGTCTCTCTCTACGGTAACTGCACCCAATGGCCAATAGGCGGCTTGCGGGTTTCTTGCGCGCCTCTGTTCCGTAACATAAGCGCTCGGCTACTGCAAGTCTCCATCACAAAATGAGTTCTTTTTTTTATTGGTCATTAAAGAGGCTCATAAGTCGAATCGCCTTTATTAAAATCTAGGTTCACACTCACACAAGTTATATAAAGAGAGATATATATTTTAAAAAAATTAATTTTTTTAAAAAATAAATATATAAAAGAATTAATTTTTTAAATAAATTTTATTTTTTATTTAAATTATTTATCTAATCCAATTCCTCACGTGGATTTTGGAAATTGATAGATAACCTGATTTTTTTAAACAGGTCTAAATGACAATTTTTGCCAATAAATGAGTATTTTCAGTAAATGTTTTCGTAACGGCAAGCTTTCGTCGGTCATTCCACTCTGCTGTTTTATGTCATTGTCCGGAAATTAAGCTAGTACAAAATAATCAAACTTGTCAAATATGGCACATTATTAATGTCAGTGGCCCGCTATTCATTCCAAAAAAGTAAATAAATTAAAAAAAAAACATAAATTGACCGAAAAAGGGCGCCTTTGACTTAAATTTTAATGACCATTAGTATTTAATTTTTGCCAAACACTAATGTGGTCTAATTTTAGGCCTAACAGACTCAATTGGGTGCTGGAAAGTGGCAAGGACAATCATGAATCGTGTGATCGTGAGTTCGAATTTGATTGGATATAGGTATTAACGTTTAAATATGTTGAGTTTTTTTTTTAAAGTGAAATTTAATGAGTGAAAATTAAAAAATATATTTATTTTTTTAATAATTAAAATTATTAAAATTAAAAATTTAATAATTTATCAATAAACCATACAATTGTTGGTCGTTCGTGAATGTGTTGCTTGGTTTAAATTGTGACAATTGTAAAAAAAA
>JBBYHK010000020.1:92956-216209 GCA_038382065.1 Adansonia grandidieri | reverse complement strand
ATATAGCAGGCTTTAGTTGTCAGAAGTAGGGAGGGAGGGACGTCAGCTGATTGAGGTCAGGAGCGGAGCATTGTATTTAGATTTTTCGCATCGGCTATGGGGTCTTTGGTCGTGTTTGTTATTGTTGGCATCGTGGTCCTTTATGCCATAAGTCTACATGTTCTGAATTTCAACCAATTAGTGAGAATAATCTATAAACTCTTCTTTATGCCCCTGTATGTCAGTACACTTAAAAGTAATGCTGGTCAAGTCCAGGATCTTTGGGGTGGCTGGCATCCTTAATGGGCTTGAAAAAGCAGTCAGCTGACCCTGCTTTGTAGTCTGATACAAGTCGAGAAGCAGCGCACATCTGGTTTTTCTCAAATCTTAAATCTTAATAGATTGATTTATGAGCAGTTCCGAATGACAAATAGGACTAGAAAGACTTGGGCTTCTGGTAAACATGAAAATAATAACAAAGTGGACCGAAGCTCAACCCGAACAATCAGCCTCTAATTTGCTGGTCTAGAATTGGTGGTGTATGCTATTTCATCTCAATCAATTTATACTGTTACTATTAAACCAAAATAAACCGACTTTTTTGATTAATAGAAATTCATTAATAATTAGATGAATATCTGTTATTGAAAAAAAATCAAGAGCTTTAACTTAAGTCAATAAAGACCAAGAAAGTTGACTCAAGAATAAATTTTATTTAATTTTTTTAAAAATTAACTATTATTTTATATTATTTTATTAAATATTAAATATTAAATTTGTTAAATTAAGGTTTCGTTGGAAAATTCAAACCTAAGCATTAATCTAAAAACGATGGGTTAGGCTTTCTTTTCGCACTATTACGGATACGAAAATAATAAAAAAAATTGAATTTAATTGTCAATTGCTCTTATAAAAAATAAGATTAACTACAGATTTGAGTTACGTGCATACAATTTTATAAAAACGTATGATTCTCTCGATCTAAATCAGGCAGATTTTGAATTCTTTTATTTTCAAACAATATATACAAAAAAACTTACCAACAGTCAAGTAATTAATGAAACTGCGAGATACTTATAATTAGTTTATTTCTCTTCTATCTCTCGTCTATCTACGCAATTGGACCATTAGAAAAGTAACTTTTTTTTTTTTTCGTTATTTTCACTACTTTTTTTCATTATAGTAGAGATATATAGAAAGCAAAGGCTCCCACATCGCATATAAAAACAATTACTTGTGAGTAACAAAATGAGTTGTTCCCCTGTTTATTTTATGTAAAAGATTTTCCTTTTTAAAAAAAATTGATGAAAAGTGTTATATTTTAGTTATCCATTTCATTTTTAATTGAGTATGATTTTTTTTACGCAAAAATGCTTTTAATTTCTGTTTTGTAAAAAAAAAAAAAAAAAAAATTTGTCCCGAGGGCTTTAAGGGTCCAACATATGATATCAGCAGTACAATCACACCTTGCCTATAAGCAGATTTGTGCAAGCACTATGTATATGTCTAATCGCGCTGAGGCAATGCGCCATTGTCTGAATTGGACTATTGTCCATTGACAATGCACCGTCAAATCACAATTGATTGACCGTATGATAGACACTCAGACTATGCAGTTAAGTTTCTGAGAGATTTTCCGATGATTTCAAATTTAGTTCAATGCTTAGTCTCTGAAATGATTAAACATGGAAAGGACAGCGTTCAGTAATTTCATTGTTGTTTGACGAAACATAAAAATAAAATAAAAATCATAGAACCTCTGAAATTGCCTTGAAAAGAAGTATAGTTTTTTTTTCATGTTCTGGTCATCTGGCATGGTGCATAAAATATAAATGGCGGGCCGTGTCTTATATTTATTTACGGCAAAGCAGAGCATAGCATAGCAGCATTTGATGTTGTATTACAGGAAGCACAGCATGCACGCGCAAACACACATACTCATATGCCACTTGTCCATGTTTTTGGGAGTGCCAAATACGCGCCAAATCAATGACTTTTCGCGTGCTCCATTTCGGACCAAACCTCATAAACAGAGGCTCCGCCCCTTTTCAGTCGCTTGGTAAGAAAAAAAAAACCCTACTCAGCCTTCAATGGACAATGGAGTTGTCCCTATCGGTGTCGGTTCGGAGCACACCCAATAGGGCTCAATTGTTATGGCGGTGGATTATACAAGCACTAATACCAACCATGCATCCACATCATTCCAACCAAGAGTGGGGTAAATGAAAGCTACTCTTAGCCCTTGCCAGCATGTTTACACAAAGTGGGGATGCGCCCAAAAGAACACTTTCCTAATTTTCAGGGGTTATTACTCCATTTAGGCCATAGGTTAATCCTTAGCTTAGGAGGTGGGCAATTACTGTCCCTGGCCGAGGGTGGTCGGATGGATTTTCGCCTTGGGCTGCTACTGCCAAGTTAACGCCAGGCCGTGCTCCTCATATCTTTTCAAAAGTCAGTTTCAATTGCTCTTATCCTGAAAATGGGCTCTCATGGCTCTGACCCTGCTAGCTTTCTTGCTTCCTTTTGGTGAATTGGCTATTCTATCTTTTTCTTTTATCATAACTTTTCACTGTATTTTTTTTTTAAATGTCCACATTAGGTATTTTGTGTATGTGTCTTTGAAATGTATAATCTATTATCTATTTATATAACTATCTATCATAAGGCTTTAGGTAAGTAATCATCGTTATATCTCCTTCCTCACTTATTTTGTTTTCCCATATTTATTTCCCTGTTAATTACTTTACTGACTTAAACAAGAGTGAGTATTAACCTTAAATCTTATGGGTAAATGAACCATGATTCTAGAAAAATTTTTCACTCAAATTTTTTATGAAGCACTCATGAGCTTTAATTTAACTATATGTAACATATATACATGGATTGAATGTTTATAATTTTTAACTTGTATTAATACTAGATTTGAAGCATAGAAATGAGAAAATAACATTAGCGTATTATTAGATTTTTATGATATTATGGAATAGACATGACATGAGCAGATATGCTTATATATACATCATACATGCATTTAGACATGTTTTCGAATTGGGGATTATTAATTCACATTTAAAAATATCTACTACACATGCATGTAAGTGATTTCACTACCTAACAAAACAAAAAAAACATTGGTATTTGTTTTTTTTTCTTGCATATTACAAATATTTAGTATAAAATTTTTGGGGGGGGGGAGAGGAAGGGCACTTATTACAGATTGGGACACATCATGCCATGGCTCATCATGTTGAAAGATATGAAAATTCAATTTGACAAACATAATAAGAGGGAACATGAATGTATAAAGGAGGCCCTGATGGTAGGGTAAGGGTGGATGATGAGAGAAGAAGAGGGAAGAGGAAAAAAAAAAAAAAAAACTTGAGTAGGCTCTAACTTCATAAAAACTTGGAACAGGACATGTTCTGCAATATGGAGAATATGGCATAAATATTGGCAGTAGGACAAGATTAGGAAGCAATTGTCCTTTTCTATCCCATTCCCATGTTGCCCTCCATTGTTTGATGAATTGATGGTACACTCTTATACTCAAAGAGAAAATAACCCGAAAACCCTGAATTTATTGCTTTGCTACGACGACTGCAGGAAACCTTCATACATTTCTCCCTCAGCCTGGTTGTTATAGATGATCTGCCCTTCTTATATTATGCTTTAACACTATCAATCTTTTGTCTAATTCATTGAAAAGTTCAATTTGCTTTCTTTTGATTATTTTCATTTTTCCCAACTATGACTCCAATTAATTACTAGTGTTGCTTCAAGGTTGATAGATATGAATCAACGTAATTAATTATTAGATAGCAACCAACTGGGCAATATATTGATTAAATATGTTAAAATTTTAAATTAGATAATCAAGATTCAATATATTAAGGTTTCAAATATATACATATATATTGGTTATTAATTTATGCTCTACCCAAAAGGGTTGCTATTCAGAACGCTACCGAGTCTGTTTAATAGTGTTATGTTTCGCATGTGGCGACGACCAAAGCGGCACTATTTATATATGCCGACCGCCATATGGCGACGACCAAAACGGCACTGCTTATATGCCGACCGCCAAGCCTCACCCGACAGTCACAATTTTAAATGTCAACCGTCAAGTCCCACCTGACGATGATTTGACCCACCGACAATAACAATAAATACTGATTGACATCCTGACCGGCGGCCGACTGACCGAACCGACCACTAGGCACCATAGCCCGACATCTAGCTCGGCGATGGTCATATCACCACCAAACCATCTGACACTATGTCTCCAGACAACACTTATAAAAGAGTAAGCAAACTCAAAGGTAAAGTCTCTCCCATTTTTCTCAATCTCCATTGATATATCTCCAAACACCCTCATACTAATTTAACCATCGGAGAGGGTCCCTGGAGTTCCACCTCCAGCACCTTTTTGATTCTTCTATGTTGCAGGATTCTGCCTAACCTTTAGTGCCACCAAAAAAGACATCAACAAATAACACGTTATTCTATGGATTGACACTCAATGCTAGCTGGTGGCGGCAGTATGAAGAAGTAAATAAATAAATAAATAAAAATCTCATTCCAGAATGATTGCAAAGTGTTTTTTTTTTTTTAAAAAAAAAGAAATGTATAGTATACAGAGTAGTAGGTAACAAAGTTTTTTCTTATTATATAGCTTAGTGTTATCATATGAAATCCATTTTTGGTTCTTCGGAGTTCAGAAGAAGCGGTTGCTTGCATTGCAAAGGGGAATCACCGTTCACCAAGAAATCCCTTTGATCTGTAACTGGTAAAGAGAAGACAAGATGGAAGTGTTGCAATTGACACGAAAAGACATTATTATGCTACATCACTTGATAGGTAAATAATACAAACTTGCATAGATTTTTCTAATTTGAGTTAGTTTGATTTAATTTAAAGTGTTATTTATTAATTAAAAAATATTTTTATTTAAATTTAATTTTAAAAATATATAAATAATATATAAATTATTACTTTAAATAATGATATGAATTTTTAAAGTAATCCAAATCTAAGTAAGAAAAAATAAAAAAATTCATACCATAATCCTTTTTTACCTATACACAATGTTATTGTATGCATAGATGGCTTTGTTTGCCTCACTGCAATTTTTCACTTTTATTAGTGCTCTAATAATTTCCCATTCCAGACATTTCAAAAAAAAAAAAAAACAAGTAAGCTTACATATTTACCCAATGTACTATTTTTAATCATATTTATTTTATTACATTAGAAATGCAAAAAAAAAAAAAAATTACAATCAATGAATTAAATCAAACAGATGAACAAATTAACATATTGTTAAATAAATTTGACACTAAATTGATGATGATATTTTAATCTATAATAATATCAAAGTTCAATATTATTAATGAATCACTCTTTTCTTACGAAAAAAGAAAGAACAATATTTATTCAAAAATTTCGTAATTAATGATTCTCAGTACATACATAAAAAAGAGGCCAAACATGAATCTTATCATGTAAGGATACAAGAAAATATCTATGTAAGAATGCAAACTCAATCTAAGTGAACACTATTGTACTTGAACAAAAGGTTAAGGCTTAATTCTTTGGTATTTTTATTTTGAGGGGTTTAAAGAAGAGCGGTAAAAACCACTTAAACAAGTAAATATATCTTTTACTTTCTCTTTTGCAATTTATTATTCCTATTATCAACGAAAAGGAAGTATTCTGGGAATTGGTGATTGTATCAGAATCCTAAATAAAATTATTTTATTGGGACTGCATAGCATTAGGATTAGCAGAGCAGACAAAGACATGGCCGTTGGAGAGAGAGACATAAATAGACAAGGACAGTTTTAAAGGGACAAAACACATGCCACGAAAAATGTAGTTACGTTGGGTTATTTTTCTTTCTTTTCTTTATTTTTTTTCAAATAAAAAATAAAGAAATATACTACAGTTGAAACAGAAATAGTATAAAAAATATATATGATTAATTGACAACATTTATAAACACTTATTAAAAAATTTAAATATTTTTTATTTTAATATATTATTTTTTTATATTTTAAAGCAATCATTACTTATAATTTTTAAATATTACCTTAACAATTTAATTATTGCAGATGGCAGTGAATGAAGTAAATTTTTAAGTGGAATAGTGAAAACACTGCCCCTGTCCCTGGATTCACGAGGGATTTGGTCTGTGGATTCTTTACATCCTATCACAATGCCGGAGGCTGTTACATTCCAACTCAATAGTAACACTCACTCACTGTTTTCTTTTCTCTTTTTATTGAATTTTTTTAGATTCATGGGATTTCCTCCGCTCTATTATATTTCCAAAACTTGCTGCTTTGTCAGCTTTGTGCGTCAATCAAAGATGAGAATGATCCAATTAGGCCTCAGTCACGTTGGAAGTAACAACGAAAAAAAAAAATCATGAGGCATGACTTCTCCATGATTATCTTTTCTTTTTTACTATGCCAACTTGGAAGAATGAGTCATCTAATTACTAATAGACAAGGTTAGGAGGATTCTTTGAATCTTAATAAAGTACTATTTTGTATTTGTTTTTATTATTGATTACTGAAATCAATCACATGATAACTAACTTTACTTAGCTAATTAGATCTTCAATTTAATCAAATATGTGAATTTTCTTTTATTTGTTTCTTCTTGCAAGATGGGTCAAGGCCAATTTTTTTTTTTCAACAAATAAAACGCAGTCTTGGAAAGTTTGAACAATAACGAAAGTTAACGTAATACCAGCAGCAATTAAAATTTGTGATCATTCTAAGTTTTCTTGACATTAAGATTTTATAAATTTTGATAGTGATAGGAATTATTTTACATCGTGATTATCTACTAGTGGAGGATATTCAATTGCAACTATGGTACCATCATCAGATAGATGAACATATTAACTTACTCTAAAAAAAAAAAAAAGTGTTACGGCAAAATAAGTTACTCCTAAAATTTATTAAAATTATAAAAAGATGAATATAGTAACTTTGAAGGGGGGGGGGGGGAAGCGCAGGCAGGCGTAGTTTGATGTGATTGAACGAAAGGTTGTATGTTTAAGTGGGCTGAGTACAAAATTGGAAGGAAGGTAAATGATGGTTGAGACGTGGCAGTTCATGATTTGATTTAGAGGTTTTTTATATGTAAATCTAAAAAGACAGTACGGAGCAGCTGCTGGGAACGATCCGTCACACCGTTGATTGCCTGGACGAAAACTCGTTTTGACCCCTTTTTTATCAAATTTAAATTTTAATTAAATTACAGTATAAATTGTATTTTTCTATACTGATTCAATTATATATAAGATAAAAGGATGCAATTTATGATTCCATTGCTAAGATTGCATAAAATATAACTCAGATTCCATCGTCACCACTCATCCAAAGGTTAGATGCATAATATGATAAACTCCAATCTCAAAAAAAAAAAAAAAAAAAAAAAAAACTCACGCTCATGCATACTTAATTTGATAAGATTACCCTTCGATCACATGTTTAATTAAGTTGCTGAAATATTGAAATTTATCATCTCAAGGAAATTGGATAATAGTGCACGTTAATTATTCTTTACAACTGAACCAAATAAATAAAATAAAAAGACGTGAGTATTATTGGCCGTAAACCTTTTCTACCTTTTTTGTGTTTTTCTTTTTCCTGAGCTAAACATATGAATTTGTTTGGGCAGCCAACTTTGGTGTGAAAACAGTGTCCTCCATTGAAAAGATATGAATTTTTAATGAATTGGCTAGCCTTTGTTGATAGTAATTTGTGATTTGATGGTTTGCCTCTTTTCAACTCATAATGAAAATTTTAATTTTTTTTTAGGTCAATTAGAATAAAGCTAAGATCATCTAATCGTTATCCTAAGATCCTTCACAAAGTTGAAACTTGAAACAATTCTTTTTTGGGGGCATGCGCATCCGCATGCAAATTTGCCACATAGTCAATGAAGGATCTCTTGCTTTCATTGCTTCCCCATCTAATTAGTGCCCATTTTTCAGACCCTTATAAAAATAATAAAAAACATATTAATGGAATTATTATCATGTTAATGGGAACTTAGACCCAATTTCTATAAATTATCTATGGATTTGGCATTGAGTATCTATGGATTCTTCAAGGCTTTCATCATGAAATTAAGTTAAAGATTTATTTTTCTTTTCCACTCCTTTCGCACATTATGCCATAAATGGAATTACATGTGGACATAGTACTCCAAAGATGGCTAAAAAAAATAAATAAATATTTGTTTTGATTGTGAGGATGAGTTTGGGGTTTAGAGGTTAATGATAAGAGAAGATTTGATACGGTGGTTGGAGAGGGATTTGCGTGGAAATTATCATTGACCTTCAAACATGTAAATCGATCACTTTCTTTTTTTAATTGCTTTCAAGATTTCCTTCCTATTTTCCTCTCAAAAATGAGGAAAAACAATCTAGTCCAACTATATATTGTCAATTATTTTATTGGCATATGAGTCCAAAATTATGATTGACTTTCAATAGACTTTGCTTTACCATTCCAAACTTCATGTCAGTGCATGCTTTCATAACTATATCAGTACTAGGGTTTGATTTGTTATATGAATTTTTTTTAATAAAAATTTGATGCAATTTGATGTACCTTTATGTCTTTCCCATTTTCGTTTCCCCTTGAATTTTTTATTACTAACTAATCTTGGCACACATCGGTTCTTTCAAACTTTCGGAGACAGTTAGATGCTACAATTAATTAACAAATTAATTGACTGTAGGGAAAAGTTTAATAAGACTCCATGGAAAAGATTAATACAACTGTATGATGCTACAACTAAGCTCGGCACAAATAAATTTCTGTGATAATATAAATTAATAATAATTAAATTTTTTTTTATTGAGAATAATTCAAAAATAGATAAATTTCTCAATCTTTCGGGTCAAATAGTGCTAGTTAACGATTTTATTCTCTAATTTCTCCTTTTAAAGCGTCACTTTTATATCGGTTGCATCTAAGTCTAACCAAAGGTAGACAATGAACATGCAATTATCAACAATTCATCGAAGACCACGTACTCATATCTTCCTCGAAGTATTCAATTCTATTCCTCGCCCTCCTCCTTGTTGACGTGTAAGCGTAAAAGGATCACAATTAATTCCCCAAAATATGTTAATTTTTTTAATCTATACTATCAAATTGGATGCTAATTCCTCTCTTCCTTTTTGTGTCTTAGTACATAGAAGAGAAACATTTAACCTACGTGGTTTTTTTAGTACATTTGGATTGATTAGTTAGTTTTGGTCTTGGAAGTCGAACGGATTAAGCATATGAAGAAAGTTCTCATCTCATCTCATTAAGACTCGAATCTGAAACTTCGGTACCGTTTTTGTTCCCAATTACATAAATAAAACCCATTTTTTCTCTCTTTTGCATGGAGGCAGGCATACACGCAGGTTCACATCAATCAATGGTGCTGCAAAGCCATCAAAATTGATTTTATATTTATGCCTGTCAATAGGAATTTTAGAAGGGGAAAACGAGTGAAAACAATAGGGTTGCTTTGCTCGTTTAGGAAAAGGAAATCGGTCCTTTCCTAGTTGATCAAACATTGATTTTTTTCATTAATGGAGCTATTATTGATGCATTACATTGATAAATTAATTAATTAATTTATTAGATGATATACATTTAGAGTTAGAAATACATTAACTTATCTTGATTATCATTTATGAATCTTGTTGATACAACAATATAGTGTAATGCTTTGCTAATGGGCCTACAACACACAAAAAAAACTAAAGGGTGTCAGAGTTTATATTTTAAAGCGCACTTTAATACTTAAATAAATAAAAGTTGGAAGTAAAGAGATAAGTAAAATAGGGTTCCATTTGTTTATCTTACTTTTAAGTAGGTCATTGTACCTTTATATAGAAATTACTGAGTGTTTTTCATTATTTGAGTTTCTTTGAAATTACTAGGATATAAACTTTCTTAAATAAATATTAAGTATATCTTAGATATTATTATAAGACATTACGATCTCAGGTATAGATAGGTAAAACAAATCTCATTAACTAGCTATGCATTTACGTGAGTATCCTTTATCTTGTAAAAAGACATAGTAGGAACATCACATAAATAATTTGTTATTAGTTTTGAATAAAATGTTTAATCAAAGTAATTTTAATTATTCTACGATGCAATTAATAGGTCATAATTTTTGAGCTACACCCTAAAGATCAATGATGCAAATTGAGCAAGGAAATTTCACAAACTTCTATTCTAAGTGCAATGAATATTTGTTCATTTTAATGTTATGACATCCTAACTTAAATTTTCAACTTGATTAATTAGAGCCCAATCAGAAACATCTTTGCACTTCTGACGAAAGGATGTCTAATTACCACAACCCACCAACTGCTTCTAAAGCAAAAAACAATGCTATATTTCGGTTTGGATATAAATTGCTACATAAATATCCGTTAGATATAATCAAATCTATGCAAACTCATTGGGGCAAGCTGTTTGAAAAATCAGAAAAATAAAAACAAAAAAAGATTTGAAAGGTTAGTTTGTCTAATCTAAACATGAAATTAAACCTCTTAACTTTTTGTTTCTTTGTATTTTCAAGTCAAGACACCGTTTGTCACAAAAAGAAAAAATTGAACACTATAGCTGTTGGGTTTATATACTTACGTTTTTAATTTGGATTTGTCAAGGGGGCGGGCACATGGCCCCAGCATGTCTTGGGTGTATTAGGACAGGACAGGACAGGATTAGGAAAGGAGCCTTTGAGTGGGTACCCAATGTAAGCGCTGGGTCAACTAAAGCATATTGTTTTGCCCACCTCTTCAACCTCAGGCAGGACAGGGAGAAACCTAAAATAGAGAGACTTGTTCCCATGTGCACCAATTCAATAGCAACATTCCAAAATAACAACCCTGCCCACCAGCCCTTTCCTTTCCCTTTGTGCTTAATTCCTCTCTTTTCCTTCACACTCCTAAAAGCCAATCTCCTTGGGAACTCCCTTCCCCATATTCTACTCTTCTTATATATATATATTTATATATCTTGGTAGGATATAACACATTGGATGCTTGAGATATATAATAATATTCATCTAAGTTTACATAGTGTATCAAAAATAAAATGGACACGAACTAACAAAACAAACTATCTATTACGTAATCCTTTTAGCATAAAAATCTACTTCGTAACAGACTCAATAGTCGTTCACATGTAATTATCTTTTACTTGTATATATCCTCTAATATCCCTTTTTTCTCTAAACTACTTCCCTACGTAGTTCACAAAGAACATGTGTGTGTGTGAGTGGGGATGGAAACCAACACCTTATATCTAATCCTAAAAATTTAT
Source organism: Adansonia grandidieri (assembly GCA_038382065.1). Taxonomy (NCBI): domain Eukaryota; kingdom Viridiplantae; phylum Streptophyta; class Magnoliopsida; order Malvales; family Malvaceae; genus Adansonia; species Adansonia grandidieri. The sequence continues at coordinate 204,870 of JBBYHK010000020.1, read as the reverse complement.
ACAAATCCATTCCACCAACACAGCTTGCAGTCCTCTGTCCTCGTCGCAAACAATTGACTAATAAACAACCAAACAAACAAACAGTAGGAATTGCCAAACCTTTTCTAACAGACCACGCTGAAATCTTGAAACTTTGCTGTTGAGAGACAGGAAGATTTCGTTGTACTTGTACAGTTGTACACCCCACCTCCCCTCTCCTTTATCTTTTAATGGCTTGTTTCACGCCTGTATTTCTGTTCCTCCTTTTTTCTACAATCTAACTCTCCAGTCCCTTTCTCACTTATATCCTTGTTCATGACCTCAAACTTCAAAACCCATCATCATGACAAGGAGTAACAATCAAAAATCAAACACAAGTTTAAGTTTTTGGCTTCAACTACATCAATGCGATGCTTTAATACTTTGGCTCTTGCTTGGACGTTATGAATTACTCTCATTTATATGTATAGCTTTTGTTTTTATTTTTTTATGAGTTTGTCATTATTCAGAAAAGATAACAAAGAAAAGCATGAATTTACTTCAAATAGTGTGAAAAGCAAAATGAAAAAAAAAAAATAGAAAAGAAAAACGACAACAAAGAAAAGAAAACGAGGGTGAAAGTTTCGTCAGAAAACACCACAAGAACTTTAAATTTATGTAGGTCGATCAATTTTGACTTTGGGCAATAATTTATTGCATTAAACTTTTGACAAAATGTATAAAATGAGCAACATGGATCATGATATGAGCAACCGGGAACGTGATTTTTACGATTTTCTTAAGTTCATGAATAATATATCAAACTTTAAAAATTTCAGAACTTCCTTGGGTTTGTTGAAATGTAAAATAAAATCAAATAAAGTAAAACGCTATTTGGAAGAGTTTTTTCACTCAATTTAGATTTTTCTCTTGGATATATATCTATATAATCTTCTGTTTGTTGTAGGAAACAACTGGTTCATCATGGTATGGATAATAATTTAGAAAAATAAATTTCACTAATTAATGCCAACAAGATATTTTCATGACTTTGAAGGTTATTAAAATTTTAGAGCATATTATTTAAGATTATTGTACTGTAATTAATCCATTATAATTTATAATAATTTAATAAAATTCATCAAAATATTAAGTAGAATTTATATTTATAAATAATAGACTTTTACGTAATCTCTTATTGTAATTGATTAGGATGATATAAGAAATTGTAGGTATAATGCTTGATGTCTATGAAAATTAAATATATGAATTTCAGTACGGGGTTTGGAGGCATTACAGTGTAAACAAGTAAAATTGAAATTTATACGTGAACGAAAAAAGGAAAAAGCAGTCATTTTTAAGTTCGACTATTATCTAGAAGATCCCATATTGGCAGATATAAACAGACATTTCGTACACACACATATATATATATATTATAAACACTATTTAAGTATTTATTTTTTATATATAACATAAAATAAATCCACCTCGCGTTGTTCTCTTTGTTACCCTTCCATCATGCCTTAATAGTAGAGAATGCATCAAGCTACCTGAGAGCTGGTGATAAATTAAAAATCATTCGAGAATTAACCTGGCCTTTCGTAGCATTTCTAAGGAATTAAAAGTCTCTGTAATTAACCATAGGGACCAGCACCCATTAATTGAATGTATTAGTTAATTAACCATATGCTTTAAATGTATTATTAGTAACTAATAATAAGGCGACATTCTTATAACAGCATGTACTTCCATATCTTTTTGTTAATGAATATTTTAGTGCTATATTTAGAAATATGAATGTGAACATTTGGATTTGAATTTTCTTTATTATATTAATGATGAAAATAAAATGCATACATTATGTATAAATTATTTAAAAAATAATAAATTATATTTTTGAAAGGCATTAAAATATGAATTTTTAATACGTAAATACATGTAGGAATTCAAATTACCACTAAATAACCATCCAACAAACTAATGAATTTAAAAAATACTAATTAATGTATATTTTATCACATAATTTAAATTATTTTTAAAATTCAAATTTATTTTTTGAATCCAAATTCTCATTGTCATATGTAATTTAAAGATATTTGTCAACCTTAACTAAGTTATAAGTTTTAGTGGTACTTGTACATTAAATACAATAATTAATAGTTTATTTGATTAATTTAATACATCAAAAATGATAACTTCATATTATAAGTTTAGAGAGTATCCAAAAACATACGTTGTCAAAATCCTTTTTAATTTGAGATACTTCATCAACAACTCTTTTTATTATAAATACTTGGCATAGGTGAGACGTCATGTTAATTTGATAAAAACTTATTAATTTTTTATTAACTAAATTTTCATCCAAGGATAATAAATTTTTGGGTATTTTTTATAATAAATAGACAAATAAATTCTATTCTATTTATTCTATTTTATTTGTTGAAATATAGATGGACCAATGAACCCCTCACCCAAATAATAACAAGATACAAAAAAAAGAAAAGGAAAAAAGAGAAAAATGAAAAAGTGTGTTGGAAGAACAAAATATATATATATATATATATATATATATATATATTAAGGGATATGATAATAATAAATGGAACAGACAAGGGTAATATTGTCTCAAAAGTTTTATGTTTATATAGAATTAAAAACAAAAAAAAAACTCCTCACGTTGACCCTTAGAGTTCCAATGGCGGCCCCTATGCCGTTGGCTTTGCTTGCTAAATCTCTTTCTCTCTCTCTCTCTCTCTCTTTCATTTTTTTTATCTTCTCATTTTTTCTCTCTCTATTTCCTGTTTGTAATGAAAGGCCAACAAGGGTAGCAAGTAACCCAACATAAGCTAAACAAGATAAGAAACAAAATCAAAAAAGCTGTGCGCAAAGAGATCAGAAGCCAAACCAAAGCTGTTTCTCTTTCTCTTTACTTTTTTTTGTTTCTTTTGTTGGAGAAAATTATGGAGGTAGTTTTGCAGTGGTTGAAGCTGGCTGTCATATCATTCATGGTGTTAGTTTTGGTGTTAAAAGTGGTAGTGTTGCTTTGGTGGAGACCTAGGATGATTGAAGACCATTTCTCAAGGCAAGGGATCAGAGGACCCCCTTATCATTTCTTCATTGGAAATGTTAAGGAGCTTGCGGGGATGATGTTAAAGGCTTCGTCTCAACCCATGCCTTTGTCTCACAATATTCTCCCCAGAGTTCTCTCTTTCTACCATCATTGGAAGAAAATTTATGGTACAACTACCACTGCCACTATATACGTTTTCTTCATTCTTTCAATTCTTCTTTTCCCTTTTTTAACGGGTTTTTGAAACTTGTTTTGATTTTATTCAGTAAGTCTTAACCTTTTGTTACTTACTACAATAATTCTATCTTCTTCTGTTTCTTTCTAAACATGGTGTTTGGGTAGTCAGATTAACACATGGGTTTGATCTTAGACCCCTTTTTTTTAAAAAACCATTAACATTTTTTCAAGGTGGGATTGCATTAATGTTGCTTATTGAGTCCTTTGTTAAAGGAAAGAAAAGAGTTGGCTTTTGTTTCTCGATCACCATTCCTTTACCTCGGTTTATGATGGATCCTTCAAATTCTGTGACTTTTAAAAGGCTTATTTTTTGAGTTCGGCTACTTCTTTTTAAACTTTACAGCTTTTTTCTGAGTTTGGATGCTTGGTGTTGAACTTAAGATTTTTTGGACGGTTCCACTCCTTTTTTCTCCTTTCTTTCTTTTTTTTTTTTTCCTTCTTTTCTTGCACCCTTCTCTTTATTATCGATATTAAGAAGAAAATAAATAAAGACCTTGATTTTCACAATTTCATTATGTAATATTGCCCCCATATTTCTTTCCTTTCCAAAAACACTACTATACTAGTAATGAAAATTTGCCACTTCCCATTGCTTAAAAAAAAAAAAAAAGAACTGTGGTGTTCTTGCACCTCTCCCTCCTTGGTAGTGGAGCTGCGATATACTATTTATTAACTGTTTCTGTTTTTAATGTATCATTTTCCTTTCGTTTTTTTTTTAATCGGAGCTTGAATTTCTGATGATGAAGTCGTATATGTTTGCTAGTACCACAGTTTTGAGTTGTCTTCTCCCAGTTTCTTTTGGTTTCGTTCTCTCTTCTATTCTTTTGTCTTCCCTCACCCTTTTCTCTCTTCTATTTGTGGGGTCTACAGTACTATCCATGCTTTCCTTTGAAATTGAATTAATGGCTGTCATTTCTTTCCTGCTAAATGTTTTCCTCTTTTGCAAACCTGATACTTACTATTTGAGGTTCCCTTCCACTTCCCCCTTGGTGTAAGAACCTTCTGTGTGTTTTTTTTTTTTTTTTGGATGACTGTCGATTTGTTTAATTTTATCGAAATCATCTTAATTTGTTTTTCTTATTCCAGGGGCAACATTTCTTGTTTGGTTTGGTCCTACGGTTCGTCTCACTGTCTCCGACCCCGATCTCGTAAGGGAAATCTTCACTTCCAAGTCTGAATTCTATGAAAAGAATGAAGCCCACCCTCTTATCAAACAGCTTGAAGGTGATGGCCTCCTTAGTCTCAAAGGTGAAAAATGGGCTCATCATAGAAAAATCATAGCCCCCACCTTCCATATGGAGAATCTTAAAGTAAGCATTTAATTAATTAAATAATTAATTAATGCATCAAAATCCATTTCTCCATTTTTAAGTACTCATGAAGATTATTCAATTTTGAACTTAACTAATTATTATTATTATTATTATTATTATTATTATTATAGTTACTAGTGCCGGTGGTGGCACAAAAAGTGACAGATATGCTAGACAAATGGTCAGCAATGTCGACCAGCTCCGGCAAGATTGAAATTGATGTTTGCGAGTGGTTTCAGACCCTCACAGAAGATATCATTACGCGCGCCGCGTTCGGGAGCAGCTATGAAGATGGAAAAGCCATTTTCCGTTTACAAGCTAAACAAATGGTGCTAGCTGCCGAGGCATTTCAAAAGGTTTTCATCCCTGGCTATAGGTAAATTTCTTTTCTATAAAAAAATTAGAATATCACCTATATTAATCATCAACCATCGTCCTTGTACTAAATTTTTCACCTCCACCCCATCTCAGTCGGTACAACTCTTCGACTAGCCTAATCATATGATTTGTTGTGACAAAATTAAAAAGTGTTAGGACAAGGGATTAATCGCGTTTCTTTTCGTTTGGCCGGGGTATTTAAATTTCAGATTTTTACCGACAAAGAGGAACGTAAGTTGTTGGAAATTGGACAGGGAGATTAAGAATTTGTTGATGAAGCTAATTGATCGCCGGAAAATGAATTCGGGGAGCATCAAAATGCAAGAGAAAGGGCCGAAGGATTTGCTAGGATTGATGATGCAAGCCTCAAATTCGAGTCCAAACATCACTGTCCGTGACATAGTTGAAGAGTGCAAGAGCTTTTTCTTCGCGGGCAAACAGACCACATCCAGTTTGCTAACGTGGACAACTGTTCTTCTGGCGATGCACCCACAGTGGCAGGTGCAAGCACGTGAGGAGGTGCTAAGGGTGTGTGGATCACGTGACATACCCACCAAAGATGATGTTGTAAAGCTTAAGACGGTAAAAAGCCCCTAATGCCCCCTTCCCTCTCAATTGAAGACAAAAAAATTTCACGTCTTGTCTCTTCGCTTTTCCTCGGATTATATATAACTATAAAACTCTGTGCACTTTGCAATCCTTTTCTATATATTTATTATATTCCCATGTTTTCCTTTTAGTTTTGTTATTTCTTTTTCCCAATTCAACTTAGGCAATGGGTTTTAATTTGACCATTAATTTTAGAATTGGTTATATTTGTCGACGATGAGGAAACATTTCTGATTTTGGATTCACATGTTCTGGTGTGCAGCTGACTATGATCTTAAATGAATCCCTGCGGTTATACCCACCAACAATAGCCACAATCAGACGGGCCAAAGCTGATGCAGAGCTAGGGGGTTACATGATCCCTCGTGGGACCGAGATTTTGATACCAATCTTGGCCGTTCATCATGATCAAGCCATATGGGGCAGTGATGCTAATGAGTTCAACCCGCCTCGATTCTCCGAGGGAGTGGCACGTGCAGCGAAAGATCCTGTTGGATTCATCCCATTTGGCCTTGGGGTCCGTACATGTATTGGGCAGAACCTTGCCATTTTACAAGCAAAGTTAGCCCTTTCTATCATACTTAAACGCTTCTCCTTTAGGTTGGCCCCAACTTATCGACATGCACCAACGGTTCTGATGCTACTTTACCCACAATATGGAGCACCAATCACCTTTCAACCTCTGTCCGAACCCCCTGTCCCTCAAAGATGAAGAGCCCTGATTTAATCCGGTCTCGTATAAGTATCCACTTTACCTACAGTATGCGAGTAAGTTGAGTGACCAAAAGGGAGTAAAAAAATTTAAAGGAAAAAAAAAAAAAAAAAAAAACAAACTAAATACCCTCTCCATTTTTGCCTTTAGAAGTATGAGATCATAGAAAATTAGAGATATTTTGCAAGGAAAGAGAAAAAAAAAAGGAAGTGCTGCCAATTCCTTGTGGCTTATAATTTGCTACAATTGAGCCTCCCAAAATTTCCCATGATGATGGTTTGGCATGAAACTCTTGGTTTTCATCGAAAAAGCTTTTTGCCCTGCTTTTGGCTTTGGAAGCTTTGCATCAGTTTCTTTAGGAGTTTAGGCAAATAGCTAACAAGTAGATAGGTTTCTTCGTATCCCTTTATCTCTCCAATTTGTATGTAATGTATATTTGTAACACAGTTTTGTAAGTTGAATTCTCAATACCGTTACGAAGTTGTCACAATTAGGCTACGAAAGCTTAGAACTTGGGAGTAACTATAAAAAATAAGAAAGATAACCATCATATTGACCACCACAAAAAGTGAGGACTTCAAAATTAAGACATTAACCTTACAATTAAGGCCTTCAACTTGTACAGTAAAACAATATTTATCAGGCAATCGAAGTTTTTCTCTTTGCTCATTGACCTACATGTTTAGTGTATATATATATACTTTAATATTAAATTTCAAGTGTCTAATTAAGAACATAGGAATGAGGAGAAGGTGGCTAAATTAAGGCAAGGCAATCTGGTCGAAAATAGAAGCCAACCCTTTGATGGAAACTTGCTGTAACCACACTCAATAGTAATGCAAAGTTAATTGAGTTGCAATGGCAGGTCGATATTGATTGTTTAAAAACTTAAAATAATGTCGGTTAATGGATACCAGTTAAGACTGCGAAATTTGATAGATTTTAAAGCATATTCGCGTTAAATTTGCACTATTTAGGCATTGATGTGCGCAATCATTTTGATTAATTACCATGGATTCTGGCACTTTTCTTGCGCATTTCGAAACAAACAAACCAAAAAAAAACCCGATTGTAAAATCCCTAGATATTTAAATGAATAAGCCATCCTCTTCCGTACATCTTCAAATTAATTAATAGTATATTATTATTATTATTATTATTATTAATGATACTGAAAAATGTAAGATGTATAGTAATGAATGAGAAACTTCATGGTCATGAAGATGTCATACCCTTTTTTTTTTCTTTTTGGCCATTGCCATTGGGATCCAACATGCAAGAATAAATGGCTTTAACTAGTTTCCTAAAGACACTTATTAAGATACTATAAACTTATTGTAATTATATAGTTTCCTTAATTAATACAATTAATTTTCCCACAATTCCAGCATTCACAGTAACTTATTTTTCATTTGTACATTAATTTATGAAGCAATCTTAATTTAAATTCCAAAGTTGCACATGTCTCTTTCTCTTCCAATTGTAACTAATTTCAAGTGATTTTCTTAGTTTTTGGTTACCATAGAGGATAGCACCCAAATTATAACATGGTGGTGGAGAATTCATTCATTTTCGACAACTTGTTTATTAAAGCACCAACAATTAATTTCAAGAACTTTCAAATCAATGAAAACAGAAATCTTACAAAAGATGTATAGTAACCAAAAAAATTCCTTGAGAGAGAGAGAGAGAGAGATAACATAGGAAATGGTAAGATTATGGGTTTCCCCATGGTGCAACTGCAAAGACCAAAGATGAAGTTTTCTTGCCATTGTCTAAGGGTGGTAAAAGATAAAAAATAAAAAGCGAACAAAGGGGCACCCAAATCAGTGAACTTTGTGCTACTACAAAGATTAAAAAGCAAAGGACAATTGCAGCACCCCAACGTATGAAATGTTCTTTTAAGCAAAGGAGACTGTAATCCTAATCTAGCACGCATATGCCCTTTTTTTTTATGTATATATAATTATATTTTAATTTCATTTCTCTACATTATGGGGTTTAGGGCTTTGAGTTGTAATGTAGTAAGAAATAAGATATAAATTTGTATTAGTTTTTGGGATCTCCTCATGCTCCCTTTCATAAACTCTCTAATTAATTAAGAATCCACTTTTCCCATTAAAAAAATTAAAAAATAAAAGAAAAGAGCTCTAATTGAGAATTTGCTGGTCCCCAAGAAGCATGTGGTTGGGGTAGATTTCCTCTCTTCTATTTTGGTGTTTTGTAGCTTTTGTTAAAGGAATCAAAGCATGCTATCAAGCATGTGATCCCGTCTATCAGTACATGCTAAACCCTGAACTTCATTTGTTTAATCACCTCTCTCTTATTGTAGCTATATATTTACATCTGGGACACACACTTGTACGCTAATGGCAAATTACAACCTGCACATTTTTCCTAATCACGATGCTAATGATCTTGATTACCGAGATATATTGGTTAATCTATACATATATATATATATATATAAACATGAACATGAAAATTTTTTTGAACCACCAAAAATAATTATAAGTATTCACAGTATTTCTACATTTTCTTTATAAATATTTTTTATTGTTAATGAAATTTATCCCGTTTATTTGTAAAAACTTTAATTTCATTAAGAGTTTTTCATTAAATAAATTTATTTGATTCTAAATTAAAAAGAGTTAAATTTGATATTAAATAACTATATTTTTAGAGTTTTAATTTCTCATTAATCTTAAAATGCAAATGAATTTATTAGATAAAAAATAAAAAATAGTTGAATTTTATATTAATTTTTATTTTCATAAATTTTAATTTTAATATTAAAATTAAAAATAATAAATCTATAAATTTAAAATAAAACAAGCTTTAAATGTTAGTACATTTATTAATTTTAATTATTTGTAAAATGTGCAATTATATATCTTTAAAATAAATAAAATAATGAATATTCACTATAACAATAAATACTAGTACAATTAAATGAGTGATTTGGACATACCATATAATCTTTGACCAAGCGTGTTTCAGACTTGCTTGATAATTAAGGGCGTTGGTAAGGGCCAGAATTACCTTTAATTAGGATTAGGATTACGATTACGATTAGGACACCCCAAAGACACAAAACAAAAATATAATGTTTTACGTACACAATTCCCTATAATTTAGTTAAACCAAAACTATATGCTTCCACTGGGTAAACCCTGTCCCTCTCCTAATTATAGGCTTTAATTTAATTTAATTTATTTTATTTTTAATTGGAAGTTTCTTCTTGTTCAGTTTTGCCGTATCTTAAGCATGCCCTCCACAATAACGTCTAGGCATTGTCCCCCACGACCTTAAAAAATATATACCACAAAATCAACAATCCAGTACTCTGCTAAATATTAAATTCTACATGTTTAAACTATTATATATTATAATATATTTCCATTTCTGCTCCATATCTTGCCTTGTTTATTATTTATTGGCTATTTCATTTTTCTTTTTTTTTTTTTCCCCCTTTCTGTAATGCCTTTCATAGTGATGCACAGACCAAATGGCAAGACCTCTAGCCCTTCCCTTGTTGGGTTGATTGGCCAAATTGCCAGCTGTGATTCCTATGCTTATTAGTTTTAATTTTATATATAGAGTTATTATCTAACCATTGGGAAGCTGGAAGCCATGCATACTAGAGATGAGAGAACTGATCTACACATATATGATATATCTCTGGATAATTCCTTCTGCGAATAAAAATCTACCCAATGATTTGGATTTTGGAATATACTACTACCACGGGCATAGCCCTCAATATCTATAACTTGGGATCTTTAATTAATTTTCTACATATGAGGCAGTTTGATGAGAAAGGGGATTTAAATTAATCCTTCTTCGCTACCTTAGACATAGAGATTAAGGGAAGGATCAGTATTTGCTCATTTTCATATACCCCAAAATTTCACTCAATTTTTAATTCCTTCAATTCTACCATCATATATAGACAGCACAAAATTTTTATTTTGCATTGCTCTATTAATGTTTGATATAACAATCTGCCGGAATTAATTCAATTTTTGAAGACATTTGAAACAATTATCCCACCTAAATCAAATACTAAATTGAAATTCTTGGATTTTTTCTTAAATGTCTCTAGGCAAGGTAATGGAAACAAATATAAGCTATAACGTGGTTAATTTTCTTACAATATTTATTCTTTACCTTCAATGTTATTGTATTTTAGGCTGAAAAATATTGATGAAAATTATGCTTCTATGGATGGAATCTTGAAGAATATCTATAAGAACAAAAAGGGAAGGAAAGAAAGGGAGGGCCCAGGGGAATTGATAGAGAAATTGGTGTCTCCGATCACTTTGAGGAAAGGGGAGGAGAGGCATAATCACATGGGAGTACCAATGGCAAAGAGAGGCAAAAGAGACAATGGCAGAGGATTTAGTGGAGCCCCGCCCCATTAATGCACTACTCATTTGTAGCCTGCCTGCCTTCATCTTCTTCCTATCCACCATCAAATATTCAAACCCCTTCTTCTTCTTCTAAAACTGCCCTAAACCGAAAATAAAATAAAATTGCGCTGATCAATGATCAATAATCAATCTTCTTCTAATAAAATAAAAACTTTTGCTGTTAGTTCACACTTCGTTAAAATTGCTGTACATACTGACCAAAGGAATGACACCACAGAATTTTGCTGCTCATTTATGTGACAAACCCACTTGCCATTGCCCCCCCCCCACCCCTTTTTCTTTTCTTTAATGCTCCCTCAACTATATTTTTTCTACAACAAATTCAGATTTTTCCTGTAACATAAATTAAAAAATAATAAAGGCAAAGAATCTAAGACTTTGTCCTGGTTTTTATTGTCACATTGCCGGCTCTGCAGGAACAGTTATGACATATGCGATGAATGCGAGAAAGCTAGGTGCCAAACACCAAAGTTCGGCTCACGCTTTTTTCCTTAATGTGGAATGTGGATTCACAACTTTTTTTTTTTTAAGATTTATATCAATTATGTGATATTTCTTGTACACGATTAAAATTATGAAAAAGTTTTAATTCTTTGGGAAAACAAGAAATGGGAAAATTATCACTTTTTTAGTTTGTTAATATAACTGATCTGCCATCCTTTTTTTAGTGGATTGGAGGCAATGCTACATAGATTTTTGTTTCTTGGGTAGGGCTTAAAAATGAGCAGATTGTTTGTCACTAAGCTGTCGGTAATGTTTGTTGCCCACTGCTGCAGTTTCTCTATCCAGAAATTAACCACTCTTTTCCCAGATTATCATATTTGACTGTATTAAATAGTGGCATCAACCTTAGAATTTTTCTTTCAAGTGAGGCGTGAGTGTTTAACGAGTTTTGTTCTGGTAAGTTGAAAGGACAGCAGACACATGCAGTTAATATTTGCCAGCCGAGCAGCTATCATACTGAACACTCTGACCAGTTTGTCGGCCAGTTTGCTTTCAGGCCCATCAACTCCTCAATTCCGTCCCATGTTGTCGATCAGCTTGTTCATGATTTATTAGTCCACTATAATAATCAGGAGCCCAAACCCTTTTCTCATCAGAATCTAATTGGAGTAATAGAGTGAATGACAGAAGCATCAGCGATAAGCCTGTCCATGATTTAGTTCACTATAATAATAGCATTATCGAATCTCAAACCTGGCCACAGATTAGGAGAAAGATTCATATATTATATCTCATTTGCCAACAATATGATTGACTGCTGAACTAACTTTACAATCTTTTGGAAGTGTTAAGAACCTGTTTGGGACCCCAAGTAGTTCCCACAAGAACAAGATCAGGCACATAATCAAGCAGGACCATAATCCGCCAAGAAAGTCTCTTGCCCATCCAAAAGTAAAGGGTTCCGACAACGAGAAAATAGCTTGGGGAGAAAACATCCAGAGGTTGTATGGTGGATTTAAGCACCACTCCACCAGGATAACAGATATATTTCCTGCAAAAACATCAGAAGCCATAAAAACACCAAAATTAAAATTTTTAATTGCAGTCCACACGCACACAAAAAGTAGAGAGAGATTATGATGTCTGAATAGGATCCAGCAGAGCAAGTTAAAATAAGCATACAGCTTGAATTCGACATGTGGAGAGTGGAAGAACCTACCAGACAAGTATGACATATCGAAAATACCCTTTTATGTGACTATACTTTGAACTCTTGAAAAAAATCATTGCCCGAATATTGCAACGAATGCAAGCAACAAATACTTTCCAGTTTTAAAAATGAATTGATTAAAATTGATGTTTTCTTTCTGACCTTGGTACAACAATTTATCCTTTGGCTTTTGGATAAGTCATGCGAGTGTGGATAGTGGCATGTTGACAGATCTACCACGAAAAAACAAAAAAAGGGTATTTTCTTTTTTCAATGCAATACGAGAAGAGCTGCATGGCGCAAATGTAGGATACCAATATTTCTACCTTCAAACCACCAACGAGGAAATAAGTACATAAACTTCGATTCTTTCAAGTTCGTAGGCTACCCACTTCCCCACCCCAATAAAAGAAGGAAAAATAAAAAACATGAAAAGAGATCAATAAAACACAAGGCGATGACTAAGTCTTGGTTCAAATTTTATTTTTTAAACTAAATTTACAGAGGGCATAAGTTACGAAAACGATGAGATATATGACCAGATATTAGATTCCGAATCATGGATCTTTAAGCATTAATGTTATTGTTTGCCCATGCACATCTCTTGCAGAGTTGTCATTACAGCAGAGCAGTACAATATGGATCAAACCATCCTCAAGAAGGAGACATGAAATTCTTAGAGAAGACAACATAGTGCTCCATGCTCGCTAAGTGGTAAAATAAACTTGAACTCAAAAATTAGTTTGAAAAAAATTGAATTTGAATTCGAACTGGACTTAATTTAATTAAAAAGTCAATGGTCTGAACTTAGAAAATCTTAACCCGAAATGGTCCGAACCTGAAAGGACTCGAATATGAAGGAACCTAATCCCAAAAAAATCAGAATCTGAAAAAAGCTTGACTTGAAGCTGAACTCAAATTTAATACTAAAAATAAATATGATGAAATTATAATTAGATAATTTTTTATAAAGCAAAAACTTTAATTATCAAATTTATTTTAATATTATTTTAATAATTTATTAAATATTAAAAATTTAATTTATATTTTATACATGATTAAATCTGCTCATGGGTCGGGCCGAGCCACGGCCTGAATTTTTTTAAAATCTCAAGCTCAGGCCTTTGTTAAACGTGCCTAGACGCGTCCGTTAAGCCAAAATTATTGTTCATCACATTAAAAAATATTTTTTATTAATATTTATATATTTTATAATTAAATTTAAATAAAATATTTATTATTTTAATTTAAAATCATTGTATCGAGTTAGGCTAGAATAGTCTAAAACAAAAATATGAGAACTTAGGCTCAGGCCCAATTGGGCGAATAGGTAGCTAGACTGTTGATTAGATCTATATATGATAAATAATAATTTATTAAAAAATAAATTATATCATTAGCTTTAAAAATTTTGTCAAGAAAATATATAATCTATTTATGACATTTTCTTTAATTTAATTAGTTAAACTCATTAACTATTGAGAGTTTATATATGTTAGTAGTAAACCTTTAAAAACTTCTTTGAATATTATTTTTTATTCTATTATTATTTTTATTAATATTATTATTTTAAACAATGATAATTAGAGTACGATAATAGTATAACAAAATAATAATGTAAGTTAAAAAATATTAAAGCCATAATAGATAATACTATATTAAAAATATAAAAAAAATCACATATTAGACTAGCAATTAGACCTGCCCACGGACCAAACACCCAGCCCAGCCCAATAGGCTTTGCACGATCAGGCCCGGGTTTCAAATTTTAAGTTTCACGCAAGCTTGATCGAAAATAGTATTTTTTTAAATAAAATATTATATTTTTATATCAATTTGATTATAAATATATAAATATTAATATAAAAATAACGTTTTAATATTACGAACAGTGATTTATGTTTAAATGAGCGAGCCAGATTAAATTCGGTCATAAGGTTAGAATTTAAAATTTTTTTAGGCTGTGACTAGGCTTAGAGAATTGAACTAATATTTTTTGGGCCGGATGGACCAAATTCAGGGCTAATCTTTGAATTCAAAATTATGTAAAAAAAATTACATTTAATATAAAATATACTCAAACCCGAACCTGAATTCAAATCAACCTAAAACTGAATAAATTTAAATCCGAATTAACTCGAACCCGAATAACAATGCTTATTTGAACTGTGAAGAAAATAACACTATTGTCTGGAGATGTGGCTTACCGGAAAAACGGGTGCCAATTGTCCATGTTTCTTAAGTAATGAAAAGAATGGCTACCATTTCCTACAACTTGCCAATTAGTGGCACACAGCTGCAATTTCTCATGTAAATTAAGCTAGGAGGCAGCAACAGAAGGACCAATACAAATTTTATTTGTTCCAGATAAAGATTCACCTTATGTTTAATAAAAAAGTGCAACAATAGAATCATAAAAGTAGGATTCAGCATGATTAGTGTTCAACAACCAAAGTGAAACGCACATGGTACAGCAGAGGATGTCATACATAGATAAGCTTAGATGAAGGTCGAAAAGAAAACCATTTTGACTATCCACATATCGGATCATCCTATGGCAGCCACAAGATTGTGGTCTTACAATATCCTTCTGAAACACAGATATTCATGGCTTACAGGAGAACTGAAATAGAAGCATCCACCAAGCCACAAACTAAAGAAATTTGTGCTTCCATAGATATTGCCCCAGTGTTGAAAAGAAAGAGAAGGGTGCCAAAACCAAAATCTTTGGACATATTCTACAAATTAAGGATTTAGGTAGCTAAGGCCTAAGTGAAACTTGGTCAACTTGTTGTATGTTTAGCGTTTGAAGCTGGGTATTCATAAGCTTTGTTGATGGCTGATGCTGATCTCATCTGATAATGAAGATATCATTTTCTTGGATCTTTCTAAAATATTTCTCTCTTTAGGTTTAAACCAAGTTGTATTCCGCAACATCCAGAAAAGGATATTTCAGTTCAAGCCTGGTTGGTTGGCAAGGCAATTTTGCAAGATAGTTTGATCGAAACCATTCCACAAGAAGCGTTTGAAAGGTTGATTTTAGAGACTTCTATGGCTATAATAAAAAATTGAACATTACCCTTTGTATAGTTCTACCGACAAAAATATAGGATTCTATCTCAACACCATAAATAACTAAAAGTTTAGATTTGGGATTTTTTTTTCTCGGAATCCTCATTTATAATTTCATGTGTGGACCGCACTACACCTTAGCCAGACCATGTTAATATTAACTTGGGGCCTGCTTAATGTGAAACTCGTGATCGTTTTGAGTTTTGAGTATAAATTAAGAAGCTATAAGACCGAAATTTTTTTCCAAATTTGCTTCTTCGTTAATTCCCGCGTGGTTGGAAATTTCAGTAGAAGTGGACCAGCTGCCAATTCTATCTCTACGGGTGTTGAAAAGTCAAACTATAGCAGCTTTCAAGACTTCCCGCTCAGTTGCTTGTCTAGGAATAATGTGCCTTTGCTTTATACTTTATGATATATGGTTTAAGTCTTCATTGCAACTATTTATTTATTTATTTATGTATTTCACAATATGGATAAAAGTCTTGATGGTATAATAGTCTAAAAGGGGGAATCCAATAACATCTTTTATCTCTCTAAAACTGGTCAACTTTCTGATCGATCTGGATAGTCCAAAAGACTTGTAAAAAGTAGGGAGAGTGCCTGGTTCAAGGATGTGGGGTTGGCTTATCATAAGGCCTATTGCACATCAAGTCACTAGATCTATAAATCCGGCACTGGCCTTATATTGACCTAAATATCAATATGAAATTTCATGCAATAGGGACTCGGTCACTTAATTTAATTAAGAGGCATCTCAATCTTCTCATCTCCTACTCCTAAGCATCATTCAAAGCTAAGTTTTAGACTGATTGCTGTAGTCTTACGAAGGTGAAAAGAACCTGCTAGGTTTGATTATTCCTTGGTTTACTAAATCAAAGAGGGATTAAATGGGTCGCATGTTACAGTCGATTAAACGTCTTTGTCATATATTCTGAATTGTTTCACTTGCAATATAGCGGCAGTGAAATGTAGGAAGAGTGAAAGGGGCAATCTTTGAAAAGCGCTTCTTTTTATTTCTTATCCTCACCCCCCCCCTTTTTTTCTTTATTGTATGAAATTAGGTGAAATTGTTTGCCTTCTAATTTAGATAGTTGGTAAGTGGTTATGGCAGAAGAAGTAGCTAGCTGCTTCTTAATTTGAAAAAGCCAAAAAGATGATTATCAAAATGTTCATAATTACCGTACTTAATGGCGAAAGGACTGCAAGTAAATAAAAGACAAATGTGAAAAATTACTTGGTCATCGTACAAACTTGTCTAAACTTTTGACCATTTGAATGCTTCAAAAACAAACAACACAATCAACCTTAAAGGAAGAAAATAAAACGAAAATTGGGTAAACTTCTTGGTTGTTTCTTTCGGTGCAGATACTAAATAATCACAGCCCCATACTTCAACATTTGGCTGATCCAAAGATAGAAAATGGTTTTTAATCTTTGGAATTATATATTCTAATCAATGCTTACTCTCAGGGAAATTAACAACGGTTTCTCTCTTCTCAAAGCAAGGAACAAATGAAAGTTAGAAGATCAAGAATCTTTTTCCTCTCTAGTTACTTGACGAGAATGATGAAGTTCTAATGGAGGACAAGAAAGCAAATATAATAGCAGTTACAGTAATCATTGGCCTCATCATTTTTATCATTGTTGCTCGTGTATCATTGAAACTGTCCAGGGCTTTCTTCCTCATTGCAGGAGCAGATATTGCAGTAATCCTTGCAGTATTTGCGTGTCTTGTAATTAGAGGGCGTTATCATCACAGAAGAAAATTGTTAGAGAAGAAGCTGGTATCAGAAGGTCGAGAGCTTCGAATAGAGTACAGTTTTCTTAGGAAGGTAGCCGGCGTTCCAATAAAATTTAGGCACAAGGAACTTGAGGATGCAACAGATAATTTTCAGGTACTGCTAGGCCAAGGTGCATCTGCTTCGGTATTCAAAGGTATCCTTAATGATGGCACTTCCGTTGCTGTGAAGCGAATAGATGGAGAGGCGCATGGGGAAAAAGAGTTTAGATCAGAAGTTGCAGCAATTGCAAGTGTGCAGCATGTAAATCTGGTGCGTCTTATGGGGTATTGCTGTCTTCCTGGAGGGCCGAGGTTCCTTGTTTATGAGTTCATCCCAAATAGTTCATTGGATTATTGGATTTTCCCTAGAAGGGAAACTACTACTAGAAATCACCCTGGTGGTTGCTTGTCATGGGACTTGAGGTACAGAGTTGCTATTGATGTGGCGAAGGCACTTTCATACCTACATCATGATTGCCGGTCAAGGATATTACACCTTGATGTGAAGCCAGAAAATATACTTCTTGATGAGAATTATAGAGCAATTGTAGCAGATTTTGGTCTTTCAAAGTTGATGGGAAAAGATGAGAGCAGAGTCATTACAACCATCAGGGGGACTAGAGGTTATCTGGCCCCAGAATGGCTCCTGGAGCATGGAATCTCAGAGAAATCTGATATATACAGTTACGGAATGGTTCTTTTGGAGATGATTGGAGGCCGAAGAAATGTTAGTCCGATTGAGAATGGCACTGATACTTCTCAAAGGAAATGGCAGTACTTTCCTAAAATTGTGAGGAACAAACTAAAAGAAGGAAAACTAATAGAAGCTGTTGATCAGAGGCTAGTTGAAGCAGGAGGCGTTGATGATAGCCAAGTGAAAAGACTAGTTTACGTAGCATTGTGGTGCATACAAGAGCGGGCGAGACTAAGGCCTAGCATGGCAGAAGTGGTTGAGATGCTTGAAGGGCGAGTGGCGGTAGATGAACCCCCGGACACACGAATGATTGTTGTCGATTTGTTACCCATGGATGAAGAGGATTCTGATCGTCATGACAGGCCAAAACTTGCTGTAATGGGATCGGATGTAGGCTGTAAGATTCCTACCTCAACTTCATCTTCATTTGCAACGTCTGTGCTATCTGGACGGTAGCTCCCTCTTCATATTCTATTACTATCATTGTTTGATTAAGCTTGAGGTTTTTTTTTTTTTTTTTATTATTATTATTATTGGCAAATAGTTCCATATATAAGAGAAATCTAACAAAACATATTTTTGAAGAGATCCCCTGTATTAGATCTTCTTTTCCTCGTTTTCTCAGCCAAGAAAATTTTTTACAAAATGGTGTATGAAAGCAGTATACTCTGATTATCCAGGAGGATCATATTCATGTCTTTCTCTTTGTACTTCTTGAAACAGAATTCTCCGAAGAAAGAAAGATTAGTACTAATGTGGTTTGATCTAACATAACATAATATTTCAATCTTGTTTCTGGAAGAAGAAAATGGTGAGGGTGGAAAGATGAGTCATTGACACTGACATTGACTCACGGTGAACTTTCCCTTGCAATTTCCGGTGATCATTTCAAAACCCAGTTTTTTTTTTTTTTTTTTAGGCAGCAACTTTGAATTTTGACCTTTCGGAAGATCTTCTCTGAATAATGTCAAAAATATTATGTTTACTTGGTCAAGTAAATCAAGCTAAGAAGAAAGAAATAATAATAATAATAATAATAATAATAATAAGATTAGCACTGAAAGTTCCATTAAATGAAAAATAAAACATCCATCCAATCCCATTAATAAGACAATCTCTTTCCTGCCCATTCAGAAGTTTATAAGAGACCCATGTGAATTTTGCATTACTGGTTAAAGAAAGAGTCGAATCTCCCAACAAGTGTTTTTTTTTTTTTTGTCTCCTACCTATAATTCATATATATATATATATATATATATATATATATTATTTAATGTTCCCAATAACCAATTTAATTTTTTTTTTTTTTGGAATACCAATTCATGATTTAAATTGAGTGCTCCCAATTATTAGCTTGGAAGGTCTTATGGTTGTGGTCCAATAAATTTACATTTGGTTAGAATATTTTGCAAATGCATGAAGAAAATTTGTACATTCAAAATTAAAATTAAAATTAAAAAAAAAAAAAAAAAAACCTCATCACAACTGCAGTTAAAAATGTAAAGAGACTGTACATTATTAGCTGCTGCTAATATTTATGCAACCGATAAAAACACTGATTTTGTATTGTTCTGAGATGTTTAGCTCTGTTAAAAAACCTCACCATAATTTATCTGCAATGCCCTTTGTGGTCCATCAGTTCAGTGTAACCACTCATACAAAGCATCAATAACAAACTATAGTTCTAGTGCCAAATTCTTCGGCTTGAATAAATAAACAGGGGCAAAAAAATGAAAGACACCAAAAAATTGGAAAATAATTACAAAATTCAAATGAAAGGCACGGATGCAAACTCGGCAATTCTGCTTCCAATTTGGTTCTTCCCTTCAAAGCAAGTACTCCCGATGAAAGCTGCCACAATAACCTTCTTTTACGGTATCTTGCATTCACGTTTGGGCTTCTTTAACAAAAGCTACATCCAAATTTCCATCTTTTGCTGACAGCAAGTGCTTTTCTTGATCTGTATCATCAATTTCTGTTGAATCGCGGGGGGTTGCAGTTGAGAGAGATTCAGTTCCATCTTCTGGATGCAAGCAGCCAAAAGATGCAGAAGAAAGTCCCAATATTAGTTTAGTATCACAACGGATGTTTCGAGTATAGAGTAAATGATAGGTTCAACTTTTCAAAAGCTCTACAGAAGAAATAGGAAGCATACCCCTTTCATGGTATTCAGGCAACTGCTTCACTGTAGTTACTTGAAGGCTTTCCGGAAGCAGACAGCTGCATACAGAACCTAAATTTTTGACAAATCACAAAATCAAATATATTTTTTTTTTTACATGTTTTTCATTTTTCAGGAACAAGCCAAATATGAACAATAAGGATGATGAAAAGGAGACCACGTGACAATCTATGCTTCGTCTAGTACTAGTGTTCCCTCCAATGGAGGGTCAAGGATCAGGGTAAACTTCTGTTCTTCCCTAGCCTTGTGCAAACATACTAAACAAAAGTAGCTACAAACTTTGCCAGTTATTAGGCTCCACCCAGTAAAGATCAAAGCGACGGCATGATGAAAAGAAGAGCAAGGCATTGATATCATTCCAATGTCATGGACAATTCTTGAAAAAGAAAGATACGTAAGGCAAGATACATTGATTCAATCACACATAGGTACAGACACATACATACTTGTGTCCGTGTGTGTATATATATAATGCATATACAAAATTTGATAAACAATTGGAAGGATAAACTTACCTAGTCGAGCAAGGCGGTTCACCCATCCAGGGATATATTTGCCTGTCAATCTATGAGCCATATCATCTGTAAAGTGGTTACAGTTCTTGGAGATGAGGTGGTAGGTATCTCCATGATACTCAGAAGCTACACTCTCAATAAACATTCTGAATTCAGAGAAAGGCATGTTTATGTGTCCCAATGGGATGGAACATCGATAGATAAAACCAGGGCAGCTCCTTGGCTCCACTTCAAAAACTCCACTAACTGGAAAATCATGGGCCCCAAAACCATACTCTTTCCCATGAACTGTTCATAAATATTGAGATAGATACTTCAGTTTCCTAGATTGAATAAAGATTATCAACATAAGAACTAATATTGCAACAATGCTGTTAGTCTATCCCTTTTTAGCGAAAACAACTTGATTTTGAATTCTAAGGACTAAATGGAAATGATGGATTTAGCAATAAGTTGTTTTATTTCAAGCATGCTCTTTCTTTAAGATGTGCTTCGCTTCAATCCCACCAACAAGAAATGTTTAATCTTAAATCCAGCTTATGGAAATTGAGTCCTTCACCATAATTTATATTCATCTAATCTAAATAACATATACTTGAAACTAAAACTGAAGAATTTTATGACCAAAAGTAAAGATGTTATACCTCCATTTAACATATAAAACCTTGATTAAAAATTTTCATAAAATAAGAACCAAATCTTTCTAAATAAATAAAAAAATTTGCAGACAATTTTTTTAGCACCATGCAGTGTCAAAAAAGAAACATCTTCACAACAAACTGCTTTTTCTCCAGCTCATAAAAATGTGACCCATATTCTTAAAGCAAACAAATTTTCAAAAGCAAACATAGCAACAAAAAGTAATGCAAATAGGATGATGAATCATTCGTTAGTGGAAAGGTCTAAGTAAGCTTCAAAAGATCTTATTTTCTCCATAATTTCATAAAATTAGTATATTCCACATTCCTCTTCAGAATTCTTTTTCCCTAACAAAAAGCCCAAATAAATATTAATCCTGATCTGCATATTAGAGATAATCACATAAAAAGAATTCAGCAAACTCATATTCGTTTTCTGTTAGGAGTTACCAAATTATCCATTTTGAAGCAATAAGGAGCTAAACTAACCATACCCACATCTTAAAAAAGATACAACAAAGCAAAAATTCCATACAAAAACCTTCTCTTTTTTTTTTAAAAAAAAAAAAGGAATTCAGAAATGGGAACAAACCTTCAATACCGGAGTGGAAAATCCCGAAACCAAACCAATAAGAGTAATTATTGATAGGAGTGAGATCATAGACATTCAAAATCACATCGGTTTCATTGTTATTGCTCACATTTTGATTCCCAGAGATGGAATTTGCGACTTCACCTGTCCCCATCTTTTTCCTTGTTATGACAGCAACCAAAAAAAAAAAAAAGAAACCTTGCCAAAGAAAAGATTTCCCAAATTCCCTCGACAGAAAAGTTCTCCTTATTTCTCAGTATATTAGAGTGAGAGCCTCAAAGATCCACGTACTTGTTAAGGGCTTAAGGCTACGAGGGTTTGAGAACTTCGATTTTTCTGGAGGAAAGAGTAGAAAAAAGAAAAGGAAGAAAGACAGAAGAAAAGAAAGGAAAAAATAAAGTAGAGGGCAAAAATGGCAAAGAAAAGTTGGCTGGCAATGGTTGTCTACAGCTTTACGGGGTCACGTTCAAATTTTAAATAATGTACATAAACTAATAAATAAATAAATAAATAAATGTGTCTCCGAATTTAGCTTAGGGTTTCTTCAAAATATAAATTTTTTTAAAATTAATATTTTAATTAACACAATAATTTTATAATTTTCAGGAGATTAGGTAAAGGTACTTTGATAAATGCAAAATTAAATTATATTAAATAGAATTGAATCACACGACACAACATGCGAAGAAGTTCTAACTAATATTCTTTTTGAAAACACTAAGAAGAAAATGCAATGTAATAGAATTGAGGTATGTATGTATGTACATATGTAATTTAAATGTTATAGAATTAAGGTATGTATGTATGTAATCTAAATGTTATGTGAGTTAAATGACAGAAATGAAATGCTCTAAGCATGTATGTTTGTATCTTCTAGATTATTTTTATGTTTTATTACTGTATTACTATTACCCCATGGCCCTAATCATATCAGAGCACTTTTCCTTCCATGTCCTTCTTCTTGTGCGGCTCGAGTTTTCATTAACACATAACGTGAGGCCCCATACACCATTTTTCATGCGCTTGAACGATTTTCGTAAATTTATTTGGATACAAATATAGATTGAATGTATATTTATGTGTAATAAAAATATAATCATTTATCGAATAAAATAGCAAAGTTCAAAGCTACAAATGAAACAATCAATCAAAAGTCAAAACAAAAAAAGAGTCCTCGTTGGACTTTAAAATCTCTGTATCCATTACAAAATAACAAAGCAATATAGCACTAAACCAAGCCATCAACCTTCTTTCCCCCTAACGGACCATCAGTTAAACACAAATCGTTACACATGGAAATCCTGGTGAAGAATTCATTAAACGTGACACCCTTATCAGCATGGCAATCATCCTTTCGACTATGCATGCTAAACTTTGAAGGGAAAAAAAAAAAAAAAATCAGCGGGAACAAAATGAAAACGCATCTCTCATTTAGCAATGACCACATGCATTGCATTATTGCATACAGTA
Organism: Adansonia grandidieri; assembly: GCA_038382065.1. Classification (NCBI taxonomy): domain Eukaryota; kingdom Viridiplantae; phylum Streptophyta; class Magnoliopsida; order Malvales; family Malvaceae; genus Adansonia; species Adansonia grandidieri. The sequence goes on along the minus strand of JBBYHK010000020.1, from coordinate 181,560 downwards.
AAAGACAATTGTCAGCTAAACAAATTAAATTCATCAAGAACTAATTTTTTGAACCTTTTATCATTCATAATTTTAGAAGTAAAAGAATTCCTAACCTTCTAATTTGATCCAATTCTTCAAAAACTAACATTAGAAACATGAGTCACCATAACACATTCCGTGTGGCCAGGCCAAAACTTAAAAAGAGTAATGTTCCAGAAACATAACCATCTCACATGAAGCATAGAGATTCAAAAGACGCCCAATGAAGATTAATCTTCTTAAGCAATGACCACAAAAGAGCAGACAACAGAACCACCAAAATTTGGTAGATTAACCATCCCCCGATGAGACCAGAGAGAAATGGCTATTCACTTCAGCTATATTTGTTTTGCAACCTATCAGGAGACCCAAAAAAAAAAAATTGCTAGGTGGACGAACCAAGATTAACTTAGAAAGGATGTTGTCAAAGATCATCAAGTTCTGCAGCTACAGACAACCCCCATTTTAGGTAACCTCAAAGAAACCGCCTCCCTCCCAACACCCCAAAGGAAAGGAATTTCTCAAACAGTCAAAAAAAAAAAAAAGAAGAGTAAATAGACTCTTTTTAACATGCATTAGGATCTAAATGCAGTCAAAATGAAGAAAAGTAAGTTCAGCGTTCCCAACTTTCCAACCTAATAGAAGTAGAAGACTCCAAATTTATTCTTGCTTGTCAGCTGAATGACCAAAAACATGCTGAAAGAACAATAAGTATCCTTGTATCCTTCTACATATTTCGTTGTCACTTTTAAGAGTTTGCAAAGAGATCTGTAAATTATCAATCTCACTCTTGTAAGGAACCTAAAACATCAACTTCTGTAGAATGGACATAAGTATCTGTAAGAAGCATTTGATGCAGCTCCTCAATCTTTTTAAGATAAAGTAAAGAAATGCCACTAGAGTTTGAGGAAGGTCCATCACAACTGGAGAGATCCATTCAAACATTAGCAAATAGAGATGATGCCAAATGGGACCCACAATCATTGACTATTGAAGATCCCATAGCCGGGCAGCAAAGAAGTAAATCCCAGGGGAGTGTGGAAGCAGAAAAGCAAAGAGGCAGGCCCAGAAGACACTCAACACAAAAAGAAGAAGCATGGAGTTTTAGCTGAGTACCAGGAATGATTTCTCAAAAAATTTATAGAGATCATCTTAAGCTTCTTTTTTCCTAGGCAGAAAGGACAATTTAGCATAGATAAAACAAAGGAAAACAGAAAGGAATTTATCCGATCCAAGAGGCTGAGGGCGTTGCCCAATTAAAAATAGTAGCACTGAAGTCAAACAAACTAAGCATACACAGTCCCAGTCTCCTCACATAAAAGGTGCATCCTGTGATACTTAGCTCCTGCTCCTACATTGTTCCCTTACACCATTCCTGCACCAAATTCAGCAGCAAGATTTCACACTCATATATCATAATGCAAAATTGCACAACAAAAAAACAAATTAAGACAAGCATAGCTGAGAGCATGATCAGGTGTGAAGGACAGGTGATGAAATCCTTATTTGTTCAATGCACTTGCTTGTTTATTGGTGAAAAAAGATTACAACGCAAGAAAGCCTTTCGATATACTAACATAAAGTTCAAGGAACTTCACCTATTAGCATATGGCAACTCCTTACGACCACAGTATGGGGGAGACCTGCTGTAGCTACGCCCATGAGGAGAGAGACGGCGACATATTGGGGATTGTCCAGGAGGACTATAACTTTTGCTTCAAATTGGTAAACTTCATCCAATCATATATAGGCTTCAATCAATCATAATGTTGAGATAATGTTGCTTAGAAGGCCTTACCTGCGCCCATAGCTTAGGCTCCTACGATATCTAAGGCTGCGGCTATGACTGCAACGTCTTCCTTAACCATTGATAACTCTATAGAGTTATTTAGTCTCATTATTCATATTAAATTAGCTAAGTCTTAGAGATTTTTAATTAAATTATATTTATAGTAGTAATATTTTTTAGTAGTTTTTAATTTAGTATTTTTTACTTTCCTTATATTTTAATTGCTTAGTTATTTAAACAATTTTCATATTCTTGTAGGTCAAAACCCAAAGGAGTTTTCGAAAGTGCAACAACTTAATCAATGAGAAAGTGATTAAGTTTGGAAATTTTCACGAATAATATTTTCAAGCTACTTGGAGATCAAGTTTTTACCTTCAAGGTTTTGCTTATAAATAGGATAAAACCTATAAATAGAAATATTAGTATTAGACTTAGAGAGGTTAGAGACAACCCCAAATATTCTATTATTTTATTTTTCTCTAGTTTTTTGAAGAAGAGAGAAACCATCATAATATTGAAGAAGCTAAAGAGATTTTAGAGAAGCTTGAAAATTAAAGATCCAGCCAATCTTAGTTTTTCTTTTCTCTTTACTTTTTTTATCTTTCTTGTATTATTTATGATAGTCTTGTATTATTTATGATAGTGAAACTCATTGGTTTTATATTTTATATATTTATTATGAACTAAATTTATTTTTTTAAGGTTGCAATGGAACTCAACATGTAATTTGAATTATTTTATTTTATTTTATTTTTTTCTTGATTTAATGATATGTGAATTGTTCATTCAATTTTGTTTTTAATGCTTCTGATTGCTTGATCACTAATTAGATTGATTCAATAACCTTAATGAACTTGGAAAAGAAAATTTTGTGTTTAAACCTAAATTAAATAATATACGGTCATATTCATTTATTAAGATGAATTGATCTGCATATTAGATAGGAATATACGAGCATGCCATATGTAATCAAATTAGAGTCTAAGCTTAACGAGTTTCCTTCAATTTAATTTACTTAAGAATATAGTAAATTGATTAAAAAAATATTTTTATAAGACTATCAGAAGATACTTATTAATAAATTAAAACTCTAGATTAACAACTTATTATCATTACTCAAGTTAAGACAGTAAGATTTTATTCAAATGAAGTATTGAGGGAAATTAGAATCTTAGGCTTTTGTTATTTATTATTTACTTCTTTATTATTATTATTATTATTATTTATAATTTTTAATCGTTTGTTTGACTAAGATTAAGTTGTTTTAATTTAGTGCTTAACAAATTTAGTATCAATTCTTCATGGGATCAATACTCTACTTTATCACTATATCACTTGTTGCAATATGAACACTTCAAATGACCACGCATGCAACTACCACGCATGCAGCATTCTCAAGCAAAATGACCAGGCTCACCACACTCATAGCACTTGAAATCAGAACCACCAGAACGTCCACGACCACCTCCACCTCCGCGACCACCTCTGCCATTAGAATTATGAGAAAGCTCAACTCTCTAGTCATTCTTGCCTGATCGAAATACATGGTATAGAATGTGAATCTCAACTGATAAGGCTAAGCTCATGCTCATTAAAGATGCCATTAAGAAAAAGAAAATAGACACTTGCTGTTACATGGATGAAAGAGATAAAGACTATGATCCTGCCAACAAGTTTTACAGACTTTCAAACTAATATAAAACTAAACTGCCCAAAACAGCATAAAAATGATTGTGCAGGATAATAAAACCAACTAGAGAGTAAATTACAAATAGAGAGGCTTATTAGCGGATATGGGCAACAAAGGGCAGTTCAGATGTGATCTAACAGCATACACGAACTTCCTCCACAACTAGACATGTTGCTGTAGACACTCAAAATTCTTCATAAAGCTCATCTGATTCAGCAGAAGTAGGAGACTACAAGACGCATAGCAAAATCATAGATTTCATCATAAATCTTTCTTTCTAATAAAGAAAGAGCAGCCTGACAACAATGCTGTACCTCCTGACCAAGGAATTATCTATCTTTTTAACCAAAAACAAAAAAAGGGCTGGTTTGGCATCTTTCATTTCCAATGAGAAAGGAATCAAAACTACCCAGAGAGAACATTAAGGATGGAAGTAGTGCCATTATTAGAAAAATAAGAGGATCTAGTTGAAATACCATCTAATTCACGAATTGCATCCTCAGCGTCTCTGTGATCATCAAAGTCAAGGCAGGCATAACCTGGTGGCCTTCAAGCAACCCATACACTGCAAAATAAATAAAAGCATTTAGCAAATAAGAAAGACAAGATTGGAAAGAAATATAGTTATGACAAAAAATTCATGCTTAAAAGTACAAATTACAGACAATTATCAAGTACGGTATTGCAGACAACAATATTATAACTTCGAATAACTCCAGAGACACGAAACTCGTCTTCAAGATCCCGCTCCGAAAATCGTGCGTCAAGGTTACCCACGTACACACCAAACATTGCTTTTGAGTGGTTGAAAAGAGATCTATCAAACAATTCTTACGTTAGTCAAGTTTCAAAAGGTTATTGTAAGAATTAAGAAAGGGGCCAAAAATAAAAAAGAAGCAGTTAAACCCAAATTCGATAAAACAGAAAAGAAAAGAAACATATAGATATCTTCTGTAATTAAAAAAAAATGAAGCACCAAAATTGAACATAAAAGTAATTTACAACCCCAATTTATTATTGTGTTCATAAAATGAAGGGTGAAAAGAGAGAAACAGAGATATCTGAAGCTCAACCTGGTGAGTTGCGCAGATGGGAGAAGGGAAGCCCTACCAGTAGCAAGGAGCTGCTTCCACCCCATTTTTTTTTTTTGTTGCTTCGGAGACACACACACACACACACATATATATTTCATAAACGGTAAAATTAATCGGCCGCCTAGACCCGGATTAAGTCCAAAAACAAAATAAATTCCGCTGTATGCCCATCAAGTAATAGCGTTTAGTTCCATTTTGGACTTGTTGGCTAAGGAGTTTGGACCTTACTCCTTATCAAAGTGCAAAGCAAGTGGTGCAGCCAGCCAGCCAAAGCTTCCGCAGCACAGCCGTCCATCGAACCCGCATAACCTGTACTTAACAAGAGCATTCAATCCAACAATACAACCATTATGATCCATCCGTCTCTCCCCGCACACCCCTGCAATTCCTAATCCTTGAGAACCAAGATCAACATCAAGCCTTTTATTCAAATTTCAAACCTATCTAATGCATAGTATATAATATGGTAGAAACTATAGAAAGAAGAAGAGACGTCATTGCAAAAAAAAAAAAAAGCATAGCTTAGTAAGAAGACGAATGGAATGGAACGGAATGGACTGGACTGGACTGGACTAGAATCTTAATAATGCAGTAATATTGGTGATTGGTAAAGACCAAAATCTTGATTAATTTTCTTGACAAGGACTATTCTAAGCAGAAAAACGGTGTCTCGTTTGTTATTGGTTTCAATATCGTTGGATACAATACTTGAATGGTACTTTGACATCAGCGATACTTCCTACTTCCGTTCCTACCATCCTATCCTGTTCCTATGTTAACATATCTTAATTTGCTGAATCCTGAGGGAGGTCATTTGAACTAAAAGCAGGAGGCTTTAAATAGCAAAGATGTCCTCACTTTGGAGGAAAAAAAAATTCTGCTTGTATTATTATATGGAAAATATATGGTCATTTGTAGCTATACCAAGAACATTCCTGAACCAACTAATGTTATCGTTGGAATATTAATTGGAAGTGTGATTTTCCAACATTCGCCAGCTATGCGAAGCTATATATCTATATATGTGTGTGTGTGTGTGTGTGTGTATACCCGGAGCTGATTAAAATAGCTGTGCATGGACCCGGATAGAAGGCCGTGGTTCCTTTAGTCATAGTCATACCCAGCTCCTAGAAGCAACGGATTGGAGAGACACCTAGAGGGTTGCGATGACATCGGATGAAGAAGATTTTGTTATTGATTTTCTGGGAGGGGAGGGGGAGTTTGGAATGGATGCGGTGATTGGTGGCAGGTTTTCTTTTCTGCTCATGGATTCAAGATGTCACCTGCTGCTACTGTAAGGATATTGGCTGATCTCAGCGAGTCAAAAGTTGTACGAGACAAGTCCAAGTTAGACCATCTTTGATTCAAATACCACCATAGAAGCACTGGAGATTCAAAAGAAAACTTCAAGTTTTTCAAGCCAACAAAAGAAGGAAAGAGGAGGGACGGGGTGGGGTGGGGGTGAGAGAGAGACGGAGATTAGTAGCCACCAGTTGAAAATAAGGTTAGATAGTAAGGACTCTGCTGACAATGTACAAGATAGAACACCATTCAAAATGCAGCAGTCCCTTTGGCGTATAACTAACCGAGTCTGTTGCTTGTAGACAAATCTTTTAACTACGGTAAGCATCATATCACCTCTTTGTTGGTTCAAAGTGAACAATCCTTAACGGTACTAACAAGGATTTACCTTATTGGACAGAACCAAGCAACCTGAGATGCATACAAATAAAAACGGCAAATCAAGCTTGCCTGGCCGATCTAAATAATGAATCAATGGACCAAGTCTATAAAGTGAAAAACAAAAAAAAAGTTGATTATTGAGCCACATATGCATTTGATTTAAAATCATGGTTAGCACTCCTTGCTAATCTTTGACACAAAAACAAATGTATAACCTGCAAGACAGCAAGACCGTAAACTCAAGTATGAGTAGCATGGCTTTGTAAGAAACAAGACAGAAATTGGATTATGTAATGAAGCATAGATAAGAGGGAAAAAAGGAAAGATATATGCGTACAAGGCAGAAAATTAGAATAATGCTAATCCCAAACAGCGATTCACAGGCATATAACTCTGAAATATAAAGCAAAAAACCACGGAGTTTAAAGATAAACATGTTACCTCAATCCCAGAACTCCAGGAAATAACCACATCAGAGAAAATGGCCACTAACCAGATTGGCTCGTCAAAATACAAAAGCTGCCAACAATGTATGCAGTACAGCCCAATAGATTATAATGCCAAGCCGTAAGGCAGGTTGTCGCATGAGTGCCCGATCACAAGAAACCCTAGCAGATTAGATAACCAGAACATTACTTGGATAAAAAGGCTACTTTTGATGTATCAACAAATAAATAACTAAATCTCAGCAAAAATAAAATTTGCACTACTTCAAATCAACACAAACTGAAAAGCAGAAATGAACCCCACCATAAGCCATCTATCATATCAGTTATCTGTCTCGTAAACCTTGGAACAACTCTTGACGTGGCAAGTGATTTGAAACCATGAACTGAGGAAACAATGAAATTAAAATGTAAGGACTATAGGATGTAGAAAAGTTATCTTCACTCAAAGCAGAAATAAATACGAACAAAATAATTTTTGAAAAGCATTAAAGAATACCTTTGTCTTCATCTTCATCTTCTAACCTATTATCACTAACATCACCCATATCTATAGGAATAGCAACTTGATCATTATTGACTTTATGCAAACTATGAACTTGGGATGCTATTGAGGTCCCTGCTACTGCCCGCTTGTTTATCTACACAAATGTTAAGCAAAATAGATTACTCAACAAAAGTTTTTTTGCTGCTGATAATGCGGAGGGTGTAACTTATCCTTGTGAGCAGATAAGAACTATCAACTTTAAAATCATCATCATTTGTTAAAGAAACAGCCACTTTATAACCAAAAGATACTATATATATATATATATATATAGACACACATCAAATGCTAATACATTTGCTGTATAGTTTTTGTTTCTATAGTTCTATTCAAGCATCTATAAATGTGTGACGAACCAAGCCAAGACTTCTCGCTTCCAGAATGAAATGAAGAAACAGACAATTCCAAAATACAACTCGTCACATCACAGTTTTGCCTCTCACTGGCTTTGTAAGAGGTACTAACTGCCCCAGCTGCTGTTAAAGGAAATTGCAAACACATGAAATAACTTACCACAGGTTCAACTTCCACAATTTCAGAGTTCAAACTAGCTGCCTGACCCACATCTCCCACACCTTCAAGCAAATTTAACAGGGATTCCTTCTCATGCAGAGTCTTCTTGAGAGCTTCTTCTATGCGTGTCAACTCCTCCACTTTAGTCCGTTCTGCTTGCAACAATTCCTCACTACTTTGAGCAACCCCCCGTAGGTCCTCTAGTTCAGAAAAAATAGAGCTAATCTTTTTCTGAATTATTTCCTTGTATTCAGGCACCTGTCTGTTCTTTGTATCAAACTGCGACTCGGGTAACCCAGCACAGGAAACAATTGCCTCAATCCAAGTCAGAAACTCATATATCTCATCTGATTGTCTTTTATTGCTCATTTGTGACGCAGCAAGAAGATCATTGGTGCAGCTGGTGACCTCTTGTCTTAAGAAGGAGATCTCGGCATCCCGATCTTGTAGTTGTGAATGAAGCTGTTCAAACTTCGCAAGAAGACATTCTGATAGATTACGAAGCTCATCAAAGCTTTTCACAGTAATGGAAAGCTTTTTCACAACCTTTCCGTGAGAAGCCTCAAGGTTCTCTAAATCTGTGTTCTTCTGTTTCAGAACCTTTTGTAGTTCCTCAATCTTCTTTGTCAACTCTTCCATTTGGACCTCCTCCTCATCAAGTGCTTGCATAAGGGCCTCAATTTCTGTCAGCAAATAGCATTCACAAATAAGGATTCCAACCTAGTACACACACACACACACACACATATAAGTAAAATAAATTAGTATACAAGCAATGATAAAAACCTTGGTCTTTGGATGCTAACAAATCTGTCAGTGATTTGACTCTATCATGCAATTCCACTGAGCTGACTTGCACATCCTGCAGTTCTTTTACTCTCTGCTGCAATAGCTTGTTTTCTTCCCTCGTCACTTCCAGTTCTGTCTCCAAATCATGAACCACTGTTTTTGAAGATTGAAGATCTCGTGAGTAATTCGTGGCAGCAGCTTCAGCTAACTTGATTTGACCAACAAGCTCCATGCATATCTGATCTTTTTGGATGTCCTTCTCCTGGAGCTCTTTCTGTAAATTTGTTATGCTAATTTTCATTTCCCTTTGGCTTCCTTCAGCAATTCTAGCTTTCATGCTCAAAAAATCTTTCATTGTTGCTGAAAGTTTATCTGCCATAGTCTCGATAAGTTCCTTGGATAAAATGCTATTTTGTCCACCGAGCGCAAGTCCTTCATCAGCTAACATTACAGGCTTCAAGTTGGATCCCAGATCTGCGGTTGCCAAACTATTTCCCAGCAACTCCGCTTTTCTATTTTCAATTTCCAAGACTGAATTAGTGCATGCTTCATAAAGCAAGCCAATGTTTCTTCTCAATACAACAATCTCCATGTCTTTCTCTTTCCCAATTGATTCTATATGCATGATATTTCTCCTCATAGCTTCAAATGACTCTTTCCCAGAATTTCTTTCCCTATGCAAGATTCCAACTACATTCCACATACTGTAAACTTGTTCATGGAATGATTTTGAGCGCACAATCAACTTTTCCTTGAGTGCAGTAATTTCAGTTGTCAGATCTTTCAGGTGATGCCTGACTGAACTGCAAACTTCGATTATGGCATTGTCATCCATAGGCTCCTGCATAGTGGAAACTGACCAAGTATTTATGGATTGAAAGTTTACCTGAAGAAAAAACCCCGAAACAATTAGAATAACAATCCATTCATGGAAGATACTCCTATGAGACAAAATAAGTTCCTGTTTTCTTGGCAAATAAAAGGGTTTTGTTCAATATAGATGACAAGCATACTATTCAGAGAAAGAAAAAATATTTACAGCGGCCATACAGCAAGCATAATTATCAACTAGTTGCAGAAGGAAAATACAAAAGAAAACATGACAGAAGCAAAACCCTACATTTACTGAAAAAGACATACCCCAAAAAATGAATGCAAAAGAGAAAAACGGGCAATGGAAAAATTACCTTGTCCTCTAAATTGCTGGACATACTGTATGGCACGCCAGCTACATCTTGGGCATCATCCCCTTCCAAGCACGACTTAATCTTAACCTCCAAATTTTGCATAGCTTTCAAGTCCTTTAGAAAAACATTGTACAGTAGATTATGAAAATCATTGATGCCATTCATGAGTTCTTTTACAGTAGATTGTAACATCATTAATTCAAGATATTGTTTCCGTTTTCCTTCAGAGTGAACGGTAGATAACTTCTCAAGACATGACAGAGCTTCCAGTTTTGCAGTCTCTGCCACATCTCTATCCTCCATGACTTCCGTAACTTCAAAGGAAATTTTTGCAAGATCTTCCTGGAGACCATCGTTTCTCTCTTGAACTTCATTCAACTCTGCAAGCAGCAGCTCTGCAGCTCTCTTGGACTTCTGTGACTCTTGTTTAGAAGAAGCCATAGCTGCATGCAAATCATGGCATGCTTTCTCAATTCGTCCCAACTTCTCCAGTGGATCAAAGGTATCAACTTCAACACCAACATCAATGTCAGCTATTGCTTTTAATATCCTGCTTAAAATATGTCCCTTCTCCTCCAACATGCGCTCAGTTTCTGTCAAATGATTCCTCAAGAACAAACTGTCAGCTTCTAAGGATTCTATTCTTTCAGGGTAAGCAGAGAAGTCCCTCATCTTCAATTCATAATGAGCCAGAGCATTTTCTTGGTGGCTAAGCTCAGATTTCGAGCATTCCAGCTCAGCATTCATCTCTTCAATGGTTTTCTTCAGACTGTCCCGTTGTTGCACCAAAGATTTTCCTTTTCTAACAGCAACATTCAACTTTGCTCTCACAGAAGCTGACTTCTGCTCTTCTTGACTAAGTAGCTCTTGCAACTCCTCCCCTTTCCTTTCAAGTGCTTGAACTTCATAAAGCAAAGATTGATTCTTTCCAAAATGTTCATCTCTTTCCTCCTTCAGTTGCATCAACTCATGCAGCACTTCCTCCAGTTCTTTTTTTAAAGAAGCTACAACCTCTTGAGTAGTTACAGCATCTCTGCTTCTAGCTTGATCAAGGGTTGGATCACCTAACTTGGTTTGGTCCATTTCAATATCCACAGGTTCAGGATTCACAGACTTGAGTTTAGTGTAGTTCTCTATAAGTTTCTTCAGTAATCCTTCCAAGGATGCAGTACTATTGCCAGCAGAAACCAAATCTTTAGCTTCAGGATTCTGTAACACATCACAAACCAAGTACTGCAATCTCCTTATTTCACCCTCCATCTTGAGAAGATGCTCCTCCTCCTCAATCTTCTTAACCAATTCTTCCTGCAACCCACTAACTTTAACTTGAAGTTTTTCATTCTCAAGTTCAAAATGGGCTGCCTTTGCTGCAAGGTTATAATGATCAGAAGTCAAAGCATCCAATCTTTCAGAAAGATACTCCCTCTCAAGAGCAACAGACTGAAGGTCTGCCTCAAGATCGGATTTTCTCCTTTCAGACTCTTCCAAATCGGCAACTAGTGACCCAAAATAATTTTCAAGGTTATCAATCTTCTTCTGCAAAGAAATTTTATCATGATTAGCCTCTGAAAGTGCCCTTCCTAACCATTCAATCTTTTCTTCAGGTTCCATGGACCGCGACTGCAGAGGCATATCAATTCTGTCCAAAAGTTCCCCCCATCTTTGCACCAAGTGATTCCTTTCCATTAAGGACTGTTCCAGCATTTCATTTTGTTCAGCCAACCCATAAAACTCGCTCTGAAGATCCTCATATTTTCTTCTCCATTCCTCCCCTACAGTCGAGCTTGGTTGCACATCTTCTTTCCAGGTATCAACAGTGACTAAACCTGCATCAGAGTATGAACCTCCAACAGAACTTTTCTGATCCCAGTCAGTGGTGGGCAAAGAATTACCAGTGGTGGACCTTGCTAAACAATCAACCTTTTCAATAACATCTCTAGAATGGAATTGCTCAGGCAGATCTAGGTCTTCTAAAATCTCTTCAATTCTCTGCAGTACAGAGTCTTTGAGAAGAAATGATTCTCGTAATGCAGTAGCTGAGTTGCGAATGTACGAAAGTTCAGATTCCAGAGCTTCCACACGCTCACCTGCCTCTGAATAAATCTTCAGTTTTATTTCTAATTCCTGAAGCAGGGCATTTTTTACCTGTAATTCCCCAGAGAATCTCTCAAGTTCAGCAGATGTCTCTGCAAGGGACTGCTTAAGACCATCACGCTGCACCACCAAACCTTTCCCCTTTGCCACAGCTATGCTAAGCTTCTCCCTAACAGAAGATACTCGCTGCTCTGACTGTTCAAGTTCACTTATTTTTTTCTGCAACTCAGAATGTACAGTCACAAGGGCTTCTTCTTTCTGGAACAAACTTTCCTTCAGAGTGAGGATTTCCAATTCCTGCTGATGTCTCAACGCATCTAACTGATTTATCTTTTCCACCACTTCTGTCAATTCGATCACCTTAGATCCAAGCTCCTCTCCATGATTACTCACCTGTTCACCAATGTCTTTGTATTTCTTAACAAGCAAAGAAACTAACAATTCAAGGCGGGAACCAGGTGCCTTATTTGAGTCAGTCTCAGAGTCTTCCAGTTTTACAACATTCTCAACATGTTCAATAAGCTTTTGAATGGCATTTGAATTAAGGCAGTCTCTGCTTGTTTCCTCAACGTCTCTTGTCCTAATCACCAATTCTGAATTCAGTTGGTCATTAACAGACTGAAGCTGCAGCCTTTCACCCAAAACATTCGCCAGTTGTTTAATGAGGATCTTATACTTGCTGTAATCAAGCGGATCTGGCTGCTTCTCAACTTGCGGATTGATCTCAGGCTCACCCACCGATATGCAGGAATCAATCACAAGTTTCTTAAGATCATTGCACAATTCATGCAGTATCACTTCCATGAATTCATTATTCCTAAGCAAATAATTATACTTCTCATTGACTTCTTTATATGAACTCGATGATGCATCATAACCGGCATGAGCAGATTCTAGTTTCTCTTGTAGATCTCGGATAATGTTAATGGCAGAATTAACAGAAGTAGAAACCTGGATGGTCGCATCTGTGATATCGTTGCTGTTACTTGAGAAGCTGGAGTTGGAAACCTTCCCGACAGACTCATCAAGCCTCCCGACTGTCTCAACAATCTGAGTAACCATAGACTTCCACTCTTCAAGTGTCAATGCCCTCTCAGCTGCTTCCTTCTGCAAACTTTCTAACTGTTGATATAGAGCAGACGTCATCTCATCTGACCTTTGCTGTAAATCAGAAATTTGACTCTGCATTTCAGTAAGCCTCAACTGATACTCATGCAATTTTTCACCAAGCTCAGCATTTTCTGAACTAAGGCTACTTTCTTGCTGCTTTAGAGCAGCATAAAGAACCTCAAGTTCATTGTTCTTGGCTTCAATTCCAAAAGTATGTTGCTTAGAAGCTTCATACAGAATCCCCAACTCAATGTTGGTCGCTTCGAGATTGTCACTGTACTCCTTTAAAGCTTCATGTTGAACCCTGAGCTCCCCAAATGTGAAATTAGCAGATTTTCTACAATCCCTCTCTCCCCTATAAAGTAAACTGGCATTATCAGCATCCTGACCCAAGAGCTTAAGCACTGCTCTCAAATTTTCTGTTACCTCTTTAGTTGAATTAGACAGTTCTCCCAGTAATTGATATTCAGTCAAATCTTTTTCCTCGACCTCAGGCTCATCATGATGTACCTTTGACTCAAAAGCTTGAATCAGCTTTGATACCCCTGGTGCAGCCAATTCACTGCTGGAGCGCTCTAATGAGGCTGAATAGGAGTGCACCTGTTCAATTGCCCTTTCAAGGTTTTGCAGTATTCCCTCAGCCTCCTTCAAGTGCCCCTTCAGGACTAGAAAACCAGAAGAATCATCAAAGACTTCTTGTTCAAGCAGTGCAAGTGATGGCCCACAAACATCACCGGGTACAGGTTTCTCCAATACCGTGGTAAATTCTTCAGGATCTTGCTTCCAAGGGATTTGGCAGGAACGTTCATTGTCAGCAGCATTTTCAAGGACCCTGCTACCCACATCCAAACTTTTTACTTGACTCCCAGCTTCAATATTGTGGATTTCCCTACTATTAATTTCCACTATCTTGGCCTTATGCACACCCAGGCTAGCATTGAGAAAACTATTTTCCTCCATTAGCTTCTCTAGGCGTTCTGCTACTACTTTTAGTTCAGCCTCAAGTTGCATGTGTTCCCCACATTCTGTAGTCAACTGCTCTTGAAGAACAAGCAGCTCAGAAGCAAGTCTCTCATTCTCATGGACAAAATAATCCTTCTCCTCCCCAAGCAGCTTTTTCTCCTCTGTAACTGAAGCAAGTTTACCATTCAAGTTGGACTTTTCAAGTTGTACAGCAGCAAGCAAATCCTTACACTCTTCCAAGTCAAGAGCTGCTTTCTCTTTCCCATTGCTTATGTTGGAGTATTCCACCTGTAAAGCTGCAATCAAGCTCTTGCAATCAGCTAATTCGGTCAGTAGCTTCTCATTCTCATGAAGGGACAACATTTTCTCATCCACAAGTGTCTTTCTCTCCACTGTCAGTGAAGCAAGATTTACATTCAACTTCTCACTCTCCTCCTGGAGAGTGACCACCAAATCCTTGTATCTGGCTAACTCCATTGACAGTTTTTCATTTTCATCGAGAGAAGACTCCTTTTCCCCTGCAAGTGTCTTTCTCTCATCAGTCAGCAAATAAAGAGTCCCATTCAAGTTCTCATTATCTGCCTGTAAGGTAGCCACCTGATTCTTGTACTTGGCTAATTCACACAAAAGGCTTGATAAATCCTCTTGTGACTGTACCAGGCTAATCTGCAACTCATTTGCTCTAGAAGAAAATTCCTTGACCTGCACTAAAGCAGTATGAAGTTCTCTTTGCAACTCCTCCCTTCCACTAGCAAAAACCTGGAGTTCAGACCTACATAGCACTAGCTCTTCTCCAAGGCATGCATTCCTCTCATGAACCTTGTTGATGCAAGAATGAAGCACAGATATTTCATCAATAAACCGATGACAACGCTGATCAGATTCCATATGCAGATCTGACTGCTCAGAAAGCTGTAAGTAAAATAAATCTTTTGTAAAACTTGTGAGATAAAATTCCTCTTTCAATTTTTCAAATATATCTGGAGGGTATGATGGTGCTAAACCAAAAGTCCCAACATCTGGAAGGGAAAACAATTCTTGCGAGTTTAGCAAATGCCTATATTCATCTTTATCAAGACTTCTTATCATCTCTACCAGCTGAGAGAGTTTGACTGGAGAACCATCTCTAGCAAGACATGGAGTTGGATTTGTTGAACTTGCTCCTATACTCTGAAGAGATCTTTCATGACCTTGATCCTGAGACACAAAGAAGCCCTCTGGAAAATATTGCTGATGTCCTTCTAAATTTTTGCCCTCACCATAATCGCTTAATGAAGCGCACATTTCTTGTTCTTCTTTGACAGGTGAGTTGGGTATTACAACTTTGACCTGTTTATTTGTCAATTGAGACCTAGCAGCCAAACTTCCATCTGCCTGGGAACTGCACGCAGCCCCTGTAGATATAGATCCATCATCTCTGCTGAATGCCTGCTCTGCCTCACTGGGTGGCCACTCCATGTTAGTTACTTCTAAAGTAGCCCCTTCAAGAGGTTCATCACATTCACCATGCTCAGACAAAGGAAGTCTATCATCAACTTCAAACTTTGTTTCACCACCTCTATCAAGTTGGTTCATCCCCAAACCATCAGTTTCCTGCATTGCACCTACCCAGCAACAAATGAGAATTTAATCATACATCAAGTCCACACATGACTCATCCCAATTTTGCCCAATGCAATCCCCTACAAGGAGAATTTGAGGAAAAAAAAAAAAAAAAAAACAAAAAACACGTATCAAGGAGAGCATGACTTACATATGTTATCCGATCTCCCCTTGCTTGAGACAAGAACATATCAGGAAAATCATCTAGTGAAAGCAGTGGATTCTGGCCCATTTCCTTGTTGGCAAGTCCCAAATCGAGCTTAAACACTGTCCCTTCTTTGGTATCAACTGAAGCAGACGGATGTGGCACATCAACATGTTTTGTTTCCCCTTCAAAAACTGGGATATCTGCAGTTGAGGAAGTTATTTCTGTGCTTGTCATACTATCAACAGTTTGAGTACCTTTCCCTCCATTAGGGACTGAAAAATCAACATCATACTCATCAAGGGCTGCTACCTCAATGGGTAATCCAGCATTATGGGCTACTACAGTCTCAATGTTACCTGTGTCAGACACAATGTGCTCTACCGGTGAAACAACTGCTGCAGTATCAAATCCAGAGGGCAACGAACTCTCCGTAGATTGTGACACAGTCATGTCAACAGCTGTGGTTGCCCTTTCGGAGACCTGTGACAAGACCATTGGTTTGGCAACAGTGTTTTCTCCATCAGCATCAGTTTCATGCTCCTCAGGTTTATTCGATATTTTAGAAGACTTTCCTTGACTACTACTTCCTTTACCATCCTTCTTCTGGCGAAATTGTTGAAGCTGACAAAATAGGACATAAAATTATAAGCTGAACGATCCTAATACCTTAAAAACGAGCTTAGACATTGCATCTTATAAGGAAAAAAAATGAAAAGATTTTACTCAACTGAAGTGAATGAAACTAAAACAGATAAAGTTAATCTTCTACTTAAGGTTTAGAATACCTAAGATTTGATTTCCTTCGGCAAAATAAGTAAACATGGGTTGAAGGAACATTAGAAATCAATAACGACACTAGAAACAAATCAAAAGCAGTAAAATCATGTTGTTGAATTATAAGCACGCATTAGAAAATTGCAGCCCTCAAAGAAAATAACATTGGTGAATACAAATTGTAAAACCAGACAACCAGAGTAGGCTGGGAAAAAGAGACAACTGGCCAAGTGCCCGAACAAAGATTAAAGATTAAAATATAAGAGAACCTTTTTGCGTCCGGCTGCGAGCAGATCGGAACGGCTCTTGTTCTTGTCCATCCGATCCACTCCGTTTTTGCTCCCCACTCTGACCCTTTCAGATATCAAAGCCAAGTCTCAATCACCATCAGGATCTTCCTCTTAACAACAAACAAACGAAAATTAATAAGTTAGAAATCGTCTAAGCATATATGCAACCAAAAGCTGCAGTGTTAGAGCATGTCAATTGAAGATTTGAATAACTTAATGTGCTTTTCCCTTTTTTTTTTTTTTAATTTCAAGTAACGAAAAGAAAACAAAATCCCCAATCCCAACATTCAAACAAGAAGGAGCCAAAGATTCCAGTCCTAAGTCCACAAAATTACAGAAGGGCAAATTCGATTGACAATAAAAAATAGTGAAAGATTAGATAGCAATACCTGGAAATGTCGGGATCTGGTGGATAAAGTGGCGCCGTGAAGGAAGCTTTTGTTAGTGCCAAAATATTACTTAGTTTTTGAGTTTGGCGAGCCTGGATTTGCGTTGTGTTTGTATGGTATGGTTTTGTGATTTTCACTTCGATCTAACGCAAGCTTCTCAATCCCGTGCAGGTAGAATGTCTAAATTCCGAAAAGTTTCCACCGCAGCGGTTATGTTTAGATTTGGGCTACTTACATTACTATTGTGCGAAAAAGAAACCGCGGGCGACATGGCAATTCCGCACGTGCACTGGCAAGTGGCAGTGCTCCACCTGTTTTGGTCTGCTATCCACGTGGGTCTATTATGGGGCTTCGATTTGATCCCAAAATGCGAAGAGCCATCACCCATGCCAATTTTTTTCCTTACGTTTTTCAAAGAACATTAATCAATTGTTGGTAATCCACCATGTGATATCAAACCCTAATTGTTTCTTCATTGAAAGGACGAAAATAATAATCTAGTAATAATATATCAAAATGCATGCTTAATATTTTCCTTCAATTTTGTTTGAGTTTATTTTATTAAAATGCTTAATAAAAACTTCCTTCAAAAATTTTCAGTCAAACTTGCTTAACATATAATATAATTTAATCAAGCTCAAACCAATACGCAAATTGTTGTTAACTAATTAAAGCATGACAAGTGGCGTACATGTTGAGTCAACTAAAATGTTGTTTTAAGCCGGATGGCATCTCTATCTGTCTTAATTATTTTGTTTATGGATGGAAATGGAATAAGCTGACAAATGTTTTAGATTTATTTGTATTAGAAATAACAGTGCAAACACAGCCACAATGAATAAAAAATGTGTTGAAGACTCTCTTTTTTTTTTCGTTGACCATAACATATTTAAAAAAGAATCAAATCCTCACACGGATCATTTCAAATATTTAAATCCAATAAAAGCACATTGCATGTAGTTTTCTTTTTGTTTCTTTGTCATAATACGTCGGAGGAAATTAAAGTAAAGACAGCATATGCGTATATTTATCTTGAATTTCCGTCGCCAAAACACAACCGTTTGCCATATTCGATCGGATAGTGGGGAAGCAGCTAAGGCAACAAAAATTAGATAATGGGTGAAAGGGACGAAGAAAGATGCTGATAGGTGGTGTCGTCAATGAGACAAGGGGAGTGGCGACTAAGAAAAAGTTTAAGATGAAGGGGTGAAAGAGTTTGATGGTGGACTAAGTATGTTTCTAGGCTTCTTTTTTTAAAAATAAAAAATAAATAAGAGAGAGGGAGAGAGAATAATTTTTAAAAAAATTTAATTCTGAATTGACTTAAAAATTTTTGTTAACCAACTTTTTTTTTTCTTTTTGAAAAAAAAAATCAAGTGTAAAAAATGTTTTTTCAATGTAACAAAATGCGTAAATAATAATAATAATAATAATGATAATAATAAAAATAATTTTAATTTTGTTGAGGTCTTTTTTGCGGGTATCAAAAGTCAGGCAGGACCCTGTAATACAGAGAAAGTCAGAAGGACGCCGAAGTTCTTACTCCCGGAGCCTTCTCCGATGGTTAAGTTAGAGGAATATTTTTTTATAATAGTGTATAAATATTTTCTTTGGAGTTGGATCCTTACTTGTGAGCATGCTTGCCTCCTTTTATAGGATTCGTTTGGGGACACTGTGTCAAGTGATTTGGTGGTGATGTGACCTCTCCGACAATGACTTATATGCGGAGTTGACATTTACTAAATGGCGGCTGTTCTGCAGCCACTGAAGTGGGCAAGGAAATGTCTTCCCAGTTGGTCGAAGTTGGTGATAGATCCTGGGTTCAGGGAGTACCACCAGGTCCGTGCCGGTCCTTGAAACGTCGTTAGGAAGATGCGGCACTGGATGGCGTCCGGCATGTCGCACAGGTTGTGGAAAGCGCGAAAATGATTTAGATGGTCAGCTGGATCAGTTTTACCATCATAAGTATCGGGAGAGAGCTTGACTTTTCGAGGGACCTGCACCTGGCGGATGTCAGGCGAGAGGGGGTTGTGTTCCTCGGATAACCATTCCTAGTTGTCTCTCCGCAGCTCATGAAGATCCTTAATTTCCTGCTTCAAGGCCGTTACCTGTTGGGCAAGATCCAAAGTTGATCCTGAAGCGTGATGACCACTGGTATGATGGGAAGTTCCTTGCGTGATTTGTCGTGGGATTGGCGTAGAGCAGGAGCTTTCCTCTACCATCGGGCGGGTGGTCTGGTCGGGTGCAGCATGTCGCTCTTGCATGTCTGAGTTCGGGTTGTTCGAAATGTGTTGGTTTGGGCAATCAGTGGGTTGCGTGTTTTGGCGGTTGTGCTAGCTGGATCTGAAATTGTTGGATAGCAGCTAGTTGACTAGTGATGGCTTGAAATTGCGCTTGGTAATGCGCATGGTAATCTAGCTGACTAGGTGATGTAGGTGTACTGAACTGAGTAAAGGGGGGCAATGGGGTGTCAAAGGGTGCGTGTAGGGTGTTTGTGGTGATAATGGTTGCTGGGACCGTGGTGCTGGGGCCAACGGCTTGGCCTGGGTGTGGGATAGAGGTGGCCAGCGGCAGGATCAACCTCAATAGATTTTGATAGTATGTCAGGGCCGAGTGAGACAGCCATGAAGGTAATGAGATAGGTAAGTGGGATGTTTGGGTGTTTGAGGAGCTGGGTATTGTTGGGGTTGCCGAAACTTCAGTACGGTTTATCACTTCGGGCGGTGACGAGGTGTTTTGTGGGATATCAATACTCCGGTCGGCCATGGTCTTTTTTCGATCGATTTCCCACAGACGGCGCCAATTATTGAGATCTTCTTCGCGAGTACCAAAAGTCGGGCAGGACCCTGCAATACAGAGAAAGTCAGAAGGACGCCGGAGTTCTTACTTCGGGAGCCCTCTCCGATGGTTAAGTGAGAGGAATGTTTTTTTATAATAGTGTATAAGTGTTTTCCTTGGAGTTGGATCCTTACCTGTGAGCATGCTTGCCCTCTTTTATAGGATTCGTTTGGGGACACTGTGTTAGGTGATTTGGTGGTGATGTGACCATCGCCAAGCTAGGTGTCAGGCTGTGATGCCTAGTGGTCGGTTTAGTCAGTCGACCGTCATTTAGTAAATGTCAACTCCGTATTTAAGTCGTTATCAGAGAAGTCACATCGCTGTCAGGTATGGTTCGGCAATCGCCTTAGTGTTACTGTCTGACGATCGTCGACTCTTTAGAACAGTGGATGAGAATGATTTGACGATCGTCATACGTGAAGATATAACAAATTTCAACACTTATAATTTTTTTTTCAATCTTCAGATTGTGATGCATGAGGTAAAAAAAATGCTAACAAGTTTCTAAATACGTTATGTTACCATATTAAGTAATTTATCGTCTTTAATATATTAAATTTATTAAACACATGATAATATTTACTATACATATATTATCATAAATAATAATTTAATTAGCTTCTGGCAAATATATTACAAGCACTCGTTGTACAATAAAAAGGAAATACCTTGAAAAAATGACGGACTCTCTTCATTAGTTTTCATGACTCTAAAAAATATGCTACGTTTCCGGATACAATAGCCCCTGCACTTCGAGCGTCTAGAAAATTTAATTAAATCAAAGTTGACTGCTGCGCGCCCTAACCTACCGTTGGATTAGCGAGGGGTAATCAAACGACGGTTTAGGACTAAGTTACCGGCATCGGCCGGTTACATGAAAAAAATAAAAGTTGGTCAAAGTCAAAGTTAGATTTTTTTTTAAAAAAAAGAAATGATCCCCCCCTTTGGTCAGCGTTCTTTCTGTCTCTACTGTTTTCGTGTCGGTAATTTACCATCAAACCTGGAAGGCCTAGGCCCAGGAGGGCATTGTTGCTGTTCCATGCTGTTTTAAGCCTTTCATACAAATCGTTAACACCAAATTTTTTGGTTGAACATAACTCAAAAATAATAATCAAAACTAAGATTTTATTTAATAAGAGTTATTTTAAAAGTTAATTGAACTATTATTCATAATAATATTTTGTAATCAATTTAATAATTTTTAATATTTTAAAATTATAATTTATTTGATAACTTAAAATAAAAAAGTGACCTAAAATTATTCTTCAGTAAAATTTTTAAAATTATTATTATTAATTAGATTTGAGTATATCAATTTGATTTATAAGTGATATAAGATTCTAGAAGAAAGAATTGTTGCAAACGTCAAAATTCCAGTCAACATAATAAATTTTAAAAGCCTTGTTAATAATACTAATGTTTCTAAATAAAACATTTACCCATCCAAATAACTGTATAATTGAGTTATGACTTATGACCGCTTAATAAGATTTCAATAGTTCACTAAGCCTGATTGAAATTCAAATTCAATAATCTATAAAGTCATATATAAGCAAAATCCCTTACAAAATTCCTACCTTAACTGTCGACAAGATTCAGCCTTGTTAAACAATTTGTTTCTAACATTTTACTATCATCTAAAAAGATAAAGCTCAAAGAAACTTTATTGTGAAATTTTGAAGAATTCTTTCCTTTTTTATCATTTATCTCCTCAATATGTATATGCATATATGTATATAATTATGTACGAGTATTTCTCTACTGAAGCATCTTCATTCCCTTATGAATAAAAAATGTATATTTATACCTTTTTAGTATTTGTTGGCTCAAAAAAATAACAATTTTATTTATGTATCCGGAGAAAAAAGAAAAGAAGGTTTTCTATGGTATTTTAAATGGACGCAATGAAGTTTTCTCCGAACAAAGTTTATTAAATTATGAATAAAAAATGATTTTCTTTTGCTATTCATTTTAGTTCCAACACTGGTTATATGCAGAGTCAAAGTTGAAGAAAACTTGCATTAAAATCAAAGTGATAATTTCATTGAAAGTTAAACTGACTTTGCAATAAAAGAGTTACAATTCCATTCGTTCCAATGAAACCACTACCGTCCGTGTCTACAAATTAAGTGTTACAAGGAAAATTGAAAATAGCTGTACTAAAATAAAATAAAATAAAATAAAGCGTCAAAAAGGAAAAATGAAAATGTCTATTAATGTATAAAAATAACATAAATTCATGCATGACTTTGAACCGCTGCTACGTTACTTTGACTTGAATTTGTAACAGCGCAACGTTTGTTTTGTTCTAGTCTCGTCAAAACTGTTGATCAGTTGATTCTTTTTATTCAACTGCTACGAAAATTTCAAACCCCTTAATTACTACTCCCTTCTTTTCTTTGGATCAAAACAAAAACCAAATCTTACCTCATATTTTCTCTCTGCGCTGGCGCCCACCACCCATCACTTCAAGAGACAAATCCCCACCCCCACCCCCCCTCAAATGCCTTTCTGTTTATTCTTCAACCATCCTTCGTGGAAATTTTCAAATCAATCTTAGCCGTCGGATTAAAACTCCACTTTCCCAATTTTACCCGGTCACCTGGTCATCCTTCAGCCTGCCCTTATAACAGCCCCCTGAGCTCCCCTTCCCAAAGTCTTCACACCCCTCATCTTCAACGCTTCTGTTCTCCCCGGGCTTCAATGGCTTGTTGAGCTCTCAAGCTGTCTTCCCTGCACCGCTTTGTTTCCTTGCTTTTAGTCGTTGTTTTCTGAAAATGGCCGCTGTGGATCTGATGAGTTTTCCAAAGATGGATGACCAGATGGCCGTACAGGAGGCTGCATCTCAAGGCCTGAAGAGCATGGAGCACCTGATCAGCCTTCTTTCTCACCAATCAAACCACGTCGACTGCACCCACGTCGCAGACCTCACCGTCTCTAAGTTCAGAAGGGTCATATCACTACTCAACAGAACCGGTCGCGCCCGTTTTAGACGCGGACCGATTCAGTCCTCATCTTCCTTATCCTTCCCATTGTCATCCTCTGCTTCTGTAACTGTTACTGATTCCCATAAGGCTCTAACTCTAACTCCGGCTCCGATTGAAACACCGGCGACCATAAATCTGGCTCCGGTCGCAGCTCCAGTTACCACTCTTGCTAGTTTCGTGCATTCTCAACCGCAGAGTTTGACTCTCGACTTTGCAGAAGCTAATTTGTTTAGCTCCAACTCTAAAAGTACCGAGTTGGAGTTTGCAAAAGAAAGCTTCGGCTTTTCATCGAACTCTTCGTTTATGTCTTCTGCCATCACTGGAGACGGCAGCGTCTCAAACGGGAAGCAAGGGTCCTCTCTATTCTTGACGCCGGCGCCGGCAGTTTCCACCGGTAAACCACCGCTCTCCTCGGCTCCGTTCAAGAAGAGGTGCCACGAACCTGAACACTCCGATAACGTCTCCGGCAGCGGCAAGTGCCATTGTTCAAAGGGAAGGTAATACTACGATTTTTCTAGCTTTCTAACCTATGGCGTATTTAGCAGTCAGCTTCGCTTTTTGACTTTGTCGTGAATCGCAACAAACTTCTTTTTGAAAGTTGAATAATTTAGCTGACTTGGTGACCCGAAAAATTGCAAAAAAAAAAGGAACTAGAGTAGAGTCTCGCAGGAATCGGCCGAGTGAGGATTCATTGACGTCAGAAGAGCGAGAGGCATCAAAATTCATTTGTATTTGTTCTTAATATTTCAGGAAAAATAGGGTGAAAAAAGTAATCAGAGTTCCAGCCATCAGTTCGAAGATTGCCGATATTCCACCGGACGAGTATTCTTGGAGGAAGTATGGGCAAAAGCCGATCAAGGGCTCGCCATATCCCCGGTAAGTACTATAGTCCTGATTCTTTCCACCTGTGATCACTGGATCAATATCATAAAATCAGATGACACAGCATTTCTGTGATAGGTGATTTGAGTTCTCTTAATGACTTTTCAGGGGGTATTACAAGTGCAGTACCGTCAGAGGGTGCCCCGCGAGGAAACACGTGGAGCGAGCCCCGGATGATCCGTCTATGTTGATCGTAACTTACGAAGGCGAGCACCGCCACTCCCAACCCGCGATGCAGGAGAACATTGCTCCTGGTGTGGGACTGGTGTCCAGTCAACTTGATAAACAAATATTAATTCACTAAAGAAATCAAAGGAGGGACGTAGACATTTGTAAAATTTTGCAGTAGTTGGGGGGGGGGGGAATGTATTTGCTTTGTTTTTTTTTTTTTTTTTTCATTTCATGAAAAAAGTAGACTAGTTGAGATTGTGGGAATCGGTCCTTAAAGTAAAATTAAAATTTAATTTAATTTAATTGTTTATTGATGTTGTTGTTGGATGATGATGATGATGGTAACAATAATAACACAATAATAATTGTGAGGTTTATTATTTTGGTGATAAAATAGCATATGAGAAAATGAAAAGAGATGGAAATGGGAGCGGTGAGGGTGGGGTATAAAGAAGAGTGTAGGGTCAATTCAGCTACTCCTTCAACGGTGGAGGGCATGATGAGCAATGGTCGACAATGCGAGCGGTCCATTAGCGTTAGTACACTTTTTGCAACGTGGATTTGATCCTTAAAATTCTGAATAATTTGACAATGATACCAATTCTTGGTTATGGATTTTGAAGCTTAGATTGCATTTATTTTTGGGCTCACTGAATTAATTACAATTCTTGAAAACATCTCGTGCCTAGCACGGCTTCACTTTCCCAATCCGCGGAGCTATCCCTCCTATGACCTATCCTTTCTGTATGCTTGTTGATTATGGCTGGTTAGTGATTAGTTGATTTTACTGTTCTCCAAATTTGGTTGAATTTGAAGAAATTTGGTACGTCTCTTTATTTGAAATTAAAAAAAAAAAATCAAGAGACTACCAAGTATCACTTCAATTTAAACTTTTTGTATTGGTAAGACCTAAATGATAATAGATACGTTAACAAATACAAAACCTTTCAATTATGGTTTTATTAAAACAAAGCTCATCTCTATTTCTGTAGTCATACAATTGCATTGTAGTCACCAAAAAACTAAAGTCAAAAGGCACAGTATGTATCTAAATGATCTGGAGTAAACAATATTTCAGTCTCATGCAATGCATGGCCTTCTTTCATTTTATCAATGGTAGAACTTGCAATTACTAACATCCAAGAAAAAAAAACATGTTTATAGAACAATGAAATTGATATGACACAAAAAAAAAAAATTCAATAAACTGCAGAAAATATTTTAATAACAAGTTATGAAATAGAAATGGTAACATTATATTACCAAGTCGGGATCAAAAGAAAATCACCCATTGAAAATCCCTATTCTTAATCCTTTAAATTATCCATGCAGTAACTAAACGTAATGAAAAGCGTTTCGGCTTTTTTATTAAATTATTACAAAATTTTTTATTTTATAATTTTTGAAATAGGTTAATTTTTCGTACACATTGGGAAATTGAAACATAAAATGATATTTTTAGCATAGTTAAGAAATCATTTTTCATTTATCTTAGTGAGAAATCGCTACTAAAATACTAAATCGACACATCAGGTGTCGATTTCCTAATAATAATATAAAAAAATTATTTTTAAAAAGTAAAAAAGTTTAAATAAAACACAATCCTAGGTGTCAATTTCTCATTTAGTCTAGTGAGAAATCGACACCTGATATGCCAATTTCTTATTTAAAGTAGGGATATCGGCAAATTAGGTGTTGATTTCCCAATAAGATTAAAAAATGTTTTATTTTTTTTTAAAAATTATTTGATTTAAAAATATTCAATCAGATGCCAATTGTCTTTGCTATTATGGAGGATGAGACAACAAAGGCATGGTCTTTCTTTTTCCGCAATTTGCATAGACATATTGTTACATAACCTCACATATGCTTGATTTCTGATCGATATGAATCTATCGAATCTGTGATCAGAGACTCAGGTAGTGCATGGAAGCCTCTACTTGCATATTTTGTGTATTGCATTCAACATATTGCAACTAAATTTATAGGAAGTTTAACAATATGGAGTTGCGTCAATAAGTTGTTAACATGGGTATGTAATCGCATTTATGGTTATTTAATCTCTTACAATTCTCTCAATTTTCATATTTATTAACAAGTTGTTAACAAGTCCACATATTAACATATGATTTTAACAATATACGAGTTGCGGCGATATTATTTTAAGTGGTACTATGAAAATCTTTGTGCGGAGAATGCAGAGATTAGATTAATAGGATCACAATGGAGAAGTGGGCTCAATCATATGATAAGAGAAGATGTTATAGAGATATGATAACAAACCTAACCGAATGTATAAATTCAATGTTGAAGGGGACCATTACCTTTCCATAACTGCTTTGGTGAAAGCTATGTATTTTAGATTGAGAAAACTATTTAGAGTGATGGGGAGCAAGCTAATAGCAATGATGGTGGCAAGGCACATTTATTGTGAAACATTTACAAATGCCATGCAAGAAAATCGAAAGAAAGCTAACTCCCTCTTTGTTCATGGGTTCACATAAGCAAATCAATCTTTTTTAGTTGAAGAGTTAGAAAACCCACAAGAGGGAATTGTGGCTTCGACATACAAAGTCAATCTTAATGAGAGGTGGTGTGGTTGTGAGAAGTTTCAAGCATGCATGTTCCCATGTTCACATGTTGTTGTTGCTTGTGCTTATGTCCATATAGATTGTATGCTATACATGGACAATATTTATGGCATGAAGATTATAAACAATGCTTATCGACTTGAATTTTAAGCTGTCGAAAATGAAGCTTATTGACCGAAATATAATGGTCCACAATTATCTCTAATCCAAAAATATAGAGAGATCTCAAAGATCGACCAAAATCAAGTTATATTCATAATGAAATGGACCTTAGGGAGAGAGGTCAATTGAAGCGTTGCGGATTATGCAGGAATGAAAGCCATAGCCATAAGAAATGTCTTTATCAAGTTGACACATTGGCAGAAAGTTTGCATTATTGATTATTAGTTTTTTGTCATATGATTATCCTAGTAATTGATTTGTATAGCTGTAAAATTTATCAGTTTCATTTTGATGATGAAGATGTTACTTTTTTAATAAAATGCAATGCAAGTTCTTTATAAAAATATAATTATTATAGAAAATTATTATAACATAATTATCTTCC
Source organism: Adansonia grandidieri (assembly GCA_038382065.1). Classification (NCBI taxonomy): domain Eukaryota; kingdom Viridiplantae; phylum Streptophyta; class Magnoliopsida; order Malvales; family Malvaceae; genus Adansonia; species Adansonia grandidieri. The sequence continues at coordinate 154,415 of JBBYHK010000020.1, read as the reverse complement.
AAAATAATCATATAACATATTCAAGCACAAAATATACATTTATAACATAATTATATAACTGTACAAGATTTTAAGGTAACTGTATAACTGTACAAAATTTTAGGATAACTATATAAATGTATAATTATATAACACCAGTAATAATACAAAATTATATTTATCGATGAGGTCTTCTCGTGTGGTGTTGAACAATAAAATAAAGCTCTCCTATTACATTGTGGTAATACTCTTCGTTTAACATTCTTAATTTCATTGTCGCCTATGCTCCTCAGCCTCTTACTTGTGTTGCTGCTGCTTCTTCTTCTTGATTGGGCATATCAACCCTATATCCACTCACAGCCACATTGATATAGGCTATATCCAAAAACTATAGCACACTACTGGAGGAACTTCCTCCTTTTACCTCAAAAATAAGATACGTACTGGCAGTCGGGTTACCAAAAGACAATGATCTTTATATTTTTTAATTTATTAATTTTTTAAAAAATAAAATAATTTTTTATATTATGAGAAATTACCACATTGTATTCCAGTGAGAAGTCATCACTTGATTTATGTTAAAAAAATCATCATTTTATATTTTGATTTCTTATAGTATTAAAAATTATCTTATTTTAAAAATTAATCTAAACTAAAAATAAAAAATATAATATTTTAATAAAAAGTTTGAGCTTTTTCTTATAAATAATGATAATTATGTATGTATGTATCTAAATAACTTTTCTTTATTATAGCCCATAACTATAATTAATTATTCAAAGATAAGTCTTCGTCTTCGTTAGCATGTGTGTTTATAAATGTTTGCGACAATTCAGCGCCAGCTGTTTTCATAAATATCTAGTGGCCTTGGAGCCTATCTTCACATCAATTAATTTGTTAATGTCTACTTTTATTTTTATTTTCTTCTTCTAGTTTTCAGGGATAAGACTATGAGAATTTAAGGACAAACTATTATTAGAGGTTTTTTTTTTTTTAAATTTTTCAAGGATAAAATTAAAAAATACTAAAAAGAAAAACAGCAAAAATAAATTTATAAAATGCGTACAAATTTTTTTTTTTTTTTAAAGGATGGAATCAGATCTAAAAAAAATTTGAAACGTTCCTTGTCTCTTAAATCAAAGTTGGAACGTAAATCGACACATAAATAATGACGACAAATTTCTGCATGAAAGCCACGTCTACAAGAAACTAAAACAAAGATGAAAGTATCACCCCTTGTTCTCTTTGTTTTTCTTTTCCCGAGAATTTCTTCTTCTCTCTCTTAATATAAAATTGAAGTTTCTTTAGATTTTCAATTTCAAACCAAAAAAAGAAAAAAAGAAACCCTTTTTTGATCTCTGAAAAATAATGAAAATAAATCCATTTAATTTTTTTAATTCAAAAGTAGGAAATAGTAACTAGTAGTCGCAGTTTTAAACATTCCTTCCAAACTAAGAAAATGTCATTCAATCAGATATCTAACGGTGGGAAATCAAAATACACAAATTACAACAATAAAAGCAATAATAATAATAAAGTTATTATAAATAAATAAATAAAAAAAACTACTGACTATAATATAAGGAGCGAAGCATATATTTATTTTCGGGAGAGGAGAGAGAAGGCGGTGCTTTACTGTCATGCACTTGGCTGCCTGCCTGCTAGTGCCAGGCCTCGTCGGTCGTTGCAAAAAGTGGTGTAACGCCTTCTCTTTCTTTCGCACTCTTTTATTTCATAGTTTACATTTTCTTTTTCTTTTTATTTATCGTTCCCTGTTTACTATGGGCTTTTTTTTTCCCTCTTTGAATCCAAAACTCATCGATTCAGATTGCACCCTATTCTATCCTTACAGCTCTGATCAACTCGCCGTCTCAACTCATCTTTCTCGACCCACTACTATTCTTCTCCGTTACCGAGTGAGTTCTTTTTTTAATGATTTTTGTCTCTGTCTTAAAACTATCTGTTTTTTTGTGGATTTTGTTTGGTCTAATTTGGTGGGAGTTTGGTGAAAAATAAAAGAAAAAAATATGAGGGATTGCTCTTAAGTGAGTCCATATTAATTTAATTTCAATTGTTTCTTCGATGAATCCGAGGGAAATTGATAAGATCACTCGTAAAATGTAAACAAGAAAAAACCCAGTTTCGTCAAAATTTGCAATCTCAGTTCGCTCATATTCGTAGTTCCAAGCTGGGATTTTTCTTTGGGGATTAAGATGGACCCATCTGCTGTTGGTAATGATTGCAAGAACAATAATCACATCAATAGTTTAATAGCTGCAAAAAAGTCACTGAAGCTTAGCTTAGAGAAATCGAAAACCTCAGGATTCGCTCTTGAAAAGGCTGGACCAAGATTAGAGGAGATCAAACAAAGATTGCCTTACTTAGAAGCTGCCATTCGCCCAATTCGTGCCGACAAGGATGCCCTTGCTGCTGTTGGGGGCCACATTAACCGGGCCGTGGGCCCTGCTGCAGCGGTGCTTAAGGTTTTTGATGCCGTCCATGGACTTGAAAAGTCCCTACTGTCAGATCCTAGGAACGATCTTCCTGGGTACTTATCGGTGTTGAAACGGCTTGAAGAGGCATTAAAGTTTCTGGGTGATAATTGCGGATTGGCTATTCAATGGTTGGAAGATATAATTGAGTATTTGGAGGATAACAGATTTGCCGATAGACGGTACCTGTCGAATCTGAAGAAGTCGCTCAAGGGCCTAAGGGAGTTGCAAAATGATGGAGAAAGAATATATCTTGATGGTGGCCTTTTAGATGCTGCGTTAGATAAACTGGAAAATGAGTTTAGACGACTGTTGATGGAGCATAGCCTGCCACTTCCAATGTCATCTCCATCACTAGGCGAACAAGCATGCATTGCACCATCCCCTTTACCTGTGACTGTTATTCAGAAGTTGCAAGCAATACTTGGTAGGCTGATTGCTAATAATAGACTGGATAAGTGCATTGTGATCTATGTTGAAGTTCGCAGTTCAAATGTCAGAGCTAGTTTGCAGGCACTTGATTTGGATTATCTTGAGATTTCAGTCTCAGAATTTAATGATGTGCAGAGCATAGAGGGGTATATTGGACAGTGGGGAAAACATTTGGAGTTTGCAGTAAAGCATTTGTTTGAGGCAGAGTTCAAACTTTGTAATGATGTTTTTGAGAGGATTGGTCTGGATATTCGGATGGGATGCTTCGCGGAAATAGCTGCACAAGCTGGTATTCTCGCTTTTCTTCAGTTTGGGAAGACCGTTACAGAAAGTAAGAAAGATCCTATCAAGCTTCTGAAGCTATTGGATCTATTTGCATCTCTGAACAAATTGAGATTGGATTTCAATCGGCTCTTTGGGGGAGCAGCATGTGTTGAGATCCAAAACCTGACAAGAGATCTCATCAAGAGTGTGATTGATGGTGCAGCTGAAATTTTCTGGGAACTCTTTGTTCAGGTGGAATTACAAAGGCAGAGTCCACCTCCTCAGGATGGGAGCGTTCCAAAGTTGGTGAGTTTTATAACTGATTACTGCAATAAACTTCTTAGTGATGATTATAAGCCAATCCTGACTCAAGTTCTGGTCATTCACCGGAGTTGGAAGCATGAAAAATTCCAAGAGAGGATTCTTGTTAATGAGGTTTTGAAAATAATCAAGGCCGTTGATTTGAATTTGGAAACGTGGGTGAAAGCATATGACGATGCTACCTTGTCCTATCTTTTTGGCATGAACAACCACTGGCACCTATACAAACAGTTAAAGGGGACAAGACTTGGGGAGCTGATGGGAGATTCCTGGTTGAGAGAACATGAACAGTACAAGGAGTATTATTCCACTGTCTTCTTAAGAGAGAGCTGGGGGAAACTCCCTGGTCATTTAAGCCGGGAAGGTTTAATTCTGTTCTCAGGTGGTCGTGCTACTGCTCGTGATCTTGTAAAGAAAAGGCTGAAGACTTTTAATGAAGCTTTTGATGAGATGTACAAGAAGCAGTCCGGTTGGGTTATCTTGGAAAGAGATTTGAGGGCGAAGACATGCCAACTAATAGTGCAGACAGTGCTGCCTGTCTATAGAAGCTATATGCAAAACTATGGGCCATTGGTAGAGCAAGATGCAAGTTCCAGTAAATATGCGAAGTACACGGTTCAAGGATTGGAGCAGATGCTCCATTCTCTTTTCCTGCCAAGGCGGGAAAGGTATGGCAGTTTTAAAGGTATGCCAACAGCTGGCAAATTTGATAACAGGGTGGATCTTCGCCGGACTGCATCTGCAGTTGTGTGAGTGTTCAATCATTTTATTTTATGGTGTTTATATAGAGGAAAATGTTGTACATTTCCCTCTGTGTTTGGGGGGTTAAATCTTTTATGTTGTACGTATTGGTCTTCTGAGGGGTGTGGAACTATTTCTATCATATTTCATCCATTGCTCTTGGACAGCAGTTCCTCTAGACGTTGCAAGGATAAAATCTTATGAGTTGCCTGTTTGATGAGAAACAGTTTTGCTGTGTCAACTGCAAAGCAAATGGAGGGTCCCGGACATAAAAATGAAGGAGTATGTTGGGTTGGTAGATAATAATAAGAATTTCAGGTATAGCCATTCCTTTTACTTTCATATTCGCTCATATTGATTCAGTTACTAGCTAGATGGCATTAAAGCTTGTAAGTTGGTATATTTCATGTACAATTTATTGACATGAAGTGAAACTAGAGATATAGCTGTGATTAAATTATTTTGTCATCAGTTTTCCCAAAAGAATCGACTTTGATGAGGTGCTGTTATTTGTTTGTGTTATTGGATGGCTCTGGCTGTTCTTTATAACTTACCTCTGTGAATTATTGCCAAGAATCTGCTATAACACCATTGGGAATAAAGTGTTGACTGATTCTTTAATTCTTATTTCTTCAAATTTGTTTCAGCATCTCCTTTATCATCAGCTAGCACAACTAGGAGAACATCTGTCACAACTTGGATGTCTATATCATCATCATCATCATCATTATCATCATCATCTAGCTAGCACACAAAAATGAAAAATTTTGACAGTATCAGCAATTTACTTTGCACATGTGCTGCACTAGTGTCTTTCTCTTCTTGCCATTATTTTTTAATGATGTCCACATTTTTGCTACCTTTTAAGGGGTTTGTTTTTGGATCAATAACTTTGCAGTTGTGCTTTACGAAGTTTTAATTTTGGAATTAGTGTTATGAGGAATAGACAGGATCACATAGTCGCCTTCAAAGTTAAATTAAAGTGGTAATTTTGTCTTTTTGGTAATGTATAATTCAATTGGGCTTTACATGGGTTAGCACAATAATATTTTACTGAATTAACACCTATATATTACCTGGAGCATGATTTGCAATGATGGTTGGTCTGATGGAGCGTATAATCTGGCCATTCATTTGTGTTCAAACATGAAAATATATATGGATCTTATAGTTATAGATCACAACTCCACAAGTATATCTAGCAAAGGAGAACATGACCATGAAGAATAAAGAGTTGACATTTTCTGCTTTGACGCCAAGCTTTGAGTTTGAAAAGAAGAGAACTGAAGTGTGTTTCGGTTCGTATGAGACAATCATTTGCAATGGCAGTCAAAATTCCCCTGAAGAAGGTTCAATTGAAAGAAAGAAAGAAACAAACAATAACTTGTGGAAAACTAAATTCATTCTGCCCCATATTTCAATTTGCAGCTCTCTCTCAGTTCTCACCAAGCAAAAAGCCAAAACTTGGACACCCCGAGCATAAGCTCAACGAGCTAATTAGAACTCTTAAACTAATGGGACTGATTGCATGCACTCCAGACAGTCCAATTAGTTGTTTTTTTTTTTTTTTAATCAATCCTTCAAAGTTTCGTATCACTGTTGGTAAACACTTGATTTATTATAATAAAAATTTTATTACAATTATATTTTAATATATTATAATAATACGAATGTTTGGTTTATAAATTATTTTGAGGAATAACTTATTATAGTCTTATTTTGTGAAATGATTGAATAGCCATTCTGTGATCCCGTATTGAATAGCTATTCTGACCTTAAACGAAATAAAAAATTATTTTAAAAAATTTAAATTTCATACATAAAGATTTAAATTCTATATTATTTTATTTTACTGAATCAAATTATTACATATAAATATTTTTATTTATTTTTATTTTATTTTTATAAAATAATTATTTTATTATAACGTGAACTAAAAACACCGTTAAAGAGCAAGGTGAATATAGTAATCCTTGCAATGACGTGACGTCCCTTCCATGAAATTCCTGTGTAAATAAAGTTATTGCGTGCGTTAACATACTAATCATTCCTGATGACAAGCTTCCGAGTCGAAAAATAAAGATTCTTGCTCCAGAATCCTTGGGTTCTACAGCCTCTCTCTCTCTCTCTCTCTCTCTCTCTCTCTATATATATATATATCTAGACATATACGCATATTATTATAAACCATCGACCTCCGCTCGATTGCTTATATATTCTTGCAGAAACACACTATGAATTGAAAGGTAGAACAACAAAATGGGCAGAGAAAACTGGTTTATCATGGGGCGCCTTAAGAAAGCCTGAAGAAGATAAACTCCCTACTTCGCTTAAACCTCTAACCAAATGGCGCATATCTTGTTTCCTCAAATGCTCTTCCGCCAGGAGGCGGCTGAGCTTCAGGAGGAGCTTCAATGATCGCTTGGGTTTGCATAGCTGCATTGCCATTGAAGATGAAGAATCTGATGAAAGGGCTTCGGTTCGAGCTGCTTCAAGGACTGAGAAGCTATGGTTGTGCTGCAGACGTTAATGCGGACAAAAGGGCGGAGCTTTTTGTCTCCAGCTTTGGTTACAAAAGGAGGTTTCTTTCGATTGGAGCTAAGATATTGCGGAACCAGGAGTTTGGAGTTGACAGAGACTAAAAATCTCCAACACTGAAGAAATGTCAAATCAAGCGAATTATGCCATAGCTTATTGCAAACCTGCTCTAGAAGTAGAAGATTTATGAGGAATGAAATTAGATTCATACTGGTATTACTCTTTATTTTTGGCGAGGTGAGGCTTTACTGCTAAATTGTTTGAGCTTTCAGCTTTGATTGTTTTCATTTTTTTCTCATTGATGCAGAATTGGTTGTAAAAACTTGATTTGTGTTTTTTGTTCTTTTTTTTTTTGGGGGGGGGGGGGGGTAATGAAATTCAATGGCTTGTTTGTTTCAATGGAAAAATTCTGTCATTTCTATTGCTTTGTTTGCCTTCTTTTGCTAGCGTTGTACAAGATGTTCAGTTGTTAAATTGCATAACATATATGCAAATGTTCAAAATCTTTGAATTCCTTTCAAATTCTCAGTTGCTGCAATTAATTTTGTTTACAACAACAAAGAGAATCGGGGGTAAGATTAGAGGAGAAAGAATGAAGAAAAAATAACAATTGAAAGAAACTGTATAGCATAGTATAGGGGAACAAAAATTCAATGGCAACCTCATTGCTCCACACGATGTTGCTGATGATGATGCAATGTGTTCACAAGTGAGAGCAAATCTTCTCAGGACATGGTTGGTTCATTTATTTTGATTGAGAATTACTTGGTGTTAGAGGTTTCTTTATCTATGAAGTTCTCAAATGCCCCAACCAGAGCTCTCACTTTGTTCTTCCTCTCTTCAAGTAGCTTACCAGCTTTCTCCTCGATCACATCATTGTACGGTGTTGGAGATTCCTTCTTCCCATGCCCTGCTGCTGCTTGTGCTTCTTGTACTCGGCTTTTGGCAACCAAATTTGCTGCCTCTGCCTCTGATTCTTCAGCCTCCCCTTCAACTATTTCCTTTTTAATTGATTCAAGCCCCCGCTCCTGCTCGCTCCCTTCATCTGTCTTTTCTTCTCCAATTTCTTTAGTAGCACCCACCTGGTCTGTTGTATAACCTTCTTCCACTCCGTCTTCCGTTTCTGTTTTAGTCTCCTCATGAGGACTCTTCTCCTGGTGATCATGACCAACATTGATCTCCTCTTTGCTATGCCTATGATTCTCCTTATCTTCATCATGCTGATTATTGTTTGAGCCATCACATTTTTCTTCATGAAACTTATCTTCCATTTCTTCAGTCCGACTCTGAGGCACTTTATTATGTTCTTGCGAAACTCTGGAAATATCATCATGGCCATGGGTATCCTTTCCTTCTTCGACTTCTTCAACACTTTTGACTCGAGTAGAATCTAAAACAGCCGGATGTTTAGTCTCTTCAGCTTTTGGTATTTCGATACCATCCATCTCACCCTCATCATCTTTCACAACCTCCTCCTCAACTTGATTATCCAAATTTTCTTTATTTTCATGCTTGATTTCAAGATTCTGGGCTTCTTTTTTACCACGAGTATTTGTAGGTTTCTTTGAAGCCGAAGAAGTACTTCCTGTTTTAGTGGTGGGACTAGGGCTAGGGGTCTTCCTCATGCTCGTACTACTCCTAGACGAAGATAACGTCTGTGGTTTTCCTGCATTTGGCTTTTTGGCAACCCTTCCCAAGGTTCCCTTGGGTGCAGTAGTGGATTTTGAGGAAAAAGAAGCAGATCTTATTGATGTTGTTTTCTCTCGAACCGGACCTGGAGTGATAATTGCCTTTTGGAGTCCAGCAACCGGTGGAGGCTTATCAAAAGATCTTCTGACTCTGAGAGGATTCGCCCTTTGGGTCTTGGAGGTGTCTTCTGCCCCAATTTTTTTAACATTCTTGGTAGCATAACTGCCTGAGGTTTTTTTAGACTTGAGATAGTTTGGTACTTGGTTTTCAGTGGAACCATGTAAGGGTCTTTTTTGGGCATGGGCAATGGAAGAATTTGTATTCGAAGGGCAAGAAGTGCTCCTCTTCTCTTTCCCCAAATTGCTTTCTCTTTTTGTGGTTGCCATTAATCGTAGGGTGTCTCTGCCCCTGCCCTGATCCGCTAAGAAAATAGTGACAGAAACCTGCATTATTATTAAAAAAAAAAAAAAACATAAACAAGAGTGAGTGCGCCATCTAAGGAAGAGCATCTGGCTGACGTGAAAGGATCAAAATCAACTCCTCCTTCCCTTCTCTTTTTTTTTTTGGTTCGGATAGAATCCTCGTTTCTATAATCACACTTATCAAAAGATCCTCTTTTTTTTGTTTGCGTCTCACTAATTCGCTCTTATAAGAAAGAAATTGCAAAAGTTAAGTTAGTTGCTAGATGATTACATATTTATTGTATTTAGTATAATCACATTTTCATAGTCCTTCCGTTAATAGTAATTACATTAACAGTCCAGCCTTTTCTTCATGAAACAAGGAAATAGCTTTTGAATCCAAAATCACACATGGACATGGTTAGAGAGAGAGAGAGAGAGAGAGAGAGAGAGAGAGAGAGAGAGAGAGAGAGAGAGACTTTTATTCCCATATAGTATTACTCATTTGTCCTGTAGAAGAGGAACATTTGTCTGTGTATTTTGTAGAAACTAAATTCTTGGTTAAAATATCTTCTTATGCAGGATGGCTAATACCCAAAAGAAAATACACTACGTACATTCAAGTTCTAACATCTAGCAGCAACAACAGCAATGAATATACATACATAAATGTATGTATATTTTTGCTACAAATGAAAAGCGATTAAGAGATTACAAAGTGGTGAGGCCGGAGTTTTAATTAAAAGTAGGAACGATTCGATTCTACTTTGGACGTCTAACATTGTAGCCTGCTAGAATTAAATGATATATATGTGTATATATATTTTTTCTATCGGGGTTCCTAAGAAACCAAGAAAAGTACGTACAAAATTCCTATAATTAAGGCAAGCAAATGGGAAGATTAAATTTAAAGAAAAAATGGTAAATTGATATAAGAAAGAAGGCATCCAAAGAGGAAGGGATGTTCTAGGAGAAAGAAGGATGGATATGTAGCGTACCTTGATGATGAAAGCAAATTCATGGAATTAGAGTGAAAGTGTGAGTTTGAAATGATTTGAAGGAGAAGAAAAGTAGATGAAGAAGAAAGGGAGGATTACAATTTACAAGACAGAAGATGAAGAGGAGGTTTCTTAGTTTTGATAAAATTAAGGAACGTGAATTTCGCACAACTCAAAAAGGACAACTGGCTGGCTGGCTGGCTGTTGACCTTTTCAACAGAAACCAAAGCCAAACAAAAGTATTGGTACCTAGTTTCTAGGTATGAACGTACGTGAATGATAACAGCCTTCTTTGCTTGCATGTCTTCGGAAAAATATATAGTATCATATGGTGCTAGATAAGTTTTTGACTCATGTTTTGTTTTTGTTGATGTTAAGATGAAATAATAATAATAATAATAATAATAATAAATGTTCGTAAATCTTTTACCCAATTCTATCCTTAAAAATTGTCATTGTCATCGGGTCGTAGAGCCAATAATCTAGATATTCTCAGAGAGAGTTATTATGTGATCAGGGCATATTTATGCGTAGACAATAATAATAAAGCCTCTTTTTAAGAAAAGAAAATCTAAATTTGAATCTCTTCCAATCTAACAATTGAAAAAATAAAAAATTTCAAATCTTCGAAGACCAAAGAGAGGACCATTTGGCTTTGTTACGTTTTCTATATGCTTTGTTTTTCATCATGTGTCTGCACTGCACTCATGCAAATCCGATTTATCATGCCTTACTCTTTCTTGCTGCTTAAAACAAGGTCCAGCAAAAAGGGTTTGCTTTTAGGAAAAACCAACCAGTCTCCTGCAATTGGCATCGGAAAAAGCGATATAAAGGCTTGACCAGGTTAAGTTAATTTGATTTATATTTTGGATCATTATTATGTCTTATCACAAAATAAAGGAAGATTATTGGTTTTATTTTTTTTTTTTGTGGGGATGGGGGGGGGGCAGATAGACGAGAACTTCATATTTCAATGTAAACAGTATAATAGTTACAAGCGCTAGCGTCTCTATCTATTTATATGATACTAGACAAACTGTAGACGTATATGCTAGAATTCTATAAACAAGTCAAGTCACTATCGTGCTGTCAAAGGCAAGTCGTCCTTGTCCAGAATGTAAACCAAGGAATAGGATGATGGGCATGGAGGTGCTTCCCCGACACATCTTTCTTTTGGAATGAATATACAGCAATCCTGGCTATTAGGCAGTTGGCGGTACTAGAAGAAAAAAAAATCTGTTTCCTTAAAACTCCAATATCCCCCAGAACTGGCTGTAGTCAATCTGCAACTTTTTTTGTGCACCCAGTTGTGTTAATCTAACTCTTTTGGGTCAGATTGAAAGACTACCTATTGAAACAAAACTCTTTATCTTTTGCCATAACTGAAGAGATCCCTGTCTCAAGGCCTCTACTTAACAATAAAAAAGCTGTTAATGATGAGCAAAATTTCTTAAAATATGTATGTGCACAATTCACTAGTAATCTATGCATGTGCCATGGCCATTTGCCGGGCCAGCAGATGGATATATCATATATATAAGCTACTAATCCGCGAGTTTCGTTTTGTCATATACATGATATATGATAGGTCAAACTCAAAAAATGGAGAGGTAGATGATGATTAATTAAATCGGAGGATAACAGTTAATTGTTTGACTGACATGAAGTTAGGCCATTGAATTCATGTTTTATATATATATATATATATATATATGCATTGCTATTAATTAATTACCCAAATAAAAGTGAAAATCAAATGCGTTGCTATCTGATATCTGTTTTGTGCTACTTCTTTCCGCCATATGGAGGTCCTAGGTAGAGCATAGAGGGGCCCCCAACCCTAGCCGAGACAGTCCTACCCGTCAAGAAACGTACGTCTTTAGACATGTGGACGAGTATCTCATAAGTCGAGGATTTGAATATATAATAATGATAATAATCAATCATTAATCATAGCATGCATTAACCTGGGATGAAGTTATTAATTAGCACAATCTCTGCAATTAAATTAATACATACGCTTCGCTTGCTATTATTTTTGATGAAATGAGAAACCCTAGATGAGATTGCAACTTGTCAATTAAGATTCAAGAAGGTGCTTTTAATTTAGGAGGTTCTTTTCTTAATTTGTAATTAACTTTTTATTGGTGTTTATGTCAACAACTGCAAGTTTGCAAGAGATCATTTTCTGCGCGTAATTATGTTTCTGTCTACTTCTACCTCCCACCCCTATGGAAACTCTGTAATTAATATTATTACCTAATCAAAATAACATGTTGGTTTTTGCTTCTGAGAATTGTCTTTTAGGAAACAACTTCAAAATAAAAAATTCAACACAAAACGAAACTATACCAAACCAACACAACATAATACACATATATACATATATATGGTTTCTGCTTCCTATGCTATGCATATAACCATTAAAATTAACACTTTTCTTGACTTTACTCAATGTCCACAAGGGTTTACCCAGACCACACGCCTTATTTCAATATCAATACTGTACATACACGTATATATGTGTGTGTGAACCTAATACACTTGTTACGTTTAGTGGTTTAAGCCCACCTGTACATAATCCGTTTCCTCTCGTCACTAATTAATTAATTAATTAATGAATCTCTACATGTTATCAAATTGCTGCCCTTTTGCCCCTTTTAACCAAAAAAAAAAAAAAGAGAGAATATATCTATTTAATTTCCAGTTCAACAACGGAAAAGCAATTACATCTATAATATAACCCAAAGCTTATCTTAATGTTAAAAATAATGCAGATAACAAACGACAAGAGCTTAACATAAAACATATTATTATCATTATAGTATTAGCGACATCGATCATCATCACCAATGGACCTCACCTTGTGCAACAATTGCCAGCCATGCACCTTCTTTCCTCTTAATTTTTTACATTTTATATCCTCCTTTGTTGCCAAAAATTAAAAAAGAAAAGGTCATTCGTACCTGATTTTCTTCTTCATGAATAGGTTTTCTTAATGTAAGCCCCACTATGGAACATGCTTTTTAGGTAAAATAGAATAAAACTCCGCTAAGGTCTTTGTCTAATACAAATAGGACTGCAAAATGAAAACTAGATGAATTTATTTGTCTATGTAATTAATTGATGTTTCCAAGAAAAAAGATTTGTCCAACAACAATGATATGTTTGAAACTTTCTGGATTGATCCATTCCATGATGTTGTTTATCATGATTCATGCTTGGGGCTTGGCTTGGCTGGCCTTCCATATATTAATGATGGCGCATTGTTGTTATATTTAGAAATATGTTTATTATATATTGGTTGATACATGTTCAAGAAGAAAAAAAATCTATATCCCACTGGGGAATTAAAATTTCCAATTCCATTAACCCACCCCCCCTCCCCCCTAAAAAAAAAAAAAAAGACTCACCCTTGGGGCTGATTATTAGTCTAATCTACACACACACACACACACACCCACACACACACATATATAGTTCGGCCCACCTTTACCTAAACATCTTCAATGAATTGGGGAAGTTTTGCAGCATTTCTTTTCTCTTTTAGCAAATCAATTGCATATTTAAAACATAAAATATTTGGTAAGGAAAGCAACCAGTTGCATAAATTCCATGAGGAGGGAAAATAAAAAAGGATGCATTATTGTATTTGTTGTTTAAGTGACTAGTTTTCTACAATTATTAAGTTCCTTTAGAACTACGATTCTAAGTGCAAATTGACCATCGTTTCTCAATTCAAATGCTTTCACACCTTCAACACAAAATTCTTAGTTCTTATTATTATGTGCTCTTTTAAACCCATTTACTGATCAATGGAATGAATGATTTGATCATTAGTTTGCAGACTAGGCGCATTTGCCTGCCATTACCATGTCTATTTATTCAAGCTTCCAGTAAGCTCATTTTCGAAGGCTTCATCTTCCAAAGATTAGGATATTAAAACTAGGAATCCAAACTTTGTTGCCCAAAAATAGAAGTCTACATGTCATGATTATAAAATTTGTGCTTACCGGAAAACAAAAAAAAAATAAAAAAAATTATAAAGTAGTAGAAATTTGTACACCCACGATACGAGTGGTAGAAAAAAATTGTTTAAAAAATAAATAAAAGGTTATTTATAGATAGTCTTTTAGGAAGTGAATAGTTATTCAAAAAAGTTATTTTTAAAAAAATATATTTTATATAAAAAATTTAAAATGAATATTTTTAATATATAATTTGACATTATAATTTATTTTATTTTTATTTTTTGTATTTTTCAATTGAGAGGTTGATCCATGTTCTTTTATTATTATTATTATTATTATTATTAGGTATATTATTATAATAGTTAAAAAAAATGAAAAAGATAAGAAATGGTAGATGGTGCTATGGGTTTTGGTATACCAAGTAATAACCGTACAACTAACAGCCAGGCCGAGCAGAGGCTGAGGCTGAGGCCGAGGGGGGGTAGGCCAGTAAGTAAAGAAAAGGACGTTGGAGCCACGGCTTTTAACTTGAAGCGTTTGCGTGTGTCACGACTTGGGAGTTAGGAGCCGCCCATCATCTATCCGTATAATTATCTCTACGTTTTAAAATAAATGCACCTTCCCTTACCATAACAAAATTAAAATTCTTTGCTTCTCACATGAGATTTTGTTGGCCATGAAAATCAGGAATTTATCATCATTTATTTATTAAATTAATTAATCATCTATAAATGGTAGCCTACACGTTAATTAATTAATTAATTAATTAATTAATTAAATTTTGGAATCAATTCTTTCCAAAGCAATTCCTTGTTAAAAGAGGAAAAAAAAAAGGTTCTTTCATATAAAGTAAGTACTTATGTAAATAATTCTTTTTCAAATTAAAATATAAATTTCTGCTGCGTTAAGAAGTTGAATTTTAGAGTGAACAGTAAATACAAAGACAAAGAAATTGAAAATAAGAAAAAAATCAAAATTAGAAATTGAAAATAAAAAATAAAAATAAAATAAAATAAGAGGCCATCTGCTGATATCCGTCGCAGAGTCAACCACAACCTTTCAAGCCTCCGACTGATTTTATCAGAGAGGCCGGCCGGGGTGGCGCAGCTGATGATACGGGAGTGTGGGGTTTGGGGCTCCCTTCGTTTCCATCCACAAAATTAATTCCGGTTTAAACATTAAAGCTGCAGCTGCTCTACTGCTTCTCATTTATTATTTTTTTTTTGGTGCGCAAAAATGTATTAATTAATTTATTCAAAGTTGAAACAAACAAGTGGGACCCTGACGTTGTGATGAAGGGTGAGGATGTGAGTAGGTCCGATTCCAAACCCAAACTTCCCTGTCAGGACGGGACGGCAATACAAGAGAAGCACTACTTCTCCTTCTCTTGTATTCTTTATGTATTATTAAGTTTCCTTTCAATTCAAAACTATGTTAAGAATATTGAAAAAAATATTAAAAAAGATTAGGAGTTTGGTTGGTAATCTCAGGCAGCTACAAGCATTGGATGATCTTTCTTTCTTTCTTTCTTTCATACACGTTTTTGCGCCCCCTTTTTTCTGTTGGCTGCTTTGCTTCGTCTTGTAGAAGGTTTAAACAGAAAGGCATTCTGTCTTCAGCTTCATCTTCATCTTCTTTTTATTAAGACTTCAAAACTCTCTCTTCGTATATTCAGAGAATCAAAAGGAAGTAGAAAGCGAAGGGAAAGAGGTAGAATTACATCATTCCTTTTCCTTACTCTTTTCTTCTTTTTCTTTCTTCCTCCTTGTTCGCGTTTCTTCATCATCTATTCAATTCTTGCATTTTATAGCTCCTTTTTTAAAAAAAAAAAAAAAAGAAAAATTTTTTTTTTGGGAAAATAAGGGTCTTTGTTTCCTGTCCATAAAAAAGGTCTTTCTTTTAATCCAAGTTTTTCCCCCTTACATATTATATATGCTATATATAAAAGATTGATTATTTTGATGGCTTGATCATTCTGCTTTCAAAAAAGAATTTGGTATATGGTGGTTTGGAAGGGAAAGGGATGGACAAGTATTGGATAAACGTTCAATATGGTTTTGAAAGGTGATCAGCTTTTCCACCCTTAGATCGCGGACAAACTCTCTTTTATTTTTAGAAGAAGAAGAAAAAAAATAAAAGAAGAAATGGAAAGAAAATAAAATGATTGTGTGGAGAATAATTCAAACAAAACTTACTGTCTTTTAAAACCAAAGAGAGAAACCCACTTTTGTTGGGATGATCAAAATACAACACTGGAGCATGTGATCGTCTCTCCTTTTGTTTTGCCTTTTTTCCCCCTATCTTTTCCTCTTGTTCACTTTCCTGATTTATTTATTTACTGTTTTTGGTTTGAGAAAACTCCCAAAGCCTCTCTCTTTGAACATGTTTGATCTTTTGATATCAAAGATGTCTTCCTCTTTTCTGTGTTTTCTCAAGTTTCTGTCTATCCATCTTATTGGTTCAATTCAGTTTTAAGGTGCTTCTGTGAATGTTCCTGTTTGAAATTCATAATTCTGTTACGCAATTCTAGCATAATTTGTTTCGGATATGAGGAATATTACCAATTCCTCTCTTGGTGAATAAGTAGATAGTAATATAGAATTGAGCTTCTAATTTGGGTTTAGGACTAAGTTCTGCAAATTGTCCTTGTTAATGTTTTGTACGTTTTTTCCCCTTATTCTTTTGGGAGGGTTGGCGTAGATTACAGCAATACTGATTATATTAGGTTGAAAATAGATTGCAAAACTTTACCTTTATTGTCCCAAATTTGAGTAGCCTTTAACTATGGCTGCCAGGCACTGACTCTTGGGGATTTCTTAAACTTAATGGGCAATTGCGTTGCTGATTAATTGGTTATGATAATGTTAATGGCACACAAAATGTTAACTTGTTTAAGTTATAAACATTTGAAGTAAATAATTTGAAGGTATTAAATTCGGTTTTTGTGTGGAAAAAGGCTGAGCGGTATTTTGAGATTGGGTTTATGTATGGACATTTGTTCTCTTCTATCAATTTCATGGTTTTATCATTTATGTTAGTGTTGGGTTTGAAAATTATCATGCTTTGGAATATTAACAAATGGTTTGTTTTTCTTTTAAGCTTGTGTAGAAGCAGGTATCAAGAGGCAATGTTTTTAATTATTATCTTATGTCAAATGAATTGTAACATGTTACTGCCGTATGCATGCTGTCTATGCATGCAATTATGGTTTTTAGTTTTTTCTTTTCTCTGCTGAACTGAAGTTATGTCATGGTGAAGGATTCGGTCTTTACTATATGCATTTATTTTGATATTTTTCCAGATAAAGGATACTTGTTATCTAGATGGATGGATATACTGGTAAAAGAGCTGTGGATGGGCTTGTTGTACCTGGCAAGGGATCAGGTGTCATCTTCAAGGATCATGTTAATAACAGAGAAAGAAGTGCTCAATTTTGCAACCGAATTGGATGCAGTGGCAGGCTGAACTCCATGAAAGGTACTCTCAGTGGCAGCTTGGAAAAAGCCAAATCTTCAAGGCCTTCTTACCGCACTTCATCAAGTGGTAAGGAAATAATTGGAAGTTCCTCTAGGGTATACTCTGCAGTTAGCAACGCTAGAAAATCCTCAGCAAATCCTCAGAAAAAGCTATCATCTCAGCTGGAAACAGATTCATCTGAAACTAGTAATGTTAAGAATGAGCCAGAAGTGTCACAGCTCATATCCCCACCAGGAAAGATTAAAAGAGGGATGCAGCCTGGATCTGAAGATGCTGATTCTATGGAAGTTAGAGTGATGGAAGTGGGAAGCTCTAGTGTAGCATCAAACACAAGACCAAGGAGAAACTTTATTCAGCATTCTGGGTTGGGCAACCAGGATACTCCGGCCAGTCCGTCAGTTACTTTGGCATCTGAAAGTGCTTCCCAGGCAGTTCGTGCTAACACAGGGAGGTACGGTTTGAGAAATCTAAGATGCAACTCTATTTCTGATGTTGCCCCTTCTGGTTGTTCATCTTCAGATTCAAGCCTCAGCAGAAGGAAAGATACAATAAAAAAGAGAAACCCTGATGTAGAAGGTAGTTCTTTAACCAGGGGAAAGAAGTTGAGTGGGTCATCTTTGGAGGGACGGAACAAGAGTTCTAGTCATGGTGTTTCTATTTCTGACTCAAGGCGGGCCAGAAATTTGCCCCCTAACAGGGATAGTGGTGTTGCTTCTTCAGTTAGGACTCGGAGATCAAACAGTAGTTATGGTGGAGGGAGACTCCCTAACCAAGCAAATGGAAATAGTTTAACTTTGAACGAGCCTCCAGTAGTCATGCCGCAAGTGCCTCAATCTGACGTAACTATCGATTTGAATGCTTCTGTTTCCACAGAAACTGCCTCAACGTGTGCTAGTTCTTATAGTCGGCTAGGTAGTATAAGTGAGAGCTTACGCAGTATCATGCCATCTATTCCTTCTGAAGTTGGCATTAACCGCTCTTCGGTGAACCGGGATAGCTTCTGGCGCTACAATATGGATGGCATTGCAGAGGTATATTGATAGTATAGCTTAACCTGCATTGTCTTATTCATGGATTTATAACTTTCTTGTTATTCATTTTTCCTTTTATGGAACTCAAGGAAGGAATTGAGTGGGGTTGCAGATATCTTTTACCCATTAATATCTTAAATCATCCGGTCATCTGGTGTTACAGAATTCTCTCCAGGGAGAGGCAAAATGAACAATTAGTAGTCTTTTTTCTTTTTTTCTTTTGCAGTATTATTGAGTTACTAAGGCTTCATCTGTTACTGTTGTTTTATGTTTACACAGGTATTATTATCACTTGAGAGGATTGAACAAGATGAAGAGTTGACATATGAGGTAAACTAGTTTTGAAGTGTTTCACTAGGCCTGATTGTTCTCAGTTTGTTGATTCTGTTTCTCTTTCTGCTTGTCTTGCAGCAATTACTTGTTTTAGAGACCAGCTTGTTCCTTAATGGCCTAAACTTTTATGACCAGCATAGAGACATGAGACTGGATATAGATAATATGTCATACGAGGTTTGTTGTTGTTTCACTGTGGTGGTGGCGAAGTTTGCATTTTATTTTTCCCGCTTTATGCTTGTTGTTAAAGGTAAACCAGGCGATTTAGTTTGTCTTGGTATGATGACAGGAATTACTAGCTCTAGAAGAAAGGATGGGTACTGTGAGCACTGCGCTATCAGAAGAAGCGTTGTCAAAATGCCTTAAAAAAAGCATCTATGAGGCAACATCTTTGGAGGATGCAATTGTCAGCTGTGAGGATGAAAAGAATGATGATGATGATGATATCAAATGCAGTATATGCCAGGTTCTTTTATATATATATATAACTTTAAAATGCAGTATATGCCAGGTTCTTTCAAATGCAGTATATATATATGCACAACTTTCCACCCTATCAATGAGAAGTTACTTTTATGGTATTTGTTTTCCTCTGGTCATGAATTTTTTTTTTGACTGGTTTCACTTCAATCTTAATGGGTTTCCTTATGCAGGAAGAGTATGTTGTTGGAGATGAAGTAGGGAAGTTGCAGTGTGAGCATAGATATCACGTGGGGTGCATACAGCAGTGGTTGCGGGTGAAGAATTGGTGCCCTATTTGCAAAGTATCAGCAGAACCCACGCAGTCTTCTTGGCGCGCCCCTTCGTAGTTGAATTTGATTTGTGAATGGAAAGCAAGAGACTGAGTAGTGTCTTCTTTTTGTACAAATTGATGATGGCTGCTTCTATTCAGCAATTTTATTTTTATTTTTAAATTTTAATTTTATGATCCATATGTGTATATAAAATCCATCCCGTTTCATTCTGTCATGTCAATCAACAAATAAAGCAGGTGCTCTTGGCTCTGCTCTGGAACTCAATTCACTCCTATAATAAAAAGTAATGTGTTAATAAAAAAATACACATGGTTGTTACTTCTGTTGTATCGAGCCTCTTTTCTGGGGGTATATGTCATTTCGGTATGTGCTTGACGATGAGGCTCTTATTTTTCATCCCTT
Organism: Adansonia grandidieri; assembly: GCA_038382065.1. NCBI lineage: Eukaryota > Viridiplantae > Streptophyta > Magnoliopsida > Malvales > Malvaceae > Adansonia > Adansonia grandidieri. The sequence continues at coordinate 134,591 of JBBYHK010000020.1, read as the reverse complement.
CCTTAATTGGTAGGCCTGCCAAAACCAGCAATTTTTGTTTTCTGATTCTGTCGGACCAATGGATGCCATCGGGAATCTGCCGATATTTAAAGGTTGGAATTAATAAACAGCGATACGTAGGGGATCTTATCTTATGTGACAGTAACGGCTATGATATGAAGCAGGCAGCTCAGCCAGCCACGCGCCCACTTCCTCTTTTTCTTTTAATACATTTTCCCCTATAGTTAAAAGTTAATATCAAAATTATGCGTAAATTTCTCTTTTCTATGATTCAATTTCATTCCATTCAATTCGGTCGCTTTTAATAAAACATTTATTAAACTCCGTCATCTCATCTGCTCCTAATTCTATTTTGGACTTTGGGAATTGGGAAGCACCTGAAACTTAATGAGAGAGAAAGGCTTTGACGCTCTTTGTTTCTTTCTTTCTTTTGGTGGCACCTACCTTAATTACTTGACTACTTGTTCCTTTCTAAATCTTCAAGCTATCCTATCCACCCTTCCTATCATTTTCCACTGCTTGCACGGTTTGCTGCTTTACCTGCATTTTTCAGCTTTTGATTCGGTTTACGTTTCATTACACTACATAAAACATCATATTTTCTTTCCTTTCCTTTCCCTCCCCTGCGTTGAAGGATCCCAGGTATGGGTTTAAGTCGAATTGGACTAATGGGTCAAAATTTTAACAAGTCTTAACGTGAATGGATTTCATACTACTACTAGCTTAATAATTTAACCAGATGACCTTGGACACCTGCAGTTACAGACCAGTGTGCCATAAAGACATGAAAAACTATAACCTCCATTACAACAGCAAAATCTTAACATGGCTAACCAGAAGCCCAGCATACAGAAGAGGAATTTGATAGGGGCATTTGGTCAAAATTACCACTTATTTATTTATCTATTTTTGCAAGAACTGATACAGGTTAACACGTAACAATCTTACCTTCAAAGTTCAAACGCTTACATAGATGTACAAAACCTCCGACGGATCCTCATCACAGTCGATCAAAGTTCGGGAGCATAGGTATTTAATGATGTCCAACATGAGTCCTTGATCATGCCTCTGAAGTAGAAAGGGTGTCCCCTAACTTCAGCAAGCGCTCAGTACATAAATTTTCAGGTGCTTTCACTATATAAAAACATCTTGCGCTAGTTCATCAACTGAACCTCACCACCACCAGCATCGTCCAGAACCTCTGGATTGCTGAAACAGCTAACGAGGTTAATGCTTATAGCAAAAAAAAAATGAAAAAAAGAACATTGTGACCTATCTACAAAATAGAGACCGAGATAACTGAACTTTGAGGAGGACCTGGTTAACCTCCTCTGCATCTTCGTTATAACTTCAATATAAAATTTCTATATTTAGGGGGAAAAAGCTAAACATTGCAAGTTTCATTACTTTTTTCATACCAAGCTTATTCCTGATCTCTTCTAATCTTCATGAGTGATGTAAATGTCTCCATGAAACGAATTAGCCAAGAAGCTGTCTAATTTAGATTTGCCCCCAAACCTCAAACACGCAATAAGATTAACTCACTCAAAGGTTAAAAATAATAGACCATTAAGCATATCTTTGCTAAGCTTCGAGAACAAACAAATGAAATAGTTAAAAAAGACATCATTGTGCATCCATAACCAAGGAAAGAACATGTCCATAAAGAATTTAAAGTACTTATTGTCCATAAACCAGCTCAGCAATAAAGGACAACGCATCAAAATATAGCATTTGTATGTTATCAATTACAAGAAAAGATATACTGAAAACTAATATTCTCATATCTAGAGCAGCGTGAAGCAGAAATGCTCTAGTAAGCATTAGCAAGTAAGCGTGCCTACTCTAACAGAACAGGGAAGGGTTGTTGGTACAGAGTTTTTCTCATTCAATAGTAAGAAACTTTTATCTCTTTTAGCAAACAAGCAATCCTGTTCATCTACGACTGCCCTTGTCCCGTTCCAGATAGTTGGACATCAAAACGCAGTTTGGATGATTTAGTCACCAGAATACTTGCAGAAAATTGCAAGCATTCTGCAAATAAACCTGGCAAGATGGTTTTGCAGGCACCCATATATCCCCAGATATAGACCTTAATATCAATTAATAACCGCTTGATATTTGTTAGCTCAGCAGCATAAGCAGCTCATAACTGCTGCTGTATACTTGCCATGTTTAATTATATTTACACACATACACACACATATAAAAACACAATCAAGAAGAGCAGTTTGAACACTATGAAAATGTAGCTCAATCTTTTAAATGACAATTAATTACAATTAGCAAGCCATAAGGTCCCAAGAAAATAGAATCAGAGCTTAAAAAATAGATTTTTCAGGGGTTATCCATCGGAAACATCTAAATATAAGTCACAATGGACAGCTAAATGGATGTCGGCTTTTTATTGATATCGGAACTCAATCAATTCTTAGATTTTAAAATTACATACAGAGCAATGCTGCAGCTTCTAAATAGGTAATTTTACCTTTCACCAAGCTACAAAGCAGTATCCCAGCAAAACTCTCAGATTTCCTCCTCAATGGCTGTAAATTACAAGAAAAGCTTGAGATCTCTTGAAATATCAGAAGACAGCAAACAAAAATGCTAATCGTACAACAGAGCAACCAGTTGTAAGCACTTTTTTTTCAAGCACCTTAGCTCAGTTGCTCAAAAATAATTTTATGTCCAATCCCAGCTCTGCAGAAGGAGTACAGGCATCCCAACACTCAAACCCATAATTTCATCTTGCAAGGGCCAGAGCTTTATATGACTCGGCCATCTGGCTCATGTCAGTAATGGAAAAAAAAACTGGGAGCTTCAATGGTCAACATTTGTTAAGCACATTGAACCAGACTGAACAGATCCAATCACGCTTCAGGATAAGCAAATTTTTGTAGGGAATTCATTCCTCAAATGAATGCATACAAATTTTTTCCAGCAGCAATGGCCAATCTTCTCCCAGCTGCTGGGGATTTAGCTCCATTGCCACTTTGAAATCAAGCAGAGATATTGAGCGCTGCTGCCCCTGTTCGTGCAAAACTTTTGTGGGTCCACAGGTACTGTGCATATGCAAGTGATTGCTTGGCCACATACCATTAACAAGCTTGCCTTGAGGCTGCTGCTTAAGGGCAGAGTGCTTTGTCAATTCACGTGTTGACCTTGATCCCACCAGATCAACACATGACCTGATTAGTTTCTTCAGGTAGACATCCAACATGCTATTCAACATGCTAGCACATTCCACAGAAACCCCTCCAAGGCCCTGCACTGCTGCAATCTGCTCCATACGTTTCTTCAACGTCTCAGTATCATACAAACAGCCACTGTCATAATAGCTAATGAAGTCGCCACTGCCTGCCACAGCCAGAGCTTTGCGGGCCCCACCAACACTAGCTGGGCAAAATGGGATCCCAAGTGGTGCTAGCAGAGGATTTCTAGAGAGATTAATGTGGTTAGCTTGTTCCACCTCCTCCCCATCTTCAACAAAGGCTCCTTCAGTCTGATCTTTACCAGCCATCCTTGTTTTTTCTAGGGAATGCACCAAACCTTCTCTTTCAATTTCAGGCTGCTCGGCAACTGCTTGAAGATGCTGTACTGGTCTCTGATAATCATATGGAGTCAAATCCCCATTTTCCATACCCAATTTATTGCCATTGTCTTCCATTCCCATCAATTGATGTGAAACAATCTCAACCTTTCCATTTGGCCCCAGCAGGCTGGGCCTATCCCTGAGTTTTCTTTCCCGTATTCCAGACCTAACCTTTCGTGGGGACGACAATGGCAAAACACCATTTGACCAAATGTCCATATTTGGATTCTGGTTGGGAACAAGGGCAGGATGTTCATGTCCATCTTCTCTACCAGGAGAACTTTTCACGGTTTGTATCAAAGATTTCACAGGACCTGCTTCATGAACTGGTGGCGGAGTCTTAGCCTGACATGCATTTTTTAAGATTGAACGTATCAACTGATTATGCAGTTGCAGATTCTCCCTCCCAAGAATGCGGGAACATGACTTAACAAACTCACTTTTACTGAGTTTCTGACTTAAAAACCTACTCAAAATATAAAAATACCTTCTTGATCTCTCAGCCCCAATCTTCTTCACTATCTGAGCTTTAAATTCACCTAAATCGATTCTGGAGCCTTGCTGGGGTTGCATTGCTCAATAAGCAGATTCCTACACCATTCACAGAACTACAAAACCACTGAAACCCGTTTCCACCTCAATTTAAAGTTTTCTCCAGCACCGGACAAGTTTAAATTCACCAATTTGCATAGCATACAATGCAAACCAAACTCTCAATCTCTGCATATCGAGAGTAAAACAGCAAGGATGAAATTCTAAAGGAGAAAAAAAAAATCGCAATGCCCAAGATACATAGCGTTATTTCAGTTTCCAAGCATCCCTAAATTGACCAATCGAGAAACCAAACAATGTAAACCCAAGTCCCATGTTCGCAGAACCAAAACCCTAGGGATCAAACTCAAGTTGAGTGGTTAACAGAAACCCAACTAAACAAAAGCAAATCGAATAAACGCAAGGAAGAAATCAAAACCCTAGAGTTGGAAGGGAGAGAAGTTAATAGAAAGAAGAGGGCGTCACGCCAATCCCAGAACAGACCGTAAATAAAAGGCAGTTGCAGCAATTAAAAGCCCCAAGGTGTTGTTTTAAAGAAATATAAATGGAAAGAAGTTGGGGGAATTGGACAATTGAAATTGAAGGAAAGAGATGAGCGGGAGATGGTAGGATAGAGAGAAAAGGAATTGCAGAGAAGGAAGAGAGAAAAAGAAGGTACAGAGTAATAAAAAAGATTGAGAGAGGGCTGACCTTTACACAAATTTGCTTGACCAATTGCAGAGAAATCGAGTGCCACTCAGTTGTTGGTTGAGGGGGCTGGATTCCTTTTGGATCCCTCTCTCCATTTTTTTATTTATTTATTTCCTTTTCTTTTTTGAATAATATTAATTTGTGTGTTTATTTGAAGTGAACTTTTTTTTTCGAGCTTTCCCTCTTCGTCTTTGATCTATAGCTTGATCGCTCGCTCGCTCGCTGCTACTATTTTAATTTTAGATTTAGTTTTTCTTTTTCCAATTTAAAAGAAAAAAAAAACAAAATTATTTATTTTTTCTTTCGCAAATCTTTGCGCTGTCAAACGTAATAGTAAAGTGCTTCTTCTTCTCCTTCTTCGCTATGGAAATTGGCATGCAATATTATATTAGAATTATCTTTGTGCTGCTAACTTCCACTTAGTAAGTGTTTTTAATTCGAGGAAGAAGGCTGTTTAGTTGCCACTTTGAGCGAAGCAAGTAGATTTTTTTTTGGGGGTTCCATGCGTTGTCTTCCATTTTACTGCTGAAACTTCATTCTCCGCTTTATGTACTAAATAGAAAGGAATAATTTCTTCCTTATTATTTTTTTAATTGAGGTTTACACTTTAGAAAATGTTGTTTCTTATTTTATGTAATATATCATATAATATTTTTAATCAGCTTCATTTCAGTGTTAGACTTTCATTAGAATTTTTTTTAATTATCAATATTCTAAAGTCATTGTTCAACATGCATGTAACTTATTTTTCTCAAATTATCTTTTATATTGCATTTTTTGTTTTATTTTCAAAAATTATTTTAATTAAAATTATTATTCACATTGTACGAACTTAAAACTAACGTACCATCAAATCAAGGAAGACTAATAATTAACCATGTTTAGTTTCACAATTAAATATGTTGATATGGCATTCATGTCGGCAATAATATGCCATAATTGATTAAAGGATGAGGATGTGGTAATTTCATGAGCATCTAATAATATATTTTAATTGATGATATGAATTTTCAACTCAAAAATAAATTAATAAAATATTTAAATGACGCATAACAATTATATCATGTTATCTGTTATTTGATTTTAAATGATATAATATTTAATAATATCAAAATTTTAATTAATAAGTGAACATAATTTTTATTCTTTTCTTTTTAAAAAAAAATTTCCAACAAATTTAAAAACCATTTAATTTTTTAAAATTTAAAATGTTAAAAGAATTGCAATTCAAAAAAATTCCATAACAAACATATCCTTTATTTTATATTTGTTTTCTCTTTCTTTTGCCCTTTTCCTTTCTCTTCGCCCATGGGTCATATGACTGCGGCAACGGCAAAGTGCTGGACCTAACCCAATTGCTGATCTGGCAAGGAAAGAGGTCGACCTTCACAACGCCCAATTTCTCATGCTGCTTCATTCGGCTACTGCAAGATTGAATTGATTGGCTCTAGCCACGATCGTAACATCAATTCAACTGGTTCAAAACCTTGCCTTGTATTACCAATAATCATAACCTGAAAAATGGTAAAAAAAAAGAAAAAAATTATTTTTCTATTATTAGTAATTGTAATTTTTTTTAAAAATAAAGGATTTTAAATTTATTGACAAAAAATAATTTTAGAGAAGAGAATATAAATAACAAAATTTACACACTTTTAAAAAGATATATAATTTAAAATAATTCATTTGAAAATCTACATCACCATTAAGGACATTATTTTTATGTCGATGTCATTATCAATTTGTCATCTCATCAACGTTAACGATGAAAGCTTATGTTTTTATATATTGATTTTGTTTTACCGGTATAAAAATTAATTTAGCCAAAATTAGAATAGAGGATTAAATTTATGAATGATTATCTTATATAGTAACAATAGGATATAGAAATTTTATAAATAAAATTAATTGAATGATACATGTTTCTTAAAATATATTTAAAAATAAAAAAATAAATAAATCAAAAACGCATCATTCTCGTTAATCTTTTATTTATGAAGTTCTTACATTCCACATTAATGTATAGGACAATTACCTTCAAATTATTACTTTTTCCATATAGTATAATGACATGAGACTTCAATACAGTTTCACTAATTACTAACTAAATAATTCATTTATTTATTTAATTCATGTAATAATAATAAATGTTAAAAATAAAATATGATAACTGTAATGAAATGCCAATGAATGTATTGTTGAATGACAAGTGTTATGCCTAGAGGCCAATAGCTCAAGACATTCTCCATTCCCAGTCGACCAACATCTCAGTCGATCAGGACTAGTCGACTAAGCCAAGACCCAATCAACCAAGCTCAATCTCAGTCGACCAGTACTTGGTTGACCAACACTGAACCTCAGTTGACTCTGACCAATCGACCAAGACTCAATTGACAAGTTGCATACTCCAAACATTGATGTATCCACTCGTCTGTCTAACAGGGACTACTGAACATTACGTTTTAGGACCATTAAACGATACGTTGCAAATAAGGCTGTTCCTGAACTCATGGAGGACCACCGACATCTCCTGAAATATACAGCCACCACGATCAAAAGATTAGTAGTCTGATGACCAACCGTAGTTGGACAATCACAAAAGGCATGTAACACATATTCCTCAATACACTTAAGTATAAAAGGGGTAAGAGAGACCCAAGGTAAAGTTAACACGCTTTGGCCATTGAACTTCTCATTCTCAATTCTTTTCCTGCCTTAAAACCCTCTCTGTATTTTAGATCTTATCTCTGCTCTCCAATCCGGTCCTTTTCAACCTTCCTCGAGAAGATATCAACAACAAGAAGAGACATTTTCAAAAAAATAGGATTGTATTGTCGGACAACAATTAACTACAACCCAAAACAAAAACCAAGCGCGGACATTTCATTCTCTTAAGTCCTAAGTCCTAATTGTTGAGAGTTTAAATGATTTTTGAGAGTTTCGATCGAAGTCCTAAGTCCTAATTGTTGTCTTCTGCGTTATAACAAGAGTCTCTAGAGGAGGGGGAGAGGCCTAAAGTCTTTTTTTTTTTTGAATTGGCCCCATCAGCTACAGATATTACTATTAACAGAAAGAAAAAACCGAACGCTTCCTTTTCCTCAAATCGGTTCTTTCTTGTTTTAAGCTTTATATTTGTTTGGAACAGAATATAAATTAAATCAGTTGTACAATCCGTCTTTCTTTCTCCCAATTATTACAGATTTCAATTATTTTTTTTCTGGGCAGCGTTTGAAAGGGTGAAATCAGATTTCCAATATCGTTTTTTTTTTTATCGTGTTTGCTTCTTTCAATCAAGTTTATTGAATAGGTCAAAATTTTCACGAGAAGATGCTTGGAATATTTAATTTAATAAGATAAGAATATTCTCTCTAGTTATAGTTAGGTTGGTCAGCTTCAGAACAGAGTACATGTAACTATCAGTAAATTTGTTCTGAAGTGATCAATATTGCAGCTTTAAAATTTTGTGTATGTGCTTTATTATTGTTGTATCTGTGAAGTGATTTCCTGGTAGCTCAGATTTGCAAGTGAACAGGTGATTTGTTGTTTGGAAGGGACAAGAATTGGCATATTATATTTACGTGAGACGTCTTTTTGCAGGTATTACTGAAGAAGTTTGTGTCATTTGATTATTAGTACCTGCAGTTAGCTATTTCTTGGCTTATATATGTTGTACGTAAAACGTTATTACTTCAAATTTAAGATATATCCTGTTATGATTAAGAGATGTAAAATTGGAAGTTGTTTTAACCTCTCTCTGCCCTTGCTTTTTTGGTTGAAGTTTATTGTCGTCTAAGGCAAATGACTAGAATCCCTCATCTATGTGGCAAGGGTTACTCTTACGATCCTTGTTTCTGTAAATTTTGTAGGGGAAACTTGTGAGCTATACCATTGTGTGCTTGAGAGCAGGTCGTTTCATGAAAAGATGACTGTCCTCGAACACACAATTCCTTTCTTTCTGCCAATACGAGAAGTAGAACATGATCTTCTTTCTTCTAATGCGACGGTAACTTGGTTGCCTATCTGATTTTTGCTTGATAAGACCATGGTATTTAGATCTATTGTTAATGTTAATATTTTTCTTTATTTATGTACTTCCAGATATTTATAGATCATATTGGAGATTATTGCAGGCATATGTGGACAGACATGAACAGGTAATGATATTGCTGTCATATTTCTTATATGAAATACTCTGTTATTATCCCAAATAAATAGTTCTCTAGTTGAGGCATTTTTTTCCCCCGTTTGTGTGTTTCCTGAAGCACTTTTATGCTCCACTGTTGCAGGTTCGGCTTATGAAGGAGTTGTATGGGAATCAAATAGGAGAGCTACATCATAGTTTTCCGTACCACATCATTGAATATGTACTAGATGATTCTGATTGGTTGGTCCACTTTGCACTTTGCGTAGTATCTGGACTTGTTTATGTATATTTACGTAGTTTAGACGTATCATCGGGATACTTTGGTTTCTGAAAATTAGTTTTTCTTACTGTAGATTGTGTTTTCGTGTAGATACTTGGATACTAAAGTTCTATCTTTATTTTCTAATATTTTAGAAAATTGAATACAGAATAACTGTTTTTTTTACTCTGTTAGAATTGTCGTCTTCACTAAAATAAAGTTCAATGGTTATCTTAAACATTGTACTAAATGTTAAATAATTATTTATGATTGGCTGTTGATGGGATTGTTATGGTTTTAGTTGCTGCAGCAAGGTAACAATCAGTCTTAGACATGCAGATCTTGTTTCTGTACTTCCAACTCAACTAGAAGTTGTAGCATGGCTAACGCATCAATTCAACAAGCATCATACAAGCCCCAGCTGTTTTGAGCTGGAAGGAAAATGGAGCAATGAGTTCCCAACCTATTCCCGCTCGATTGTCTTATGCAGAGGATGCCTTAAAAACCCTGAGCTTGCCAAATGGTATTGCCTTTTATACTCGTATCTCCAATTGAAGAACTTCCTCTTAGGTGATGTTTTTCAAAACGTGTGCCACCATTGCTGCTGAATCATTTGCATCCATGTTCCTTCAGATGATTGCGAATTGATTGTCCTAAAAGCACCTTTTTTGTTTCTTTGCTATTGCTAATTAATAATTTGATTTTCATTAGTTTTTCACCCTTTTTTAATTTATTTTTGCCACACACATGGTTTGATTCTTGTTTTATTTCAGCATATGTAGAGATTGTGTTGAATCTACCGCAAGCCCTGCAGCAAATATCTTATTAGCTTAGGAGCCTTAGTTAGCACTTTGTTGTTGAGAAGTCTTTAAGTGAGTAGAAAGCTATATGGTTGTATTGGATGAAAGATGTACTTGTGAATCATTGGCTTCATCATTTTGTATAGGAACCGTCCCGAACTTTAAACCCCTCTTTTTTCTCCGCTCTTTGGTTCTTTTTGAGTTTTGTAGCACCCGCGTTTTATTTTTATTTGGCAATTATACTTGTCTGTCCAATGAATCTATGTTGGTAGATAGGCACCTGAAGCCTGCCATAGCCATGTGAGTGCAACTTGAGCAGGAGAAACCACTAGTAAACAGACCATCTTGTATGGATTATTGATTTTGCCTTTTAATATTGTCAAAAAATCACATTCCATTAGAAGAAAAATCAGGTCACCCATGAAATCATGTCTCTCTACCGTCATTCTTCAAGATATGAAAGTCCAAATAAATAACTAAACTCACATATCCACTAGCGACAACAGAATGAATGTGCATTTCCATTTAAAAAGGAAGTGAGCTCCCACTAGGCCAGACCGGACCACACCGTCTTACGAAAGGTTTTTGCTAATGAAAGAGCTCCTTCCCTAAGTTGAATGATCAAACAATTCCAATTCTCATATGCCACTTTTGCCAGAGTGTCCATGTCAGAATTCGCACCTAAACTCGCCACTTTTTTTCCTCTCTTTCATCTTAGTTTTTTCAATCTTGTCTGTTTTTGTTTAATCTCTTCTCTTAGTCATCAGCCTGTGTAAGATTCTTGAAGGGACGAACAACCCACCATTCTATCCATCTTTGAAATATATTAACGCCACAAATTAAATGGATAATAAAACAGCTTCTCTGAAACAATGAATTCTGCGAGTCTTTTTTTTCCAGGTTTCCTGTTTCTCCACCTTACTCTGAGCCATGCTCAACTTCGAGTAGATTACTACCAGAAATCGTGTCCTGATGTTGAATCAATCGTCAGCTCTGCAGTTAAACAGAAGTTTGAGCAGACATTTGTTACAGCTCCAGCAACTCTTAGACTATTCTTTCATGACTGTTTTGTCCGGGTTCGTCACCATGTTCTATATTATGCGAACATGGTTTTGCATTCTAATATCAGAGGGCAATTACGTTACATAGTGACAGTTTTTTTTTTTTTTTTCATTTGAATAGGGCTGTGATGCTTCGGTGATGCTAGCTTCATGGAACAATACTGCAGAGAAAGAAAATCCAGATAATCTTTCGTTAGCTGGGGATGGATTTGACACTGTGATCAAAGCTAAGGCCGCTGTTGATAGTGTGCCCGAGTGCCGAAACAAGGTTTCATGTGCCGACATCTTAGCCGTGGCTACTAGGGATGTCATAGCTTTGGTACAAAACCTATCTTATATTCTACGATGAAGTCAAAGTTCAGAGCTAGATAGAAATAAATGCATAAATAAATTTTCATGCAATATTCTTGTTTAATACCTCTGTTAACTGCTTGTAGTTGGTGAATTGTTCTGGACTAAAATAGTGGCTGGCTAATCATCTATCATTCTCTTTTGGGATCTCTTTTTTATTAACTTTCCGTGATGCAGACTGGAAGCCCTTCTTATGCAGTGGAATTGGGAAGACTTGATGGTAGGATCTCTACAAAAGCCAGCGTGCGCCATCATCTCCCTCATCCGGATTTCAAATTAGACAAGCTCAAGGCCATGTTTGCCTCTCACGGTCTCACTCTTACGGATCTGATTGCACTATCAGGTACTTGAGTTCAGCAGGAAACCATATCTTTAGTTTGAGATTCCCGAAATGCCATTCGACTTCTCAATCAGATCAATTAGCTCTATACTCTTCTAGTTTGGACTGGGTTGAGTAAGCACTATATTCTTCTGTAAGACAATTAGCTATACATTTATATATATGTATATTTGTGCGTAGGAGCACACACAATAGGGTTCTCACACTGCAGCCGGTTCTCCAAACGAATTTACGACTTTAAAAGCAAGAGCAGAATTGACCCTACACTTAATCTACCATATGCAAGGCAGCTCAGGCAAATGTGCCCGAAAAACGTCGATCCCAGAATGGCCATTGAGATGGACCCAGGCACGCCCCGAACATTCGATAACATGTACTACGTGAACCTTCAGCAAGGAAAGGGACTTTTCACCTCTGATCAGTCTTTATTCAGTGATGCAAGGTCAAGAAATATCGTTAACATATTTGCATCCAACAAGACGGCATTTGAAGAGGCTTTTGTAGCTGCCATTACCAAGCTCGGGCGGATAGGGGTCAGGACGGGAAAGCAGGGTGAAATCAGGCATGATTGCGCTGTTGTAAACAACATTATCTAACTTGTTTGCAGCATTTTTCATTGTTGAAACGTTTTGTTGTTTAAAAAAAAAAAAAAGATATGGAGGAGATTCTAATCCAATCGCTCATGTTCATGTTCTTGTCTTGCATAGTTAAAATGAGGTTCTAAAGCATGTATGCTGATATACAGAGTAATTATTTTCTTATATAACAAATTTATGAAATTTGGGTAAGAAACGTACGGGCTTTTTTTTTTTTTAATGGGACAAAATTCCTCAACTCAATTTGTCCACATTTTGCTTAAATTTTCAGATGTTAAGGAATAAAAAAAGGGAAGATATAGAAAGATAAAATGGAAATGAGGAATAATATCCTGGACCTGGTCATTTTAAATGAGAAAGTGAAATTTAAATGATACATCTCATTATTTATGGTTACAAAACCTTTCTGATTTGGATCCCACTCATTGGCCACATTGTGAACCTCACTAAATGGTGGCGCTGCCACTAAAAAAGCGACCATAGAAGGGACGACGGCTAGCAGGACAACCAAATGCAAATAAAGGGTCTGGTCTAGTTCAAAAGAAAAGATGTTCGACGATTTTTTTTTTGGGGGTGTAAATATGTCCCCACAACATGATTTGGTGATGAATGACAGAGTGGTCATTGCCTATTTATTTATTTATTTGTTAAAGCTGCAAAAAGCTTGCTGGGTGGTTAAACTTTGTATCTTTTAAGTTTAAATCATAAAGGTTCACACTGACACGACCTCGCAAAGCAAGGCACACAAGTATCTTTGATGTAGCAGCAGCAAAATGATAATTAAAAAGAAAAATAAAAAAAGGAAAAAAACAGACAAAGGGTGGGACTTAGGAGGAAGAAGCGGGTAGGCAGGCAGAGCAGCAACTATGAAAGCTGGTGATATTTTGCTGTTAAAAGGAGAACAGTTCCTCCCTCTCCCTCTCTCTCTCTCTCTCTCTCTCCCCGCCCGCAATCAAAGAGAGTTAATAAAAATGAACATAAATTTCAACATTTAGAATATGGAAAATCTAGACTACTACGTGTAATAATTTTCATGCTGAAGTAGGTCTTAATTGTTCCTCATCGTAATTCTTTTTCTTTTTTTTTTTTGGAGGGAAAAATCATCATGAACGTAATCCTTTGTTTGTCACAATTTGAGCTGACATTTTCAGCCAACTCCAAGTCCAACACACGAATTGTTTGAGAAAACTTCCAGTCGATGAAGTTGGTTGGATAACGGGGCTCTCGTAGCCTCATACGGGCAAACAAGGTGCACCATTTTTATTTTTTTTTACATTGAAAGACAGGCGAGCCAAGGTGTTGAGATCAGAGGCTATTCTTTTAATTTTCGAAAGAAAAAACACATCTTACCTCCTCTGGTAATAAATAGTGTATAACTAGCTATCAGGAAAAAAAAATGAAGGGGGAGGGGGGAAGAGGGGGAACAGAAATGAGTGATAGGCTGACGGTGCAGAGGAGAGACTCAGGCCTCCAAAATGATTTTAGTCTGAGAAACCTATAATAAAAGAAACAGCTGAGGGGAGAGGAGAGAAGGCATCAACTTAAATCATTGTTTTTAATTGTGACAGGGGTTTTGTTTTGCTTTCATTTGCATGTGAATTAATTGCGAAAAACACCAACTAACTAGTGCATTTGGACTAGGATGCTGTTGTCCATTTCTCCAAGGATTTTATTTCTTTCCCTTACCTACATTATGTTCATTTCCTTTTCTTGCCATCCATTCATCCATCCATCCATATCCTCAATACATCTTTGATTGAACACAAGAGAAATGGTTCCTTCGCCTTTGCCTTTTGCCACAACAAAGTTTTGTATGTCCTGTTTTAGGATGCAACCAGCTGTTGGGCGGCATCTTTTATGATTTGATATTACTGTGCCAGAAACAGTGATTTTTTTTAGTTACTAAAATTGCCGCAGTCCAACCTATTGGATTGGGACTTTTACAAAATTCAGAGGTAAGAGAACTTAAAACTTGGGTTGGGCCAAACAAAATAAAGCAACCGTTCACTGCTGCTGTGCCTAACATTGTTTTCTTTCTGGCCTAGACAGGCAGGCGGTAAGACAGCAGTTGCTGACTTGAGCGACACGTGCTCTTCTTGAGTTGGAGTACGCACAACACCATCCCGCCGAGGCCTTGTTTCTACTTCACTTTCAGTTTGCTGGCGCTCAACTTTCCTACTTGTTCAGTTTCCCCTGATTTGCCTCTATCAAGAATATATTATTATTATTATTATTTTGGCACATTCATTCAGATTCCAACGGTAAGAGCTTGAATTTGCAATGTATTATAAAAATTTCTTTCATGTTTTAGAATCTCCATACATAATCTAATGAATAATAATAATAATAATAATCATATCTCATCATTTCACTGTAACCATTCTCAAACCCTAATTCATTTGTAAAGCAGCCTGGGATCAAATTCACCAAAACATGATCTCTTATTCCCATAACCTGTTACTTTTCACCACTTTACACTCCAACTCTAAATAGGAAATTGGCAGTTTAAAACTACTGTAATTTGGTTCCATACTAAGATTCAACATGCATAAAATGAAGACGAATTAAGCAAAGCTTAGTGCTAAAAGAACAATCAATGATGACCGCATCTAAGGATTTACACCGTTGTAAGTAAGGGAACAAAACTGTGCAGCCTAGAATCATTTTTTTTTTTAATTTTTCTTGTAAAAACTGGACTCTCAAATTAAAAGAAAACATCAGCAAGGCAACCATTTATCAGTTGCTGCATTGCAAAGATGCCAGGATGTTAGAATCAGGCTTCAACCATAGGCTCAGGACTAAATTGCTCCCTCCGAGACCTACTTGACTGTCGTGCAGAGTTGAAAAGGATATCTTTGATAACCTAAAAGTTTAAAATAAAAAATTTTCAAAGGATAAATGGTTAAATCTGAATGAGAGAATCAATTTATGGAGTTCCAAAGTTTCAAAAAAAAGTTATGAATTTCGAAGAATCCATCAAAAAAGCTAGTCACCTGTGCATTAAACCATGAACTTGCTCCACATTTTGTCTTTGCACTATCTCTAGTAATCTTAGCAAGCTGTGACTCTTCCTGCAACTCATAAGTTGGTATCCACATTGCGTTTAGTGAGAGAAAATAAAATTACCCTCTAAATAGCTTAAGAGAATTATACAAATAACAAAAATTATACTGACCTTCTTTCAAGGGGGACCTAATGGGCCAATGCGAGAATGAGCCAATTGATTCTCTACTCGCTCCAGCTTTTCAGCTACAAGATGAAACAATGTGATCAAAACAAAGAACAAGAACTTGGTCTGGATTTCACGTGCAGACAAGAAAATTATTCTCAGTATACAGCAACATTTTCCTCTCGAATGAGACAAGAAAAGAACAATTACCTAAATCTGAAATTTGTCCTGCGCCATAATCTCCATTGCCCAGAAGAGGTGAAGAGGAAAGGGTATTCACCCAGTACTTATTCCATAAAAGATCCAAGAGGTGACAATCAAGAGAGGACTTAAATAAGTTATCTCCAATGCACAATACAGCAGAAAAACATACAACAAAATGAACAAACAGTTAAATGACAAGCATCCTTAAAAAAAAAAAAAAAGAACGTTAATGGAATCACATAATAGCGTGTTTACAGTTCCCAACAAAGTCTTTGATCTTATTCAGAGTAATGATATGATACTCAGAGATAGGGTCAGGAGGCTTATATCCTTCAGGGTCTGTCCTGAAAGCTCCAATCTCAACTTTTCCAGCAGAAACAGCCCTTGTTGGATCAATTACAACTGCCAGGAAGGGCTCCTGAAACTGCTGCTTTAGTATTTGGGTTGAAATATCAATACCAAACAGCCAGCATCCATACCCAGGATGAGAACGGCACCATCCAACAACATTCTCCAATCGTCCAGCCTATAAAAACGACATCTTAAGAGAAATAGTTTTCATAGTCAACATTATTATGGTTTCAACTTGAGGCGGTGCTAGAAATCCTTAACATCACACACACACACACACACACACACACACATAAGTGAAAACCACCTAGTTCAACTCAAGTACAGTTTGGAGGGAAATTGAGGTGAATAACAATTTTCCGTTTAAAAGGAGCAAAAAAGGTGTATGGATTAACTCTTAACAGTTTAAGATTACTCATAAACCAATCACTTAGGTTTTTCCGTTTCCATCCATAATTATCAACTCTTCTATTTGTCTGAGCTTGGCTTACACTGTTAATAGTCGTACGTAAATTACAGAGACTGACCTAATTGAGGGTTTCATGAACATTAGTTCTACAGAAAAATCATATTAAAAAGGAGGAAAAAATCCATACTTTGGGGAAAAAAAAAACAAAAAATAAGGTTAAAAAACCTGCTTGTTGGTCTGAGAATAATCGACCATACACTCATAGGCATCGGCCTGAGCGTTAACCCTAGTTTCCATCCCTTCAACAGGCAAAGCAAAGGCCGACGTCCATGACAATGATGGCATCGCCGTCAGTCTTGCCTTGCATCAGCCCCATCGCCTCTATGGTGCCACCAGATCGGGCATGAAGAACCATCTTGAGGAGAGCCAGGGCAGAGATTTTAACGCGCTTGAAGAAGTGGCGATCATTGGTCCAAGGCTTCCCTTGTTGGAACTTGGCTTGAGCCGCCTCAACGTAGTAGAATATCGAGTCGGATGAAGGGTCTGGTGTTTCCACTGTAAGGATGTTGTTCTCTAATTCCCATGTTTTCTGGGCTATTGCGGAATCCATCCTACATTCCAGCTCCCAATTAACAACCCAAGGCCAAGGTTTTTACCTTTATATCGGACACTGGAGAGGTGAGGTGAGGTGAAGACGGGCAATGCGAGGCGAGGCGGGCGATTGTGGGATGAAAAACCGTCGCCCACCCGAGAGTTTAAGCAAATTATTGTCGGTTGGCCTATAACCGGTCACTGTTCTCGTGCTTGGCCTTTATTTCCACTTGCTCGAAAATATTGGTGGCCCGGCCTTCCAGTATACAATAATATATAATCAGCGTTATTATTAATTTTTTTTTTAAAAGAAAAATAGAAAACAAGTCATAAAAGGTCTTTTCATAAGTCAATATTTGCTACAAAATCTTACCACTAAATTTTAAGTAGTAACTATAACACTGTTCTTTTAATCCATATAAATTTATATATTCAAGTACATAAAACTGTTTTGTACTGAAACAAACCAAGAAAAAAGGAAGTAATTATCCACTACTACAAAAATCAATTCCTGAACTGAAGACCTGACTGAAACCTAAGTCTGAAATCTCCTCCATCTTGACAGCTAAAAAAGGCTTAACTAACACCACACTCATTTCACAAATAATCTTTCATGCCATATTATTATCCTTCTACTAGTTTACAGCTCATTTTACAGTAAGCTGGCTACGGGCACAATATTAATATAGCATCTATCTCACCCGTCCCCTGCCTCTTCTGTTGTATCTGCTCACTTTCTTACCCTGCCGCTTCTCCATATCGCTGCTGCTTTTGCCTCCCAAGCTGCGTTTTGAGTTTGGTGTATTCAGGTGTTGTGGCCAACCTTCATACTGCATGCTTGAACTGTCTTGGGAATCAAACACAACAACATCATTTTCATTTACCACTGGAACTTCGATCGAAGCCTCACTCAATAGCTCACAGTTTTCCTCTGCCGCCACTCCTGTTGCATTGTCATCACCACAACCAACTGCATTCTCTTCCTCATTAATTGCTGCTCTGTCGTTTTGCACTTTATCCAGTTCAGCTGACATACTGAAATCAGGGAGAAACTAATAATAATAATAATAATAATTAATAATTCAAACAACGCAAAACTAAACTATTCAGGCTAGCAGCAGTATTACCTGGATCCTGAAGAAGGGAACCCGTTGGCTGTAGATGCAGCACCGCCTATCTCAGCAACTTCTTTTATTGTCAAACAGTTTTTATCTTCTAATTGTGAGCCTGCAGATTATGTTTACGGGTGAAACACTTTCTTTCGTAATCTAGTATTAAACAACGGACTTTATCCACTCCTGACCTTCCTCTAAATGTGCACAAGAACACCCAAACAGCAATAAGAATCTTTACAGCTGTGTTCGTGAAGCAATATTTTGAGGGTTTAAGAAGGATAGTGACAGACCTCGGTAAGAACGTCAGATAGAAAAAAGTGAACAGCAAATAAGTAGTTTCTTACCCTGTACAGTTACTTCCCTAGTAGAACTAAACCGTAGGATAGACCCGTTGCTGTCCTTTAAATGATCGACATCAACAGCAACATCACTGTGAGATGAAAGAGGTTAAAAGTTACAAGAAGAAAACCATTGACCTTGTCATAAAAGAAACAAGCCAGGAACTTCACAAGTAACTCTAAAAACCTCTTTATTATCACTGCTGACAATTCTTCTTTTTTCCCCGGAAGGGGGAGTGGGGATTGTTTAATGAGAATGAGACTAACCTATTTGATAGAGTTTTGATATGTACCGTTGATTGAAGTCTTGGTCCCACATCTAATGTCTCATCTGAGCCATCCCAGAAAACTCACTTAGGAAACATTTGATGAAGGTAAAAGATTTATCAGATGATAAAGACTATACAAAAGAGAAAAGAATGGAATAAAGTATGGTTGCAATTATCCATAATGGAAGATGAAAAATGCAATGCCTCAATCACAATTTCATTAGACAAAGAGCAAGTCTAGAAAATAAAAATACTTCTTTTGAGATTAAGCCACTGGGAAATCTTGCAGGAACAATAACCCATCATTCTTCCACAGAAAGGATAACACATAACTCTTTTTCTGCCCATGAATCAGTAATCATAAATTCATGACTAGCAGACCTGCAATAGAGGACCGCCCTAGCTTTTCCTACATTTATGAACAATGCCAAAAGGATGAATGCAAAACCTCTGTTAAACGAAAAACAAACACCTTGTAATCAAATCACCATCCACAACTTTTTCATGACATAAAAAATTGGGCATGATAGGTTATCTCTGAGGCAAAAGTTCCAACGCATGAATTGATTACAGTTTCCAGTCTAGTGATACTTGTCAACCTTTATTTATACCTCAGTGACAAATGTAACTGAAGAATTACTGGGAAATTTCTATGGTAAACAGAAATTTCTTTGAATGCTACAAATTAGTAGCAAGTCTCACCCACATCCTGAATTATTTAATTGCCTTATATCATGCACCATGTATGAAGTATAACAATTAGAGATATGACTGTCTTTCTTCATATTTAAAAAACGGTGCTTACAATGCAGTATATATAAAGCTCCTATATTGGTTTGAGGTAAAACTGACAATAAATGATACCAAGGCTGCAACTATACCTCTTTTTCCCTCAATGTTTCGGACGGCTTCCATACCCTTTGCAAGAAATAAGTAAAATGTCAAATATCATAGTGCTTAACTAATAAAACAAAATATCAACAATAACAAATCTAACAGCAAAAGAATCTGCATAACTAAGAGCAAAAGATTCTGGTAACAAACTAACAGGCAAAGAATCGGCATAACTATACAATAAAAGACTTTTCAACAAGCACTATGTTAGCATCCCATAAGATACCTGGTTTTCTTGGCAACCAAGAGTAGCTGGGATTGGTAAAGCATCATTATTTAATGCATCTTCTGTAATCTGTGAAACTGAGATGACAAAAAAGATGTAATGTCTTAGAATATTACTGCCTAGAAACTGAACAGACGAGCCAAATTTTGAAAATCAGGAAATACTATCTGAAGAGAATACGTCCAAGGAGAATGGATCTTCCCACAAACTTCTCAAAAAAAGAATAGAGTTTCCTTCCAACAAGTTAAAACTGCACCTGGTCTTGTATTCAAGTCTACAGATGCATCCACTGATTTTTTTGAGTTCTGTGGATTATTTCCCTCAGCAGAGCCTAAGTTTTTAGCAACTAAAGAGTCAGGAGCACTTTTATGTTCTAATGCAAACAAAGACAAGTCAATTTTTGGGGATGATAGAGTCCTCAGCATTTCTTCTGTTGCCTTAGATCTCACTTTTCGTATTTCCTCTTGGATGTTCCATGAGCCAGAGGCAGGAGAATTCCTTTTCCGCTGCATTCATGTCAAGTATATAAGACGCAAATTAAACCATACCCTAAGGGAAAGAACAAAAAAAAAAAAAAAAAAGCACTGCACGGACGATTACACTTACACCAACATGCACATTACTCATACAAGCATAAATGCATGCATATTCTCTGACACAGTAAACCAAGTTTCAGTGAGCTTCATGTCAAAGAAACCGCTAATGTAATTTCTTTTCTGTTATAATTGCAATATAGAAAAGCTAACCACAGTCTCAACCACACAAGCAATTTAATATCATTGAAAATTTAAAGAAAGCAGCAACTTCATTTCCATAAAATACATATATGCACTATTACATAAACTCAACAGAGGAATAAGCATATAAGAGCACCTTGGATGAGGACGAATACTTGCCCCCAATTGAATATGGTGTTTCTTCCTTGAAAAGTGGCATTCCACATGGTGATGGAGATCTAAATTCAATATTGTTCGTAGAAGGTGAGGCCCATGGAGGACGAGTTCCCATGTACGTTTTGGCCATGTCCACAGGTGATCCTCCTTCACCCTCGGCTCTCTGCAGCAATAAGAACTTACAGACTTAGAGACAAAGATATTTTTAAACTAACATAATATTTAACTATCAGCATTCATCAAAAGTTTTCTCTCTACAATAGTGGTTTTTACATCATTACTCCAATGGAAATTATGCACTAAAGAAATGGCATCACTTCGCACCGTTGCCTCCAGCAGTGTGCGTAAACTGTGAAACCAAATTAATGCCACAACACAATTACATCCATTATAAGCAAACAGACATCTATAAGAATTTATAGTAAAGGGAGGGGGCCAAAGGATAGGTAGTTTATATCAATTTATGGCTCATATTCAAACTTGTCCCTATGATAAATGTTAAATCCTTTCTTAATAAAGTCTACCATATAAGTAAAACAAACATTTAAGTATAAGAATCATGATCTATATAATATATATTGATATTCTAGAACTATTTGAAAAGGGGTCAATAATTTGAGGTTGGACCAACTAGGATGTTTATCTTAGAAGCCATAAACATCATACAGACATATTGACATATATGTATCCAAAAAGAGAAGAAAAAACCCATGAAAAGACATCAGATTAAAACTTGTATGAAAGTAGAGGTAGAACATAGTTTCAATCTGCAAAGAAAAAAGCAAATGGCACAAAACCAAGGGAGAAGGAGAAGGAGAAGAAAAAGAACATTCAGCATAACTTATATGAGGCAAAGAGGAAATACATGAAAAGAAAATCAGCTTAAAAGTTGTACGAAGACAGAAGTAGAAGAAACTCGGGAAAGCAGAAAGGAGATGGCACAGAATAAAAGGGGGAAGGGGAGGAACTAGAACATTCAGCATAAGTTTACAAGGCAAAGGATCAAATCACACAGATTTACTCGAGAAACTAGCATCACTGATAAAACCGGCAGCATCACAACTAAAGCCCTCGTCATCTACCCCTTTCCCAAGATAAAATTCATATCTCATGGCTTTCCACAAGCACTCATTCCTTGTAAGAAAAGAATTCACACACAACCAAAAAAAAGTGTAATCCACAAGCATCATAGGGGAAAGAGTTACAAACATGTGTCATTGTAACAGAATTCAGAACAGAGGTCCCATGGTGCAATTCTGACTTAGAGTTTGATCCTGACTTCTTCTCCTCTAACCATTTTTTTGCTTTTATAACTGCTGCACTGCAAAGATCATGAATTTCAACATCTGAAAAATAAGAAACACAATCAGTCAAAGATGTGCTGAGAAGTTCATTCTTAAAATCTGTTGCCAGTCAAGTTTGTGAAAGCACACCACTTCCACCGGTTCTGTTAGGCGTTTCATTTAGCCTCTCAAGCCCCGTGCCTCTGATCATTGGAGAATCCACGACTCTAGACTTGATAACATTTGTTAGTTTATCACATTCTTCCCTGGTCAAGATAGCATTCATTCAAAACTCGAAGTTTATGCTTAATGGGAGATATAAATAAGGGATTATAGTCGAAATGCATAATCGACTAAAAAATGTCATGTGATGTTTGCCAAAGAATAAAACACCATAAATGTCAGAACAGACATGAATTGCTTGGTTTTGATCAAATATTTTATGAACAGGACACCTTATGGAGGAAGAAGAAAAGGATTAAAGCAGGAAAAACGCCCAAATAAGCAATAAGAAATGAAGTTCTTTACTTACCTAGAGAACGATTCCTGCATGAGAAGCTGCTCTATTAGACTCTTGGTTTCATTCTTTCCTGCAAAAGACTGGGGCTGCCTCTGATGCCCCGTAAAGGAACAACTAAGGAATCCTCTAAGATCATTATAGTCATCACTAGTGTGAAGAATGTCTATATGCTACCATGGCAAGTAAATAAAACAGGGAAAAAGAATATTATCAAATCAGCATGAAATTTACTACCAGTATCACCAAAATAAAGTTTAAAAGGAAAAACCCAAGTTTTTTTTTTTTAATAAATCTTTTGCAGGATGACACAAAGCATAGGGGGTGGCATACTTACATGTTCTAGCGAGACATCCTGATCATCATTTGTGCCAACAGTGTCATCTGCACCGGGGAAAAAAAAAAAAAAACTCTGAATAAAGATGGATGCAGCATGACTGCTATATATACACTGCTACCTGAGAAAGTAGAAAATTTTCAGAAGCATAGAGAGTGTAACAACATGGAATTTTTATCGCCTCCTATATTAATCTGATTTTTGGTCTCTACTTGAACCAAAGAGAAATATGCTTAATTATTCGTTAAAAGGTTAGGGCCCAGTGGAAAAGCGCATCAAAGATGATGAAAGCCTGAAGAATCAGGATAACAACACGTAACCTCACTGAAAACTAGTAGCCAAAAACAGCTGAATTGCAAAGCAAAGTACTTTGCAAAAGTGAAGCATAACATCAACAATGCTAGTACTAACGCACTGCCTGCAGGCGGTGGCTATAATCCAACATTCTAGGCTCCATTCTTTTTTTTTTGTATGGAATTGAAACTTAACAGAAAAGCTACAACCAAAAAACAAATCCGTCAATCGAAAACCTAGAATATAAGCTATTAACACCAAAACGAATATCATTAAACTAAAGGGTGAGAGGAAAGGAAAGGGAAAAGTCGGATCTTGAAAAATATATGCTTTAAGTGAGAGTATGAAAAATGCTATGTGGAACCTGAAATGGAATCGTGGTCTGAAGACGAAGAAGAAGAGGAGGAGGAGGATGAAGATTCAAAGCCGAAAACAGAGGAGAGCACCCTGGTGGCGCCGGAGACGACCGCGCGAGTGGGGGAAAAAATGTGCCTGGAGATCCAATTAGGATTTTGCTGAGTTGAATTGAGCAATCTGGGGCGGTCGTAGGGCCTCCTAGGTAACATGGTTGGCCTGGACCGCAACATCTTGCCACCGGATCTGGGTTCTCGGCGTTGGCCAGCTCCTGAAATCGTGGCCATATCGAAGGAGGTAAAGAGAGGGGTTCGTTAGTTACTCGTTACAATTGCAAAGAGGTTGGAAACAACTTTCAGGGGTTCGTCAATGTTCTGTCTTTTCCGCAACCGGAAATAAAGAGGGAGAGAGAGAGAGAGCTGTGGACGCTGCGTATTTATAAATTGGTTATTTGATCCATTTTGAGAGCTTTCTTTTTTCTCTCTCCTATAGCGGTTATTAACCCTTTACTTATTTTTTTGCATAACGTGTCCAAATTCAATTAGTTTTTTTTTTTTTTCTTTTTTCTGTCGGAAAGGGTCGTCAAGAATAGCTATTCTCAAATCGAATTGTTAATTGCATTGATTGCACAACATAATAATATTAAATAATTAATTAATTAGGCTAAACAAAGGGGTAAACAGCTGCAGTATATATAAATATGTAAATACAGCTACTCTTACTTGTAAGAATTTTGCAATGAAAATGCATATTACATTCAAATTTTCTTTGACCACTGTTGAAAACCATTTATTTATTTGAAAACAATTTCTTAGTTGAAAGAAAAACCACTGAAAACTGAAAATCTCCCAAGTATAATTGTTTCCCGTTAGATGGCTATTACATTGCATTCATAAAATATGATATCTTAAGCAAAATAATTCTAGCAAGGAAAATGGGCATTATAACCGCATGAAATGCTAATAATAATAATGCTTTTTAAATTCAATTCTAACCAACCAGAACATTGGATCGCAAACATAACAAGTTCCAAAGGTATTTTTACATGTTTAAGAATCTAAAACTATCTGCTGCAGCAATTATCAAATCGCTCACCACTTCTACAGGATCAAAAATCCTTAATTAGCTTCACTTCTTGCTTGTGTGTGCTGCTGCTGCTGCTTACCAAAAATTGGGAGAATGAATGAATAAAACCAAAAAAACTCTTTTTAACTAAAGCCATAGGATCAATTGCACACTATTCATGCCTTACCCTCTACAATTGTCACAAATATCGGTGAAAACTGAAGCTAAGCTCATCAAGAGTTGGCTTTGTAACGTAAAGCATGTATAAAAGGGGAAACAAAGATATCCAAACATTACATACCTAACTATCATAAAAGCGGGAACGGCGTCTTCGAGAACTGTGAAAATCATGAAAACAAAAAATGGATAAACTTTGAAGAAAAAAATAGTACATGGAAACAATAACTGTTGTCATGTAGTTCTAACAAACTAAACATTGCATTCGTTTTTATACTTCACTGCCAACTTGCACTCTAGGAGGATGGAGGTGCTGGAGATAAAAAAAAAATAAACACTTCATATTACAGCCTAAGCACACAACAGATAATGGGCTGTGTATGGGCTGTGTACCCAGTAGCCAACAGCAATGATATATGTGAAATCAAGCTATATTATATAGATTGCAGCTGTACCGACCACAAATAAAGCTGCAAGAAACTCTTTAATCTTTATCATAGTCGTTGCACCCACATATCTGGTTCATTCCATTTCCAAACTTCAGAAATCAGACCCATTCATTTGGAATTTGACCAAGCCCAACAACACAAGCTGTTATAATGTAGGCCAGACATCTCGTTAATTATCTAAACAAAGATTTGCCTTTATAATATCTTCAGGAAGACTCAAACAATCTCAAAAACAACCGACTAGGACTCTATGTAGAGAACCAATTAATCCAACAACGGCGGATCATTAGATGATCTTCAACGTCTGAGCCAACATAAAGCAACCGTGTTTCTGTGATGTTATAATACCTTAATTCTGAAACAAATAAGTGGAACTAGATATGAACAGAATAATAGAACAACTAAGAAAGAGAATGGGAAGAAAAACACTACTGACCTCCAATAACTGGAGCTACCTCTTGACTGGCCACTTGTACTCACAAACTCATCATCAGTTTCCTCTACTCTATATTCTGTAAATTCTGCAGAATTCACTGAACCCTCATCAGAATTTGATGAAGCATAACTAGAGCGGCGACTTCCCCTTCTAGTATCAGTGACTCTTGATCTCCTTCTATTTCTAGAAGTCCTGAAGTTATCAAACATCTGATATAAAATGCAAGAGGTCCACCAGTTGCGCTCATCACCAGGGAAATCCTCCAACTCATCCCCAGATTCATATTGACCATATTCAATTACATAGTCTCCAAGAACCACTCCACGTGGGACTTCTGAATGTATAGTGCTCAAAACATCTATTATCTCAGAGGACTGCTGAAAATTTTCCCAATCAAGCTGCCGAGCAGGATCAATTTTCGAAGGACATGCATGAGGGTGCTCTAAGAGAGCATGTTTATGTAGTTCCATGTAGGTTCCTGCAAATGAGCATTGTTCCTCCTCACAACAACGCTTTTTCTCATCTAGAAGTAAACGAGCCTTATCAACAATAATCCATCCAGTGACTTGCCCTCTACATAAGGGACAACTTGGCCAGCAGCTGTCTTCAGATACGGTTAGCTGAATGTTTGTTGCAGAAGATGTATCAGATGTTGAAGGGGACGGCATTCCATACGCAATTTTGAATCGATCCAAACAATTTGAATGCATGTGATCTGTGTCGCACACAAAAGGACGGCAGCCTTTCTCATAAGATGAGCATTGGAGAAGTACACCATTGTGGGGGAAATCCAAACATATAGGACAAATCACATCATCCCAATTGGTATTCAACTGAACATCCTCCATGTAAGAATTATTGAATTGGTGCCCGCTTTCATGAAAAGGTTTGAAGGCCATAAAGATATAATTTGCATAATAACTTACAAGCACATGGCATGCATCTCCCTCATACAATAAAGCTAGATTTAAACCATAATATAATTTTTGGAGAAACCAACCAAACTTCAAGGTGTCAAACAAGTAGAACCGACTGTTGATCTACCATATGATGCCAACTAGAAAGCTGCACATAGCAGAAGAAAAACTCAAGTTGCAATCAGAAGAAGTTTAATCGCTTCAAAAATCCAAATTCGACAATCAAAGTGGATGGGAAGAGCCTCACAGCGATCAAGCAATTTTGAAGTTGTATGCTAAGAAAGTTTAATTTTTTTTTTTAACAACTAGTACAATCTTAAAACCAATCAACTTATCAGATGCCTGCAATAGCATGGAACTGATTTCAAAACAGAGGGATGAAGAGATATCCAGATTGACACTCGTGATGAGTAATACTATAACTATTTTTCACGCTTTGAAAATAAAGACATAGAATGATTGAACTTTGCTGACATAATTGTTAATAACGAAATACTAAAATGATAGAAAAAGAAAGAATAAAGTGCATAGGCAATTACGAAAATGATTAAAAAAGAACAGTAAAATAACCAGATTCGTCACCGTACCTAAACACTAGCCAAAATGATCAATTGGGGATTCAGCAAAATGGAAAAGAGAGTCCATAAAGCAATAAATCTTGTAAAAAAAAGAAAAAAAGACTACACCCAAATTGGTAGTATTAACAGAAGTAAGAAATCAACTACGTACAACATAAGTACCGGGTGAAACGGATAAAAACTAAGAAAATCAACCAAATTTAAAAGCTGCCTATTGACCATATTCAAAGAAAAAGGAAAAACATAAAGAAGAAGACGATGAAGAAGAAGAAAGAGAATTGACAAAATTGTGGGGGGTTACCTTGGATGTATTTGTTTTGAAGCGCAGAAGAAAGACAAAATTTTCACTTCCCCTTCCCTCTTTTGTTGTCCTTTGGGTGATAGAACTGAGAATTGATTGCCTCTTTCTCTACAATTATATATATATATATATATATATATATATATACGTATTAACTTGCATCAGCGAAAGCGATGGGAAGGATAAAATTGACAAAATACTAATACGACCCTTCCAATTCAATCACTTGACGTAATTGCCCTTTTCCATTGACCAACCTCAATATTTCATCTTTTTAATTTAGTAAGAATCACTATTTGTTGCATTTATATATATATATATGTATATTTATATATATTTATATCTTATATTTATTAATTTTGTGGTTGTAAATAAATAAATAAATAGAAAGAATTGATAAATCCTTTAAACTTTGCTTTCCTTTCCTCTGCTTCATTCGTTCCTGCTTTTGGTTGGGTTGGGATACCATCCAATTTTGATTTGAGAATTAAAAAAGTCTCAGAATGGCATTTATTTATTATTTACTAATCCTTAAAATGCATGCAGATGAAAAATCCATCAAAATAAGCAACAACGAATAAAGTCAAATTGTTTAATTGTAAAAGCAAACGTGAAGGCCGTGGCCTGGGTTGGTGTCTGGCTGCCGTATGTTATCAGACAATCCATTCCCGGGTTTACACACCTGCACTTGCACTTGCCTCTGTTTTTTTCCTCTCTTTTTTCAAAGTCAAACCCATTAAAATTCTTTATTAATTAATTGTATTATTATTAGTAGCAAAAGTAGTTTTATGAATTACTTATCCAAAAATAATAATAATAAAGGTATTTTTATGCATGTCAAAATTGCCAACCCTAAAACCATAACTGAGTGAGTTTACCACTACCATGATGCATTTTCAGTTGTTGTAGTAATAATTAAGTACGTTCAACCACTACTGTCGGTCTGGATTTGATTAGGTTGGAAGTATGATTTCAGAGCAAAAACTAAGCAAAGAAAATTGTGTTGAGTTGAGTTGAGTAGACTTGGAAATGCAAACGGCTTTTGCAGGTGCAATCTGTTTATTTTAAGACATGTTCTATAACTAAAACTAAAATCATGGTCATACGCGTTCATTGGTATTGTAGTCGGTATATATCTACAGCACACGGAGCTTGGCTTTACATCCAGACCAGATTTCTTGAACCGAACCTACCCTAACCTTTCTTAAAACTTGTTTGCCCTACAGAACAACATCCAATTAATATATATATATATTTTTTACTGATTTACTCTTGGACTTGCTTGAAAATAATTATACTGTACGTCCTCTCTGGTTGCAGTAGTTTAAAAAACCTGGTGGCGGATCAATCGTTTTTTACTTTACTAACCTTAACTTTCAGCTTCCTTAATTTCTAAAGTCGACCACTTAAAAACTTGTTTTCCCTTTCACCCATTAAACCTCAAGTTCAGGCTCTTACCGAACCCGCTTACCTTGCTTAAGAGAATTAGCCGAAACGGGCAACCAGCCCAGCCCAGCCCAGCCAGGTAGAATATTTGCGTATCTCTCTGGATTTACACCTTTTTGAGCTCTATCCTGTATAAAAATAAAAATAAAAATAATCATTCGTCAATCAATTTTAATTAGACCGACATAGACACGGAATGCCAATAACAGAAAATTGTACAGAAACTAATTTAATTAGACTCAATCCACCTGCCCTGCACGACATTTAACTGAATTTCCATTGTAGACTTTATTATTAGTTAGTCTATGCTTAAACGAATAATTAAATTAATTTTAGTGAAATTAAAATTAATAATAAAAATAAAATTAAATATTTTAGTTGTGAGATTAAATATTATAAGGATTATATTAAAATTAAAAATGAAATATATTTTTTAGATGCAAACGCAACGATAATGATTGGATGAGAATGAAAATGATTATTAAAAATTACATTAAAATTTGTTTATAATTAAAAATAATATATTTAAAAATTAAAATTTAATAAACTAATATTTAATTTTTTATTATCCTTTATATAATTTAATTTTATTTAATATTTTAAATTTTTTATTAATATATATTATTTTATATAAAAATTTGTCATACATTTAATAATAAATATTGTCATGTATTTATTTTATTTTTATGTAATTATATGAATTTGTTTATTATTTAAATAAAAAATATTGTGAAACCAAAAATAAAAAAACAAAAAGGTACAAAAATAAACAAAGCTCCCTACCATGAAAATTTTAACTAAAGCACAATAAAATGCTATGCACCATGCTTCAATTAGTTATCCAAATACATAATCAGCGCGTTTGGAGCTAGAAAAGGTCCAAACACACCGAAACGGATGAGTCAAACGGGGCCTTGGTTAGCGTAGATACTGGCAGGAGGCAAAGGAAGAAACGGAAACGAGAACGAGAACTCGCCATCGGAAAGTAGCCTAGCCAACTAGCTTTCTGGCTAAATTCCAAAAATACCAGCGAGATCCACTTTCCTGGGCTGCCCTGCCTCCTCCCAGTTAACAACAATCAGCTGACAAATCCAAACTAATTGGCAGGAAAGTACAATCAGGTATATAAATTATTAGTAGTATTATTTCTGCTTCTGTACAATTAATTAATTAATTTCAATTACATTTTCTACTCTCTTTGGTATCCATTTTAGGTTTATGTTCCCGAGCATCCACTTCGACGCCACCGACGCCTTCTCCGGCGGCTGATTCATGCCCTCTCAGCCTTCTCATCTCGTTAATTCAACTCCATCTCCTGCAAGAGTTAGTCATCTCTCTTTCATATTTATGTCCTCATCCCTTTGTATATGTTCTGTTTGGCGACCGACAAAGTCCTTGCGCCCATTGAAATAACATAATCTAGTAAACCAACTTCCAAATTTTGTGTCTGCTATAGCTGATCGATCTAATTTCCATTTTTTTTTTCTCTATTTGGAGATTAGCGGAGCGGTGATATACAGGGGTTGATATCAGTACCGGTGAAGCGGATAAGTGAAGCATTTCAATCTGGCGATGAAAATCCAATTTCATAGTTGACAGTGCTGATATTACTAATGTACTATTCCTTAAATCCTTCCACTGCTTCCATTTTGTTATTGCTTCTTTCGAATGAAAAGAATCATAGTGTTAACTCTTGGCACCTATTCTTCCAAATCTATGTAACTTATTTTTGAAGAGATTCCTAATAACGCACTCAACTATTTGATTAATTCTTTTTTTTTTTTCCTTTCCACCATGATGACGAGACAGGCCGAGTTGAATGTACAAGGTGGTAATGCACCGGTTTCCATTTGACTTCAATTGATTTATGAAAGTCATAAAATTCCTTAGAATTTCCATGGTTGTAGACCAGTAGGGCTTTTTGGGTTTAATGATTACGGTTAAAATCAATATTGAAATTAGAGAAGCAATTTTGATTTAAAATCTGAAACATATTTCCTCAAAATGAATTTTTGTTTCAATCAGGGTACCTGTAAATCTTGACACAAGAGAAATGGATGCATTAGAGTAAGTTCTTTCTTTGATTTAATGGAATTAAGCATTATCTGTTTCATGTTTTGGAAATTCATTACATGCTTTTATTACATCTTGAATTTCAACATGCAATTATAGAGATGGAACTGATGCTGGTGTTAATGGGCACTTGCAAAGTTTTCAGGGCAAGGAGCAATTAAATGCCCTTTTTCTGTGAGTTATGGTTCTAGAAATAATTTTTTTAGTTCAATTGATTAGTACATTGAGAATCTATTTTTGGTTGCTATCACATTTTTTGGCAGTGTTGCTGTGTCCATAAATCTGATCATGTTAAAAATTCCGATGCCATCTGGTCCGTATTATGCAAAAAATTGTTTTTATAGACTCATGTTTATGTGTTTATCAAGTTAGCATTATTTCAACTCCCTTGAAGCAAGCACGAGATCCAAACTAAGACAAAATTTGCTGCTCTGGGCTGCTTAGAACATTCTACTGCGTCACAGTTGATCTTTATTCCTTTGCCTGCTATGGTTTGGTTTGGTTTTGGGACAATAAATTGGATGCCAAAAGAACCTACAGTCTGAGAATGAATCGGTGTTACTTTTTTTCATTCTCTAATTGTGCCATTTGCCGTCTAATTTTCAATCATAAATCAATGGACTATAACTTGGATATGCAATATGGACAACTATTTGACTTGTATTTAATACACTTGTGTGCATCCATGTGCGTAAGCATTAGTGTGATATGGTTTTCTTAGCATTCTCAGGCTGGTGAGAAATTTTAATGAAGCTAGGTGGTATCAATTTTCAGTATGTTGTCAAAGATTGGGTGTCTTGTTAGAGAAACCCTGTGTTTATGGTTGATTTTAAGGAATTCTTCTATAAGAGGGAGCCATTTGGATGAAAATTCTGATGAGTGGCGACAATGTCAGTAAGAATAGTCGTGAGTTTAACATGTATCTGTTACTGCTCTGATTCTATCCTAATTTTTAGACCTAGTGTTGAATAAGTAGTTTTATAGATGCTTTTTTTTTAAAAAATAAATAAATAAAGCAATAAGTAAATTTAATTTTAACAGTCACAATATCCTGGTAT
This sequence comes from Adansonia grandidieri, assembly GCA_038382065.1. Taxonomy (NCBI): domain Eukaryota; kingdom Viridiplantae; phylum Streptophyta; class Magnoliopsida; order Malvales; family Malvaceae; genus Adansonia; species Adansonia grandidieri. The sequence continues at coordinate 102,462 of JBBYHK010000020.1, read as the reverse complement.
ATCTTTCCAGGTTTTATAGATAAATCCGAGTGTTAAGTGGTTGTTCGTTCAGAGGGATTTGGTGAGTCTGGAGAAAGGGCGTAACAGGTTGGTATGAGTTGTTGAAGAAATAATGGTTTACTCATGCAACTGCAAGCTATGGTTGTGGGCTTGTTTCTTCATCTCATGTGTTTGACGGTTTTATTATATATTTACAAGTCCTAGTACTAATGTCTAGTAGTGGTATAAATATAATTCGTGGTCTTAAATTTACGGATTGAGGATTGTAAGTGCAGAAGAACACCGATATGACGGTACCTGCCCTGGGCGTTTCACGGTACTATCAATTCTGTTCTTCCTTTATCAAAAAGAAAGTTTTCCTTTCTTCCTACATTTGCCTTCGCCTTAATATTTTAGATAATGCTCTCTCTCTCTCTCTCTCTCTCTCTCTCTCTCTACCTAGCTTTGATCCCCAATGGGGTGAAAAGATATACGAGAGTATCCCGCATCATCTTCACCGTACATATATTTGGAGATTGACGTATTTTGCGCTCTTTTTTTTTTTCCCTTTTTTGGGAAAATAAATAAATTTATTTGATAAAAAAAAGTTAGAAATATTGATTTTCTTATTCTTATAATTTTAATGTTGTATTAATTCGATGCACATGATACAAAATTAATCTTTTAAGCAAATTTTAATTAATTTACATTTATTAGTTTTTGTGTAGGATATATCTAATTAAATGTTTAAAAATAAATAAATAAACAAATAAATAAGCAACAATGAGATAACAGTGAATACTAAAGTATACATAAAATTATGAAACCATGGTTATGACTTCCGAGATTGTTGCATTTGATTTAATGACAAAATTCTTGGCATGTTGTTTGTGGTTGTGGATGTAAACGATGTACTTATAAAAACTACCTTAACTGGACCATTAAAAATGTGGAGAAAATTCCAAAAAAAGTAAATGGACCATAAATTATCAAAAACAAGTGAAACTAAAAAAAATAATTTTAAAAAAAAATAACAATTATTGAAATTATTAATAAGAATATTATAATTACCTTTTATCTTTATTTCATTTAACTTTTGCCTAGTGTAGTGTTTTTTTATTAGCCTAATATACATTTATATATATTATCATATATATTATATATAAATTATATATATTAAAAATACTATGTAAAAATAATAAAAAATAAAAAAATATTTTACATTAAATTTCAAATTTATAAAATAAAAAATATTATATCAAATCTTGGATTATATTAAATTCCAAATTATTATGTTAAAAATAATAAAAATAAAAAATATTTTATATTAAATTTTAAAAAATGTTTAAAAATAATAAAAATTAAAAAATATTTAATATTACATCCCAAATAATTTTTAAAAAATTAAAAAATATATATTATATATTATATATTATATATAATACATATATAATATTATATATATTATATATAATAAAAACTAAAAAATATTTTATATTAAATTTTGAATTACTATTTAAAAATAATGAAAATCAAAAAATTATATTAAATCTCGAATTACTATATAAAAATAATAAAAATATATAATTATAACTGAATGTAAAAATAATAAAAGATATAACCATAACTGAATGTACAAGTGACAATAACTGAATGTACAAGTGATTATAATTGAATGTACAGGTGCCTATAACTGAATTTTTTAAAAAATAATTTGAGATTTAATATTAATTTTTTAATTTTTATTATTTTAACTAGTTTTTCAAAATTTAATATAAAATATTTTTTATTTTTATTATTTTTAAAATAATAATTTGACATTAATATAATTCAAGATTATTTTATAATTCAAAAGTTAATATAGTCATTTTTATTTTATAAATTTAAGATTTAATGTAAAATATTTTTATTATTTTTAAATAGTATTACTACATATAATTTATATATAATATATAATATACATAAATATATATTAGGTTGTGGGTAAAGGGAACCGACTCTCCCTCACTAAGTAGAGAAACATAACAGTAGGCAAAAGTCAAATAAAATAAGAGATAAAAAAGTAACTATAGTCTCCTTAGTAATAATTCTAATAATTATTATTTTTATTTTTAAAATTATTTTTTTTGATTTCACCTATTTTTAATAATTTATGATCCTCTTTTTTTAAAAAAAAAATTTACAAAAATGTGGTCATTGACAAATCAGAATACTAGATTGGGATTTGAAAGAAAGCATAATGGAAAGCAACATTTTTACATATACAGCCATTTGGGTTCTTCTACTTGTTAATCGACCACAAGTTTGAATTTGAATGATATTATGAGATTTATAAAAGTGATGATGTTTGAAAATTTTGCTTTTGGGTTTAAGAGCATAAGCCCTTTGTAAATGGATGAATCGATTAGATTAGATGGATCCTTTGATTGAGAAGTAAATAAGGGAAAAGTGTCACGTGCAATAACACCTGGTACTGCAAACACCTTGGTGAAGTGACACGTTCCACTGCAACACGTGCCCCATCCGCTCTTACCTCTTCCGACCATATCCATTAGCCAATCAAAGCTGACAGCCAGGCATATTTAACTGTCTTGTCTGTCAGATTCTATGATTGGATAACAAACTCCCTGTACCTTTCTCTCAAATCTTACAACAGGACTGGACTTTGTCCCTACTTCTCTCACCTGGTCCCCTTCATGTTACTGTGAACGGAAGAGGAGGAAGGATAACTAACTTCGTGCATGCTACCATTACCTTAAATATTAATTTCTTGTCATTTTCATCCCAAGAACAATTCTTAGCGGTATCATCAATACAGAACATTACTCTCCAAACATCTCAACTCTCATAATGTCCTTTTTGTCTGATTAATTGTTCTCTTTAAAGTTAATGATCGATATATATATATATATCGCTTAATCGATCTGGGGACTAGTTTTTTATCAATTTTTAACGGCATTTCTCCTTAACTTTGCATGACCAGGAAGGCATCAACAACCCTTGTGGGCATTATGACCTTTGGTGATCAATTAACTTACTCCACATCATATAGACGATTCAGCAGTTATGGATTAATTGTTATAAGGTTAGATTTGGTGTCTATAATTATAGAGTGCTAGCTGATGCTTATAATCAATAGACTTTATAAATCCTTTGTTCGGTGGGATTTAGCAGCGAATTTGTGATGATAAATCATCATTCTCAAAATCATTGCGGTTGACACTGTTTAGTTTATGGGCTTTTCGGTAAGGCAGCAGTTGAAGTAAATCCCGGCAGGCTGACGTGGCAGACAGTGATGGGGAGTTTTGATTGATGGTAAAATCTCAAACTGCATCGTGTCTAGTTCCATTACCTTTTTATTATTCTTATTAATTATAAAACATCAAATAAACATACGGACCTGAAACAAAAGCAACCCATCATACAAAACTAGTACAAAAATATTCCACTTTATTGAAGCAAGCAAATTAAGGAGGTCGTGTGTAAACCTGCTAAAACTTTAGTGGAACCATTCCTAAACATATACTGCACCATAGAAACGTCCTAACAATGAAAATGAATCACCTTAGAAAGGGGTGGGGGGAGAGAGTTAAGAGAAGGATCACCCAAGCACTGGAGAGTGGTTATGATACATAGAAAGCATGGATCGAATTATATATATATATGTGTGTGTGTGTGTGTGTGTGTGTGTGGAGGAAACAGATGAGTTGAGAGGAAGACATGGAAACAGCTGTAGGGTACAGGGGTGTATAGAGATGGAGGTGTGAGTGTCACATATCCCGTACGTGGAAGATATTGGGATTTTTAACGACTATATCATACATGTGAACGGAGCAGAACTTGGAGAAGTCCCTAGGGAGGGAAATGAGATCAATAGAAGAATGCTTGTGGAATTGGTAGAGCTCAGGATCGCCTCCGTAGTACCTCTCCCAGCCTAAACCTCTCAAAATATGCTCCAGAGAAGAGTAGGATGAGACAACCTCACCAGATGGCAAGTGTACCAAAACCCTTCGCCGAGGACTACTTTCAAGGCGATATACACCATTGTTAAACACCCAAACTCCAGACATCGTTTTTTTCCTTTGGTTTTGGTTTTGTAGTTCTATGTATTGCTATAGGGTTGGCTTGTCAGTTTGGGGGATATGAAGAGAATGTGTTGAGAGTGAGTGTAGCTGTTGAAGGAAGGAGGAAGGGAGGGTTTATATATATGTGTACGTTCGAGGAAACACGTAAAAACAATAGGAGAATACTCCTAAGAAAGAGGAGTATTGGGATATAATAATGAATAATAATATTGAAAAGAAATGTTTGGCTTTGGTAGAGAATCTAGATATTGTGGGACTCCATGGGTTTTCGTAAGAGGTCACATGGATGCTTTTAGAATGTAATTTAGGGCACACATACCATCGGTGGGGGTGTGGGTTTGAAAGAATCTTTATTTATATATACATATATATTTAGTTTTATACATAAATATATATAGGCATAAGTTTTACTTTGCTTTTAGAAATAGAAGCAGTGCTGTTCATATAAGTGAGTCATAGAGATAGTTGTGGGAAGTGAATGAATCAAAAGGTATATTGGCACAGCAGCAGCCCACTCACAGCACGAGATGTCCACGTGAAGAGAGCCGCAGCACACTTTCATCATATATTGGATTTGCAAGATTCCCCATTATACAATTCCCCACTAAAACTGTACTCTACTAATACCATATTAATACTAATAATAATACTAATCGTGTTAGTGGGTTTAGTGATTGAAAGAAGCATCTCTATCTGCCTCTGGGTTTTCTTTTTTACTTACTTATCAATTGAAACCTTATTAAAGCCAACTTTAATTAGTGTTTTCTTAATTTGTTTGCTTTTTCTTCTTTTCTTTTCTATCCTATTTATTTTTTTTATACATTTATACATATAAAATTAATATAATACAGCAACCCCTTAGTTACTAGCTATCATAGTGCCTTCTTAGCTACCAAAATTAACAAACACGACTACTACTTAATTTATGTATAATAATGATCATTATTTACTTATTTATTTATGTTTTAATAGAGTAATTCTCAAACCTTCGAACTAAAGCCTATATCAAGTGCATGAGTCATGACCAAGGTTTACTTGTACTGTCCACACCAGTAATTGCCGTGGTTATATTTACATAAGTCAATTACTTTATTATTATAATTATAACACTAACTAAACCAATTGTATCTAATATATATATATATATATACATATATATATATTTGTGATACTATTTTAGTTGTCCTTTTTCTCCTTCAATGCTTTAGGTGGATAATTTAATTAGACTTATCAAAACATGAATTTCATTGAAAAAAGAAATTGAAGTTATCTTCCATTTTAAATATTTGCTTCCTTTCATAGAAAAGATTTTTGAGTTTTTATTTTTTATTTTTTTTGGTATATGTAACTAAATAACCAGCAGCATCCCTAAACAAACTGATTTTGTGTGTGTAACAACGGTGAAGATATGAATCTGGCCATCAATTAATCATAAAAGTGTGATGAATGTTAAATTAATTGCTCAGTCATTTGTAAGTTGATTTGACTGTCAATTACGGGAACATTAATTATTAACTTCTAATTTAAAACTAATTAATTAAAATTTCTTATAAACCTAATTAAGAAAAAAATCTTGATATATATCAAAGTCAATTCGAAAATCATAGAGGCCTAAAGTGCGAAAGTGGGAGAGAATTAAGGACCACAATAATATTAGGTTCTAGTCATCCTAATCAGCGTACAAAATTTATCCTCCCTAGCTAAGCTAAGCTTGCTATTCTCTGTGTCTGTTTTGATTTCTTTTTTTTTTAGTTACTAAAAATGCAACATAACCCACGTGGCATCACATGGGCTATCTAGCTAGCTAGCTAGTTATATGGTCCTCCCTCGAGAGGATCCTCCTGCCCGTCCTGTCAAATCTATCATTGGCCTAAACTTTGTCACTTGACATTACTAGAAATTTATATAATGAAATTAGAAAAAAATAAAAAAAAAATTGTTTTATTTTAAAAGATTTACACGTGTCTGCAGGATCTAACAAAATTTTAAATATTGGAGTAGATTAACGGTGAAATGGTTTTTATAGAAGTTATATATATATAATTGATGAAAACAGGCCCACGCCTATACAATTTGAAAATTGGAAGCGTGTAGAGTAAGTGAACGATGGTCATCCCTCGCTCCGTCCCTCCCAACCAATTTATAATTATACAAATTAATTAATGTTAGAAAGTAAGATGATGGCACTGTGAATTGAAGGGATTGTGCATCCAAAGGCCAAAGGGCGAAGCACAAATTAATTAAAACGACAACAAGACAAGGCCAGTTGCAAAGGGCTCCCTTGCTTTGGTTTGCCTTTTTCTCTTGTGTGTGTTCCGCTTTAAACATGCATGCACCCCCACGTTCTAAACGACACAGACCTTTCATTACCCCCATCACCGTGATTTGGTAAAATCCTGTTTATATATTTTATTCTTTTTCATTTCTCATTCCACCAACTGACGAACTGCCACCTGTCTTTCTTTCCGTTTTGGATAAACTTTAATTTCCCAATTTCACCTAAGCTTCTGTATATTTCTATTCTATCACCATCTCCTTACTACCATTAATTATACACTAATAAATACAATGCTGATTAAATTTCTTGACGCTTCCTTCCACGCACCACTTTGCCCATTGCATGCTTTGGTAATTCTCCAATCTAATGACTTTCGCCTTTTCTTTTCTTCTCTTAAAGAGTAGAAGTAGTAGACTAGCAGTAGTTTCTTAATTTTCAAGATATCATTGCTTCCATGATCAGCTAAATTCAAGCAGCTATATGTACTTATACACCCACACACGTTGAGTGAATAAGATGATGGAAGAGCTTATAGTTGGCAGCCACTCTCAATCACATATATATGTCATTTTTCTCATATACCTCTACATGTATTTATATATATATATATATATATATATATCCCAGTAGGATTACAATGAGTTTATTTGTCATCTCACACAGGTGTCCGTATTTTGGAGAACAAAAACAGCTATCTCAACAACAATATATGTTACGCATACACGCTATTATTATATAGTTGTTTCGGCCAAATTAAAACAAAAGAATTTCTTTGCATATATTATAATTAGTGTAGAGGATGTACAAGGAAAACTACAACGCAAAATCTTGGAAGACAGGTGCAATAGTGCAGGCAAACCCTCCTAGTTATCCTAGATGAAATATACCAATTAATGGTATGGGAATTAATGGGACTGGGAGGTGCGTTCTAATGCTTGCTTCGACCAATTCTATGGACTTATCATCCGTTTTCACTATATATATGCAACCTAATCTGCTTGAAACCGAACTATGCTTGGAAATGTCTGTATTTTAAATGCTTGGAATATATATATATATATATATATATATATTGCGTTGCAGAATTTCCCAAGCGTTTTAAGATTTTTGTTGTCCAAAGTCCAAACTAGTTCGTTATTTCAAGTTTGGTGATGCAAGTCCACAAAATTTGTCTCCAAATAATTACTTAACTTTTATTCTTTTGCAATGGGAAATGAGAATCAAGCAAAAAGGCAGCCTTCCACTAGAATGCATGATCATGTCGTGAAATCCAAAGCGCTCACGGCAATTATATTCAAAAGTTTAAAAAAGAAAAAGTAGACAAGGATTTGCGAAACTCCCTTTCCCACTGCCTTGCCCTGTCCACCTTCTAATTACTGCTATAATGTTAGACTTTAGATAAATAATACTCCTTGAAAGTGAAAGTGCATTATTGGAAGCTCAAGGCATATATATATACGTGCACATGCAGCATATATGTAATAATAACAATAATATATTAGTCGCATAAAGCACGATTAGGTGAATAATCCAAAAGTAATTAAAGGGTGAGTATAACGAGACGGGGTATAAACTATGTAACCAGAACCCCAGCGAAAAATCAAGCTTAATTATATATATATATATATATATATATATATGGCCATGGGTATAAAGGAATATGGCAAAAGTTAAAGGGATCTAGAAAGAGAAAATTAAACAATTAATATACTATTATACTCCCACAACAGACTAATAAGGTAATTTGTTTTATATATAGGAGTAATTCTTTGGATGTTGATATGTAAATTTATATGGAAATTCCATATTCCCTCGCAAAAGGAACAAATGTTGTTTGCAAACTAAAGAGAATATTGGGATATTTTATCTTTTCCTTTGGAACTAACTTGATTTAAAATAACAATAACAATAATAATAATAATAATAATAAACTCTAAACATCTCTTTCAACTCAACTTGAATACATTCTGTGACAAAAATTAATATCCAAGGAGGACACTGTTTACCACACACATTATTTTAATTAAGAAAGCCTGCTCAATTTATTGCCTGCTGGCTAGCCAGGGAATATATTGCTATTTAACTACCCATTATTATTATAATTTGCAGCACATACTGATTAATAGTAGGCTATGAACGCAAGCTTGGCTAGCTTCATGCGTACCTATATCTGAAATATGCGTCATATGAATACGTTTTTGAAGGAGTAAAATGTGTCTTGGACTTATAATCACACATTCAAAAATAGAAAATAAAGTATGATCATAACATAATCAAGATACGCCATATACAACAAGATACGATAGAATTTTTTTTTTCTTTTTCGCATTTTCTCCCAAAACCGAAATCAACAGTCTGCAAAACCCCAAAGCCTAAATAAGTCACAAGCTTGAAATATATTAGGAAAAAAGAAAGAAATCATTTAGAGAAACAAAAAGAATAAAACGTTAAATACCCAAAAGAGTGGGAGTAGAAAGTAAAGTACCGATGTAATACGAGTGAGAATAAGAGAGAAAAAAGATAGACGACAGAAAATGATAAGATGTGAAAAAGAATTCCCTATTGAATAATGATGTGAAAAAGAATTCCCTATTGAATAATTTAAGGTATGATAATTTAATAATTAAAATTTTCAAGATTTTGAGTTTTAAGCTATTTGAATCATAATGGGCCTTTTAAAGTTCAAATTTTTTTTAAAATACAAAATTAAATTTTATAAAATTATTTGCACAACAATATTTGATTGAAAAGTGTTAATATTATATTTTTATTGTATAAAAAATTAATTTTTCATTTTATTGTATCCATGTTTTAAATTTTTTAAATTTTTATATTTATATTATATCACATTTACGTTCTATCATTCTTAAAAGGCAGTAATAAACTATGATGATACGGTGGAATATATAAGGGTGAACTTCCCTCTGTGCATACATATATTTATCAATATTCCCATGAAAGGTCAATGGAATAATAGGGCATACTTTTGTATTATATATGATTTGACATTGAGCCAAGGTTATTGATTAATTAAAAGGTAATTGTACCCAAAAGCCAACGCCCTTGGGAAATAGCAATAGAGTTGTTACTGTTTATATAATTGATAATCTATAAATACATTTTATTTTTTAATAAAAATAATATTTTTTAATTTAATAATAATA